>JANAVB010022597.1:20255545-20262138 GCA_029216955.1 Iris pallida | reverse complement strand
TAGAACGACGGTATCGTACCGTACCATTACGTATCTTGAGATATTCAAGATATCGGCAATAGGCCGTAAGATGGACTAGACGTCCACTCTACCTAAGAAGCTTGGTAGGTAATGAATGTATAGGCTAGTATCCTACTACCCTAGGAAGTACGGGTCGAAAACCAAGCGTAGGTAGGCTAACTTGGTATTCACCTAGGCTAGAAATTTACCTTAGTAAAGGATAAATTAAATATTGGCCTACGGCCAAGATACGGGTTCGGAGTCCAAGATGGACTCGGATATGGGTTGTAAGGTTGGTAATGATTAGAAATAGTCGTCTAGACCTAGTCTGACCTTGGTTGACCACGATTGACTTTTTAGACCAAAAGTCAACTATGGGTCAACACTTTACCAAATTTAGTCCCAAATTCCATTAGACTTGAACGGTTGACTAAAAGTCAACTGTTAGTCACCATTGACCTAGGGTTGACCAAGGGTTGACCTAGAGTTGACCAGAGTTGACCCGTTGACCAAAAGTCAACTGTAAGTCAAATTTGACCTAGTTTGATACGGGTTGACTTCCAATCTCTTCCATGACCAAGGTTGACCTAACTAGACTTGTCTTGACCTAGAATGACTTAATAGGATTTAATTGATTTGACTTTACTTCCTAAACATAGTATTGATACATCTTGTTCTCTATAGGTCCTCGAGACGCTGCATTGGATCCCGTTGACATACTTTATCATATAACATACAGGCGAGTACATTCTCTGACACTTTTCTAATTACGATGATTGTTATAATTCATGTAATTAGTGTAGATATGCTTGTTCTCGACACATTGGTCATACGGGTTGGTATTCATGGATCCCGACATGAGTGTTTTTTTCTTGTTATCTTGGTATGTCTTGTGCAAGCCCCCTTTTAGTTCTTGTGCAGTACATGAACGCTGATTCTCGAGAAGACTTGCTCCCTTCTCGTAGAATCCCGCATCGTGACGTGTCTTGTTTGGATCCCTCTACCAGTCGGAGACGGGGATCACTAGTCTAGATATGTGGTCATTATCCGCCTTGTTTTATTCTTTGTAGACCTTGAATGATACAATCCTACACTCCACGTAGGATTGGCGGATCTTAGACCTTGTTCAGACCCAAGCCGGCCACATATCGAAGCTAGTACTCACACACCTAGATAGATTTCTTGATTCTTGTACATGCCATGATCAATTTACTTTTCTTGTTCTAGCTCTAGAATTACAGATTACCATGCCATGATACTCACATGTACATTCCATGATTTTCTTGTATATACTCTCTATTTACAGTCTTTAGCTTTTGTCATATCTTGTGAACTGTGTTTAGTAGATTGTACTCGTTCCATCCTGACTAGATATGTTGACAAAATATACAGATGCTGATGAGGGAGATTACAGTACCTACTACGGTCCGGATGACGTAGTGGGCTTAGACTTGGAGACCTTGGTTCAACAGGGCTTAGCTCCGCCTGACGAGACTTTACCTATTGCTTAGTTAGAGTTATTTGTACTGGACCTTGTCTCCAGTTACTTTTGAGACTGTTATATTTGGCTTGTATTAGAGACTTGGACTTGGACTTGTATATTCTGTGTGTTGGACTTGACATGTTATATTTTATCGTCTTGTTGTCTTTATCTTTCAGTCTTTACTTTATTATCTTAGAGTTGTGAGTAAGCACTCATATATATTCATTGCTTGTCCTCCGTTCGGAGTTGACCATATTCTCGACAGGTTTTGATATATATATAAACTGTTGTTAGAGTAGAAAACCTACAGCGTTCCATGCCGTTTTTACGGTGAGGGCTGGGCGTTTGTCACGTACACGTGTGCGGGTCGTGACACGTTTTTAATGGTGGCCCACGCAGGTCCTGAAGTCGCAATTAGTGCGATGTCGTGGCGGCACTCGTCTTAGAGTGTTGACTACGAGCCTGTGTTACATATAGGAGGTAGTAGGCTAAGAGTACTCAATCACAGTGGATCTTTTCTTGCTTATCTTGCTTACCGTCTTTGATATTGATTTTGCATTCTAATTGTCCTCCTTGATATAATATTTCCCGTGCCGTATTGATTTCCTTCTTTATTTCTATCTTCAGGATGGTGCAGACCAGGGTCCCAGCATCCTGAGTCCGCGGACGCGGAGAGGTCTGCTATGACTCGCAGACCGGATCTGGACACTCCTGCTGCAGTCGGGGTGTCGGCAGCAGCTCTTGGGGGCGCTCCTCCGCCAGTTACGAGGGCTGACCCCTGGGTTGCTATGACTTTTTCGGCCGCAGTACTAGTGGTTGATACGGGCGCTCTTCCTCCTCCTGCGCAGCGGATTCCTCCGTCAGTTGTAGACATACTTCCACCTCCACCTCCCCTGCCTACAGATATGGGGCAGATGCTTACTTTCCTCCAACAGATACTGGAGACTCAGAGAGCCCAGGCCGAAGCTCAGCAGAGGCAGACAGACGCGATGCGTCAGGGCATGGAGGATGCCCATCAGTTGGCTCTTGCAGCCGTGGAGCAGAGGGCTCCGCATCAGGGGACGTATACTAGGTATAGAGATATCCAGGACTTCAAGAAGCTTGGGCCCCGTGACTTTAGCGGGATCGAGGGTGTGGTCTCTGCAGATGATTGGCTCGAGGATATTGAGCGGCAGATGAGGGCCTCCCGTCTGGCAAACGACCTGAAGGTCGAAGTGGTAGGTTTACAGTTGCTAGACATTGCACGCACCTGGTTCAGGAACGAGCCAGCCCTAGCTGGAGAGGGCCATACTTGGGCAGAGTTCAAGCTCCTCTTCAAGGAGAAGTTCTTTTCCTCCACGGACAAGATCGACCTGGTGCGACAGTTCCAGGATCTGCAGCAGGGCAGTTTATCTGTGGAGGAGTACGCCGCGGAGTTCGACCGTCTGAGCCGATACACAGAGTACATGGTTCGAGACCCGGAGATCACGGCGAGCCGTTTCAGGGAGGGGCTGACTTGGGATATCATGATCCACATTCCCTCATTCTATGAGACTTATACCCAGATCTATGCGGAGGCCCGCAAGGTAGAGCGGGAGTGGGGCTTGAAGCCCAAGAGGGAGAGTGATCTTTTCTCGGAGGCTACTAGCAGTACGGGGGCTGCTAAGCGCCCTCAACTTCAGCATCGTTCATTCCAGCATCACCAGCCGCAGGTTCTGGCCAGATTACCGGTTCAACAGGTGCAACACACTCAGCAGAGGCAGGCACAGCATGGGGCTCCTTGTGGCTACTGCAAGAAGCCTGGTCACATCTGGAAGGTCTGCCGAAAGAGGCTGGGGGTGTGCCTCTATTGTTGTGCCATCGGACATCAGTTGAGGGATTGTCCTGCGAACCCTCGTAGGGTGGCCCGTGGAGAGGTAGCAGCTCAGAGGGCACCGGCGAGAGTACCTGCAGTGCAGTCGAGGGGTCCACTTCCGACCCAGCAGCAGCGGTTTGTTCAGCACCACCAGCAGCGGGGTGGTCAGGGTAGAGCCTTTGCTCTTGCAGCCGAGGAGATGGAGCCTATTGCAGATGTTGTCGCAGGTTCTATTCTGCTCGATTCTTTCTAGCTTTAGCCTTGTTTGATTCTGGTGCTACGCACAGTTTTGTGTCTGTTTCTTTTGCTCTTAGGCACAATATTATTACTGAGTATCTTGGTAGGACTTGCAAGATTATGACTGGGAATGGCATCATCCTAGTTAATAATGTTTGCAAGGGGCGGAGAGTTTCTTTGAGAGGCCGGGAGCTGAGTGCGTGTTTACTCGTAATGCCACTTCCGAATTACGATGTGGTACTCGGTATGGACTGGTTGAGCATGCACCACGCTAGCATCGACTGTAGAGGGGGCAGGATTCTGTTTAGGCCGCCGGGAGAGCCGGAGTATGAGTTCACCAGGGGTGCAGCAGAGCAGGGAGATGGATTCTGTGGAGCATTGTTGGTGGGGCCGGTGTTGCCACATCTACTTATTGCTGAGTTCTTTGATGTCTTTCCCGAGGAGCTGCCCGGGATGCCGCCAGATCGCGATGTTGAGTTTTCTATAAACCTAGTGCCGGGCGCTGAGCCTATCTCCCAGCACGTCTATAGAATCAACAACAGTGAGTTAGCGAAGCTGAAGAGACAGGTCGACGAGCTGGAGGACAAAGGCTTTATTCGATCTAGTTCTTCACCTTGGGGCGTGCCAGTTCTTTTCGTCCCCAAGAAGGATGGTACGGTACGTATGTGCATTGATTACAGGGCGCTCAACAACCTTACCATCAAGGACAAGTATCCTTTGCCAAGGATTGATGACTTGTTCGACCAGTTGAACGGGACGAGGGTGTTCTCGAAGATCGACTTGCGTATCGGGTACCATCAGCTGAAGGTGAAGTGGGATGACATTCCGAAGACTGCCTTTCGGACTCGTTATGGCCAGTATGATTATATCATCATGCCGTTTGGGTTGACCAACGCCCCGACGGTATTCATGAACTTGATAACAAGGTATTTCATCAGTACCTTGACAAGTTCATGGTGGTCTTCATTGATGACATTCTCATCTATTCAAAGACATCAGAGGAGCACGAGGAGCACCTGAGGATTGTGCTGGATAATCTCAGGAGGGAGCAGCGGTATGGGAAGCTGTCCAAGTGCGAGTTCTTCTTGGATCGCGTGGAGTTCCTAGGCCATGTTGTCTCTGGCGAGGGGATTTCTGTGGATCCGAAGAAGATTTCTGCAGTGGAGTCCTGGTCTACGCCGAGCTCAGTAGCAGAGGTTCGAAGTTTTCTGGGTCTGGCAGGTTATTACCGGAGGTTCGTACAGGACTTTTCTAGGATTGCCCAGCCGATGACCCGCCTTACCAGGAAGGACGAGGAGTTTGTTTGGTCCGAGGAGTGCCAGGCCGCCTTCGAGGAGCTGAAGGCGAGGTTGACTACAGCTCCTATCTTGACGCTGCCATCTGGATCTGGTGGTTATACGATCTACAGTGATGCTTCAGGATGGGGTTTGGGTTGCGTTCTTCAGCAGCACGGGAAGGTGATTGCCTATGCATCTAGACAGTTACGCCCTCATGAGAGGAACTACCCTACCCACGATCTGGAGCTGGCAACGGTCATTTTTGCTTTGAAGCTGTGGAAACACTATCTGTACGGAGAGCGAGTTGAGATCTATACAGATCACAAGAGCTTGAAGTACGTATTTACCCAGAAGGAGCTGAATATGAGGCAGAGGCGATGGTTGGAGCTGATGAAGGATTTTGATATATCCTTACAGTACCATCCGGGGAAGGCCAACGTGGTCGCGGATGCTTTGAGCAGGTATCCCGTGGCCATGTGTTTGATGATGGGTCGTCACCTTCTGGCAGATCTGGAGAGTTTGGGTATAGAGGTGATAGTTTCTGGGTTCGAGGCACAGATGTGGGGTCTCCAGGTGCAGTCGGAGCTGATGGACAGAGTCAGGGCAGCTCAGTTTGAGGATGAGGCTCTGAGAGTCATCAGGGAGCAGGTCCGGGCAGGACTGTTGGATGAGTTCTCTATAGCGGAGGATGGGTCGTTGAGGCATGGTACCAGATTGTGCGTGCCGAGCGGAGGACTTCGGGAGGAGGTTCTTCAGGAGGAGCACAGTTCTCAGTACTCTATGCATCCTGGAGCCAACAAGATGTATAGAGACTTGAGACAGCATGTTTGGTGGTATGGCATGAAACGCGAGGTGGCTCAGTTCGTTTCGAGATGCTTGGTGTGCCAGCAGGTGAAGGCCGGAAGACAGAGACCCGGTGGATTGCTCCAGCCACTACCCATTCCTGAGTGGAAGTGGGAGCATATCACTATAGACTTTGTATCTGGGCTTTCGCGCTCTCTAGGAGGGAAGGATGCGATTTGGGTCATTGTTGATCGATTGACCAAATCGGCCCACTTTTTGCCTTTCAAGGTAGGTTTGTCTACGGAGAGGTTGGACGAGATGTACGTGCGACCGATAGTCCGATTGCACGGGGTTCCAGTGAGTATAGTCTCGGATCGGGACAGTCGATTTACTTCGTACTTCTGGAGGAGTTTGCAGCTTAGCTTGGGCACATCGCTCAAGTTCAGTACCGTATACCACCCCCAGACAGACGGACAGTCGGAGAGGACGATTCTGACCCTCGAGGATATGCTACGTACCTGTGTCTTAGACTTCGGGGGATCTTGGGAGGACCACCTTCACTTGGTATAGTTTGCTTACAACAACAGCTACCAAGCCAGTATAGAGATGTCATCTTTCGAGGCTCTATACGAACGGAGGTGCCGTACTCCCTTGTCTTGGGATGACGTCGGCGAGAGGGTTTTGCTTGGCCCTGAGATGGTAGTGGATGCTGCGGAGAAGGTCAGGGTTATCAGAGATCGACTTCGGGTGGCGCAGGATAGGCAGCGGCATTGGGCCGATAGCCACCGGAGGCCATTGGAGTTTGAGGTATAGTTTAGATTTTTTCTAGTATTTGAGTCTGATTGTGATTGTTTTAGATCAAGCTCTAAGCCTTGTGTTTTGTTCTAGGTTGATGATCTTGTGTTCCTGCGGATTTCTCTGACGTGTGGCACGATTCATTTTGGTGGCGGCGGAAAGCTTAGTCCACGATACATCGGAC
>JANAVB010022597.1:19810545-20253045 GCA_029216955.1 Iris pallida | reverse complement strand
CCTAGGAAGCTTGGTAGGTAATGAATGTATAGGCTAGTATCCTACTACCCTAGGAAGCACGGGTCGAAATACCAAGCGTAGGTAGGCTAACTTGGTATTCACCTATGCTAGAAATTTACCTTAGTTAAGGGTAAATTAAGATATTGGCCTACGACCAAAATAAGGATTCGGAGTCCAAGATGGACTCGGATATGGGTTGTAAAGGTTGGTAATGATTAGAAATAGTCGTCTAGACCTAGTCTTGACCTTGGTTGACCACGGTTGACTTTCTTATACCAAAAGTCAACTATGGGTCAACACTTTACCCAATTTAGTCCCAAATTCCATTAGACTTGAACGGTTGACTAAAAGTCAACTGTTAGTCACCATTGACCTAGGGTTGACCAAGGATTGACCTAAAGTTGACCAGAGTTGACCCGTTGACCAAAAGTCAACTGTAAGTCAACTTTCGACCTAGTTTGATACGGGTTGACTTCCAATACTCTTCCATGACCAAGGTTGACCTAACTAGACTTGTCTTGACCTAGAATGACTTAATAGGGTTTAATTTGATTTGACTTTACTTCCTAAACATAGTATTGATACGTCTTGTTCTCTATAGGTCCTCGAGACGCTGCATTGGATCCCGTTGACATACTTTATCATATTACAGGCGAGTAAATTCTCTGACACTTTTCCAATTTACGATGATTGTTATAATTCATGTAATTAGTGTAGATATGCTTGTTCTCGACACATTGGTCACACGGGTTGGTATTCATGGATCCCGACATGAGGTGTTATTCCTTGTTATCTTGGTATGTCTTGTGCAAGCTCCCTTGTAGTTCTTGTGCAGTACATGGACGCTGATTCTCGAGGAGACTTGCTCCCTTCTCGTAGAATCCCGCGTCGTGACGTATCTTGTTTGGATCCACTCTACCAGTCGGGGACGGGGAGCACTAGTCTAGATATGTGGTCATTATCCGCCTTATTTATTCTTGTAGACCTTGAATGATACTAATCCTACACTCTACGTAGGATTGGCGGATCTTTAGACCTTGTTCAGACCCAAGCCGGCCACATATCGAAACTAGTACTCATACACCTAGATAGATGATTCTTGATTCTTGTACATGCCATGATCAGTTTACTTGCCTTGTTCTAGCTCTAGAATTACAGCTTACCATGCCATGATACTCACATGTACATTCCATGATTTTCTTGTATATACTCTCTATTTACAGTCTTATAGCTTTTGTCATATCTT
Source organism: Iris pallida (assembly GCA_029216955.1). Lineage (NCBI taxonomy): Eukaryota > Viridiplantae > Streptophyta > Magnoliopsida > Asparagales > Iridaceae > Iris > Iris pallida. Next base: position 20,251,799 of record JANAVB010022597.1, on the reverse strand, counting down.
GTGAACTGTTGTTAGTAGATTGTACTCGTTCCATCCTGACTGGATATGTTAACAAATATTACAGATACTGATGAGGGGGATTACAATACCTACTACGGTCCGGATGACGTAGTGGGCTTAGACTTGGAAACCTTGGTCCAGCAGGGCTTAGCTCCGCCTGACGAGACTTTACCTATTGCTTAGTTAAAGTTATTTGTACTGGACGTTGTCTCCAGTTACTTTTGAGACTGTTATATTTTGGCTTGTATTAGAGACTTGGACTTGGACTTGTATATTCTTTGTGTTGGACTTGACAGGTTATATTTTATCGTTTTGTTGTCTTTATCTTTCAGTCTTTACTTTATCATCTTAGAGTTGTGATTGAGCACTCATATATATTCGTTGCTTGTCCTCCGTTCGGAGTTGACCACATTCTCGATAGGTTTTTTATATATATAAACTGTTGCTAGAGTAGAAAACCTACAGCGTTCCACGCCGTTTTTACGATGAGGGCTGGGCGTTTGTCACGTACACGTGCCCTTATAGCGGGTGCGGGTCGTGACAGACGTTGATGGATCGGTGGCCGGGCGGCTCGCTCGCCAACGCGGTAGCGACGGCGGATCCGGCCGGCGGTCAGGTTAGGTTTGGAGTTTTTGGATTATATTATTTTTTATTTATTTGTGGGTGTGATCGGAGTGGTGGCGATGGTCGTCTGGTCTGTGGTGTGCGGTGGTGACAGGGGTATGATGATGATGCCGGGGATGGTGGTGGCAGCGGGTGGCTGTTGTGAAGGGGCTGGCGGTGTTGGTTTGGCCGGAGGGCTCGGCCGTGGTGGTGTGGGCTGGTTGTGACGATGGCCACGACGAGTGGTGATGGTGGTGAAGGTGGTGATGGCGGTCATGGTGGTGGTTTGGTAGGCGGTGGTGACGGTGGCTGGAAAGGCGGGATCGGCTGCGGATTGTGGCGAAAGTGGCAGTATAGGCGTGGCTTGTGGGTCTGTGGATGGTTTGGGAGACGGTGGTTGTCAGCGGCGGGGATGGTCGGACATGGTGGCTACCGTTAGGGTGGTGAGGAAGGTGCTGGGTTGGTGGTGTTGATGATGTTGTCGATGGCTCGGGGAGTTGGGGTGTTATGGTGGTCGATGGTGATGGCAGTGGTGGTTGAGTTCTGGCTGTTGCGGAAGGCGGGGGTTTTAGAATATGGTTAGGTTAGGATTTTGATGATGTCGGGGTGTGTCCGACACGGAAGAGACGATAATGTATATGTAAGAATTTTGATGGACACAGACACGATGCACGTAGATTTGTGGAGAAAATTGTTGTGGATGAATAATGAATTGGAGGAGTACCTGCCTATTTATTGGATGTGGGAATTCCCAATTGGATAAGGATTATGAGTAGTTTTAACTCCAAAAATAGATAATTCGTAGTTTAATTTAAAAGCAATCAAATCCAAATCCAAATACAAATCCAATTTAAATCAAATTAAATTTTTAGTTTAAAAATCAAATAGGATAAATCAAATTTCAAATATTTAACTATTTAAATAAATCCATAAATTCAAATCAAGATTTAAATTGTCATAAAATTTCAAAATATGTTTTTTTTTCCAAAAATACTATAATAATAATTTCAAAAATACATTATTATTTAAAATAAACTAATAAATAATTACAAATATATATGTATGCACAACTAATGTTCTCATAATTATGCTTTTCTAGTATACAATAAAAATATTATTTATTATTAATAATTGTGAGAAATGAAAGGCTTTATAAATAAAATAACAAACTTGAGAATTTTGGAATGATAACAAAATAATTATTATGTATATTATTTTGAAACTATAAAAATAGAAAAAATATTTTTTAAAAATATGTACGCTCGCACATAATCGCACTCGTCGAGCAAATTCGAAAAAAATAAAATTTTGTGCGCATCGTATAATATGACTACGCGACGTAAAATACAAAAATTTTAAATCAGTACCAAATTTAATATAAAAAATAGTAGAAAATTTAGGGGTTTTACAGAACAAGATACAATACAATCTCGTGACATATCGTGTCAACAAGATGATACACGCATGAATACAAGACATGAAGTAATGGACAAGTCCGAGGAGTATATTTGCCTTGCTCAGGGTGATCGAGAATGGATGGTAAAGCTAGATGTCCTCCTATTAATGATTACAAGTTGATTAAGCTATAATACTCCACTAGCTGGTTCTAGTTCAATTAATGTCCTAGCCATTCATTAAGTCATCAATTAATAATTAAGAACTAAATCTTCAAAGAAATTAGAATCTAAGTCCTTGTTTATTAAAATAATACAAATTTACTATTTAATTACTTATATCCAGTTGAGAACATATCCATAACTAATAGAGGTAAAACCTATAATAATATACTATTAAGCTGTCTAAAGAACATTAGTAAAGTATTACATAGAGAAATTTGGCCAGTCCTAACCATAACTAATTTGTTAAAGTAATTCAACTACTAGAATATAACAATCAAAATATAGTCACAACTGTTGCTAGCACACACAGATTCACTGTCAAATCTAAACCAAATAACTCCACTTCTCAAAGAGGTAATGCTACTTTAAGCATTTGAAATATGTGTAAAACAACTCCTCCACATAGTGCTACAAAAATTTGAAGTACAAACCTTCATAGTCTAATCTAACTCGGCCCTGCCCATATTTACAAAATTCCAAACTAAAGATTCTCAACAATCTCAGTCCAGTAAGTTCATTAGAACCTAAAAGCAACTAATATGTTCATTATTCCAATAATAGAACCTAACATGGCCTCTCCCTTGCTGGGTTGGTACTGCTATCAACTATACCCCAAACTATCTCAGTAACATGTAGATACAATAATCAGCCGAACCATAAACCAATCCATTCACTGAAATTAGCTCCAAATCTAAACCAAATTTGTTTAGCCAAACACAGAGCTATACCACTACTCCATTACTAACAACCACATAAACTAGCTGAAAGTTATCAAGAATTTAGTAAAGACAGACCCTATCCTATCTCAATGTTAAAACATTACACACATAGCTAAGATTTACTTTAGCAACACCCATACAAACCCAAAAACTCTACCAGATAATGCAATCAAACCCACATAACATTTAGCACAGCCCGTCTGAACCGAAAGCTGATCGAAAGGACATTGTTCACCTGGCAACTAACAATTTTTTGATTCAAATTCAAACAAGTACACTCTGAACCTGTAAATAGAACACACAACAACAATCTAACCACTCGATCACATATCTGCTCGCTCTGCTATACTTCAATTGGTCCTCTGCATCCGACACTCCCTACTGGATACAATATGCTAGACACGAACAATGTACTTCCATGACTCGATCCTGCCCTGCCTAACATCCCCGTCAATCATAACTACAAGCAACATGTTCCCTGAGCATCAAGGAGCGCAGAATAATACCTGAGAAGAGTCGAGACTAACTTCGTGTATGATAACACAAGCAACCGTGTTGATACAATCCTACTCGAGTCCAATTATGAAACAAAACCTAGTTCAGACATAAATACAAACAGTTAAGAGGTAGATCGGAATCAAAACTGCTCAGAGTTATACTTGAATTGGAAAGATCCATTGAATCATGTAGATCCAGAAATCAAAGATCCAAACACTTAAATTACACCGATCCAAAAGAAAGACAGTTAGCTTTAAATGGATACTTACCAAAAATTAAGAATCTGAGCTCGATCCTGAGCTCTCGAGTGCTGGAACAGAGTTGATGCTTGTTAAGCTCAATGTCAGAGGCGGTGATTGGACAGACAGAAGAAATCACAGAAAAGGAAAGACTAGAACATCGATCACCAGAGATGAAGAAGATGAGGCGATCCTCCGAAGAAATCCTCGTCATCCCGATCTCATCAAGAACTCCTCCGAGAGCTTGGATCGATCACGGGTTGCGACGGAGGAAGAAGAACTGATCTGACGAGTGCTGGAGAGAGTCGGCGATCCCTGGGTCTTCATGCCGATGTCGGTGAAACGACTAGTTATCGGAGAAGAATCGACTCTCAGTCGATCGTCGCCGCCTTCGTGACGACCGGTTCAGTCGACCGGGGCAATCGCCACCGCCATGGTGACTCTCACAAAATTAGGGTTAGGTTGAGGGATGAAATGGGGAAAAGGAATTTGGAAGAAGAAATGGAGAGCTCAGCTGAGAAAATGAGTTGAACTCATTTCTCTCTCTACAGTGGAATATATAGGGAAAAAAATATATGGATTACTTACACTTAGATCCCCCACTCAAATATTATTACACAGTTACCAAAAATCTGCTAGAAAATTTGTTAAATGGTTAGGAAGGTTGTTAGAAAAACTTGGAGAGTACCCCAAATTAGTTACTAGAGTATTCCTTTCCAAAAATTCTTAAGCAATTAAAACCAATAATTTACTTTCATAAAACTCATAAATCACAATGATGTTGTTATTAACCATTTACAGGAATAAATTGAAAATAATAAAATTCTAAAATTCTAAAATTCTAAATATCAAAATTGCCAAAATTTATTAAACCGGGAAAAGTGGGGTTACAAATCTACCCCCCTTAGAAAAATTTTGTCCTCAAAATTCAAAGGTACAGTAAGATACATAAAATGACACCTGGTTTTAAAATTTATTAGACATGCACATAAATACGCTTAATGATTAGGTACGAAGATCACAACAATTTGAATGATTTAACATGACAAAATAAATAGATCAAGGGCACGATTGATAATGATAAAAAATTTGTCGGATACAAAGTGAGATGAACTTTAGTCAAGGCCAAGTACGAAAATAACGTGATCTAACAATGATTAAGAATTAAATAGGCACGAGATGGGATGAAGATTTTAATTATGACCTTGAATCGTGAAACCATGAAGGCTCGATCTTCGAAACACGGTCAGACTCGAAAGTTTGCACAATTAGCTGGAACAAGATAGACAAGTCACGGTTGGATAGGCATGATTGAAGTGAAACTTAGACAAACACGATCGAAATATAAGTATGATGAGGAAAATCGAGTGAACGAAGTCAAAATCTAGCAAGATATATTTGTTGTGAAAATCAATGACCCAACGATAAAATGCAAGGAGGGAATTGCAAGGGTTGATTTGAGAAAGTGCATGGAAGCACCCAGGAGGTATTGGTGAAAGTGTAAGGATTTGTGATTCAAGAAAAATCAATAATTACAGGAAAAAGGGACATAGTCTCTTTGGTATCCGGAAACATATAGATATTTGAAGTCACTTTACTTAGAATCCCTGCATCGCCAGTGTATAGCTGGCTGAAGTGAACTTTCGGCTTTGTGACTCAAATAACGATATGTTATCGAATATTCTATCAACTTTATCCATTTTCCAACAATTATCAATGAAGCGATCCAAGAGATCAAAATATGAATAATTTAGGACAAAGTCTCAATAATACCAGAAAACCTATGAATGTCTGAAATCACTTCAACTTAGAGTTCATGCCTCGCCAGTGTACTGCTGGCTGCAGTGAACCCTCGGTCTCCATAATCCAGATAATGGTTGCAGCGCGCAACTGTCACACCCTAATAGGTCATCGAATAGTCTTTCAACTTTATCTATAGAAAATTTCAAGGAATCAAAATGAGTTTCAATAGTCCAAGTCACGAAAATGGTGAGATTATCTGACTATTAGAATACAAGGGTTTATAAGATACTAAGAAGCAACAAGGGATCCAATCAAAGAGTAGTGAGTACAAAAGGGCAACCAGGGAGATTTAAAATCTCGAATAGTGAATCAAAGTTTTAAATAATAACCAGAATTTCAACTGATATCTGGAATGGTAACAAAATTTCGTATATGGAATGTTATCCTGAAGGGATAACAGAGTCTCGAAGGATGAACAGAAGTAAGGTATCAGATGAAAGACAAGGTTGCAAAATAAGAAATAAAATCTCGCATTGGAAACAAAGTTCAACAAAAACTCAAGTAACAACAAAATCTTGAACAGATCTCGAATGGAAAATAAAATCTCCAATAGAATGCAAAGTCTCAATAGAACTAAAATATCACAAAATCGCAGATAGAAGGTAATTCTCGAATAGAAAAACCTCGAACAAGAAGCAAGGCTTATGACTAGTGAGTAGAGATAGAGTACCAAGTAGAGAATAAGAAATAATGCATCGAATAGGAAATGGGTCAAACAAGGTCATGAACAAAACAAATTCTTGAATAGGAGCGAGTCACGAATAATCTCATAGGAAACGAGTCAAAATCTCAAAATAGAAAACGAAGTCATCAAACGAGTCTCGAATAGAAACGAGTTTCAAACAAGGTTTTGGAATGGGAACAAGTTCTCAACGAGTCATGAGTAGAAATGAATATTCAACAAAGTCTTGAATAGGATTGGAATCTCGAATAGGGAACAAAATCTTGAATGAAAGCAAAGTCCCGAAATAGGAAACAATATCTCAAAATAAGTTTCGAATATCAACCAAGATTTCAAAATAGAAAACAAGAAGTTTCAAGAAATGATCTAGGTGCTAAGAGGAATTTAAGGAAAGGCTGGATTGTGAATCAAGATACATGGTTTTCTCCAACCATGCAAAAGAAGCCTTCTGTCTTTCGTCTATCTTCAGTATTCCTCCGGGACTGGAATCACTTCAATCTTCTTCAACTGTCCTGACGTAGACTGGTACCTGCGGTGGTGCTCCATGTGATTGTTGAATCTGGAGAGGTGGGTACCCCTTGCTGTAGTCCTGGTGCTCCTCGTGCTTGTCCTTCGGCAGTGTGATCAGCGGCCTCCGGACATTCCTTGACTTGGTGGACAGGCGATCCGCAGAATAAATATAGCTTCCGTCTCTTGTGGCGCTCGTCGTAGTGATGTCCTGACGATGACAGAAATTGCAAACGATTGTCGTCTGGATCTAGGTCTGAATCTCCTGCTGGGCTGAAGTGCAGGGCCTCTGACAGGAATATATAGCTGCTGGCGTACTGGCTGCTGAGATCCTGATGCTCCTCGGCCATCGTGATCCGTGACTTGCTGGCACTCCTTTATTTGGTGAGCAGAAGCTCCGTAGTATAAACAGAGTCTGAGCCTCTTGCGGCACTCTTCGTAACAATATCATGGATGGAGACAGAAAGCACAAATGGCCATCATTTGAATCTGATGACGCGGCTGAAGAAGCATTGTCTGAGTGTGGCAACACTTTGCAGATCCGAAGTAGCTGGTATCTCCGTCATATGTCTTCATGACTCACTTGGACTTCAACTTTCCGTCTAGTTGTATATGCTATGAGCTGGATCTCCCGGTTGGTGACTTCAATATTCAGAGGAGTCGGATCCTCAAAGACTTGGATGGTCTTCAGTGGCGGCTTCAGGTTCTCGATCTGCTCCTCGGTGCAAGATATGCGCTCGGTGTCGGAGAAAATCCAAGGATCCGTGAATCTGGAAATCAGAAGTCCTCCCTAGCTCGGAAAATGCATCTGCAAGTCTAGCTTGGGAAAAGGATGGCCTGCTCCCTCTGGGTGTCAAGGAGTTCTTGAAACGTCTCCGTCAACTGCGTACTACCCATGGGGATAGTAGGACGATAGAAAATAGTGGAGGCTCGAAACCCTTAAGTATAGGTAGATTGACCGTTCAGGTGTTGTGTGCTTGAATTATCTGAAAAACAGAAAACTGTTAAAATGTCCTAATCCTAAAAATAACAAGTGTTTATAGAATATCAATAAACCCGATGTACCCGATTTCCTATGCTGTGATCAAGTTTCCCTAGTTTAATCAAGTCCCCCAATAGTACACTACTACCGAGGTACCATTAGGACAGACCTGCATGGGCCACCAATAAAAATATGTCACGACCCGCTCCCGAATAATCGGACACGTGTCGAACATGCCCAGCCTTCGTCGATAGACACGACGAAGTAAGCTGTACCAAGCTAGGGAAATCTAATTAGATAAACATAAATGTGCACAATCACAGCATCTAAAAACGTTCCCAGAAGATCACCATAATCCATAAATCCATATATCAAAAAGGTACCAGAGTCAACATGAATGAAATATACCATGAACTCTAAAAACAATATCTATGTGTAAAGCTAAGTAGTCTAAACCTGAAGCCTCTAGATAAGTCACGTCCATCCTGCTCAGCTAAGATCCTGGGCTCTGGCCCATAAGGTAAAGTGATACCCTACAAGTACACCTGCAATATATCCAGTCAGGAGCGGAGCTATGTATATCCAAGGAAATGAACATGAAAATCATGGTATGGAAATGAATACAAAAATAATATAAAGTACGAGAAATAAGAACATGATATGAAACCTGAACATGAAACCTGAAAAGTAAATACAGGAAATATGAAATGAAACCTGAACGTGAAATACACAATCAACCTGATGTGTGCAATATATCAAAATACATCCAGAGTGTGTGATCAGCTTGGATAGATTCAGGGAAAATGAAATGGTACGGCTTCGGTCCCGCGTACACGATACGGGGCCTAAGCTATTCACATGAATAGTAACTCTGGTTTGATCACACATCTGTAGTATTTCCCCTCCCAGACACAAGTAAACTCAAGGAACAAGATACAAGACAATCTCGTGAAATATCGTGTCAACAAGATGATACAAGCATGAATACAAGACATGAAGTAATGGACAAGTCCGAGGAGTATACTTGTCTTGCTCAGGGTGATCGAGAATGGGTGGTAAAGCTAGATGTCCTCCTGTTAATGATTACAAGTTGGTTAAGCTATAATACTCCAAAAGCTGGTTCTAGTTCAATTAAATGTCCTAGCCATTCATTAAGTCATCAATTAATAATTAAGAACTAAATCTTCAAAGAAATTAGAGTCTAAGTCCTTGTTTATTAAAATAATACAAATTTACTATTTAATTACTTATATCCAGTTGAGAACATATGCATAACTAATAGAGGTAAAACCTATAATAATATACTATTAAGCTGTCCAAAGAATATTAGTAAATTATTACATAGAGAAATTTGGTCAGTCCTAACCATAACTAATTTGTTAAAGTAATTCAATTACCAGAATATAACAATCAAAATACAGTCACAACTGTAGCTAGCACCCACAGATTCACTGTCAAATCTAAACAAAATAACTCCACTTCTCAAAGAGGTAATGCTACTTTAAGCATCTGAAATATATGTAAAACAACTCCTCCACATAGTGCTACAAAAATTTATAGTACAAACCTTCATAATCTAATCTAACTCGGCCCTACCCATATTTACAAAATTCCAAACTAAACATTCTCAACAATCTCAGTCCAGTAAGTATCATTATTCCAACAATACAACCTAACATGGCCTCTCCCTTGCTGGGTTGGTACTGCTATCAACTATACCCCAAACTATCCCAGTAAATTTAGATACAATAATCAGCCGAACCATAAACCAACCCATTCACTGAAATTAGCTCCAAATCTAAACCAAATTTGTTTAGCCAAACACAGAGCTATACCACTACTCCATTACTAACAACCACATAAACTAGCTGAAAGTTATCAAGAATTTAGTAAAGACAGACCCTATCCTATCTCAATGTTAAAACATTACACACATAGCTAAGATTTACTTTAGCAACACTCATACAAACCCAAAAACTCTACCAGATAACGCAATCAAACCCACATAACATTTAGCACAGCCCATCTGACCTAAAGCTGATCGAAAGGACACTGTTCACCTGGTAACTAACGATTTTCCAATTCAAATTCAAAAAGTACACTCTGAACCTGTAAACAGAACACCCAACAACAATCTAACCACTCGATCACATATCTGCTCGCTCTGCTACACTTCAATTGGTCCTCTGCACCCGACACTCCCTACTGGACACAATACGCTGGACACGAACAATGTACTTCCATGACTTGATCCTGCCCTGTCCAACATCCCCGTCAATCATAACTACAAGCAACATGTTCCATGAGCATCAAGGAGCACAGAATAATACCTGAGAAGAGTTGAGACTAACATCGTGTATGATAACACAAGCAACCGTGTCTGATACAATCCTACTCGAGTCCAATCATGAAACGAAACCTAGTTCAGACATTAATACAAACAGTTAAGAGGCAGATCGGAATCAAAACTGCTCAGAGTTATACTTGAATTGGAAAGATCCATTGAATCCACTAGATCTAGAAATCAATGATCCAAACACTTAAATTACTCCGATCCAAAAGAAAGACAGTTCGCTTTGAATGGATACTTACCAAAAATTAAGAATCTGAGCTCGATCCTGAGCTATCGAGTGCTGGAACAGAGTTGATGCTTGTTAAGCTCAATGTCGGAGGCGGTGATTGGATAGACAGAAGAAATCACAGAAAAGGAAAGACTAGAACGTCGATCACCAGAGATGAAAAAGATGAGGTGATCCTCCGAAGAACTCCTCATCATCTTGATCTCATCAAGAACTCCTCCGAGAGCTTGGATCGATTACGGGTTGCGACAGAGGAAGGAGAACTGATCTGACAGTGCTGGAGAAAGTCGACGATCCCTGGGTCTTCACGCCGATGTCGGTGAAACGACTAGTTGCCGGAGAAGAATCGACTCTCAGTCGATCGTCGCCGCCTTCGTGACAACCGGTTCAGTCGACCAGGGCAATCGCCACCGCCATGGTGACTCTCACAAAATTAGGGTTAGGTTGAGGGATGAAATGGAGAAAAGGAATTTGGAAGAAGAAATGGAGAGCTCAGCTGAGAAAATGAGTTGAACTCATTTCTCTCTCCACAGTGGAATATATAGGGAAGAAAATATATGGATTACTTATACTTAGATCCCCCACTCAAATATTATTACACAGTTACCAAAAATCTGCTAGAAAATTTGTTAAATGGTTAGGAAGGTTTTTAGAAAAACTTGGAGAGTACCTCAAATTAGTTACTAGAGTCTTCCTTTCCAAAAAATTCTTAAGCAATTAAAACCAATAATTTACTTTCATAAAACTCATAAATCAGAATGATGTTGTTATTAACCATTTACCAGGAATAAATTGAAAATAATAAAATTCTAAAATTCTAAATATCAAAATTGCCAAAATTTATTAAACCGGGAAAAGTAGGGTTACAACATCATCATAGGATTTCTTTATCAGTTCCAGGTAAATATGTTTATATAATGTTGATACACCATATTCTATTGTTGATACGTCCTATACATTTTGTAGTGTAAAAGCATTTATTGAGAATGAATTCAATGTGTAGTTGCAGGAACAAAAATAACAGAAACAAAGTGTGAGGAACTCCCTTCATGATGGCTTGTATGAATTTGCTTATGATGCATGGTATGGTGTCAAGAGGCTGATAAAAGAAGGCCTTGAAAAATGAAGATGTTGTGAGTATGGAAAATGATGTGCTCCCGGTTCTCTACATATTCTGGTTTTACTTAGATAAATATAGGTTTTTTATGTTTAAGATGTACGAAAAATACATACTTTATTTGGATATTTTTGTGCTTGAACGTGTTGGATGTTTGTGGTTGGATGTATTGGAAGTTTGTGGTGTATGAACAATACAATTTGTTAATGTAAAAATTGGATATTATAGTTATTTAATGTGTGTATATCTTCTGGATTATTGCTATTATGTGTATGTTCGATTCATAATATATAATTATAAATAAAATTTTGGCTATATAAAATTTAGCTTCTTTTGACGGTTACAAAGCGTCAACAATCAACTCAATCCTACTATAAAATAACTTTTCATTGATGGTTTTATTGACGGCTAAAGACCGTCATCTAAGCCGCAGTCAAGAAAAGTTTTTGCCTATGTCGACGGTTTCTAAAAATTGCTATCTTGAAGGCCAAAAACCGTCAAGATAAGCCATGCCAGCGACCGTCAAGAAAAGGAGGGACTTTTCTTGACTGGGGCCTAGTTGACGGATCTACAACCGTCTAGATACCGATTTCTTGACGGCTTTTTACCGTCAAAAAAAGGGATATTTTCTTGTAGTGTAGGCATTGTGTCATGTTCTCAATTTGTAACGAGGCTTACATGATGAGCTATTGGGATGTCGTGGAGTGCCGAGAGTTGTGTTGGATGATAGAAGGGAGACATTGGAATACATTGGTGGTGGTTTGAGAGAATTTGGAAGTCGAGTGATGACTAGACACATCAAGGATACAAGCGGTTGTATATCAAACACATAAAGTCCACAGATTAGGTTAGTAGTATAGAAGCATAGAAATTCAAGTTTATGTGCAGCTCACTGTTGGCCCATGGGTCATGGCAAACCTGATTTCGATAATCGACTAAAGTCTTATTCGATACAACTTATAAATAATACAACTAAAGACTGCTACTTACTTACTGGACTATGACGGCCATGATTATCATCAAAGTTGCTGAACGAGATTTTATATTTTATTATGTATTTTGATTTTTAATTGAGTCCAGAAAACTTGGTACATCTAGTCGCAACTGGCACTTATATGACATCCTAGACTTCTTCTCAAAAAGCCAAAACCTTCTTTCAAAATCTATTCAAACCACATATCCAAAACATAGCTCAAACATAGTCCAAACTAACCAAAACCATACCTGGACCCTGCTGGATTCAAGGGAATCGAACTCGGACCGAACTTGATCATCTTGACCTAGCAAACCCTAAATTTTGTTCTTCCTAAAGACCAGGCTCCCAACGTTCTGATTTTTCAATGTTAGGGAACTGAACTCTATATGAGTTCGGTGCCTAGGAACCCCATAAATAGAGTTGAAAATTCTCATTTCCAACACAACTCATTCTTTCTCTCTTCTTTCTATTCAAAGTTCCATTGAGCTAAAAACCTTTATATTTCCAAGCTTTAAAACTCCTATAGCCAGCTTAGTGCCAGTGGGAGTTTGATCTAAAAGTTGGTTCGAGTAGTAAAAATGTTTAAAAATAATTTTCTTTTCATCCAAGTTTGAAGTTGACAAGCTCTTCACATCAAAAGATTGTGATTGTGAAGTAGTCGTGCGCTTCGGATTAAAAGCACGAGTCTGAAAGAAGTCGCAAGCGCTTCGAATCAAAGCTTGTGTTTTACTTTATAGTGGATTCAACAACCTTGGTATTTACCTTTTGCTCTTCTTATCTCTTCTACTTTACACAAATTCAGGATTATTATTCTGTTGTACTCTATTCATCCCCCCTCTAGAGGTGGTCTACGGTCCTATAATTGGTGTAAGAGCAGGTTATCGTATATAAACTTAACAATCTGTCTTGACCCGCTTCTAAATAGTCGGGTACGAATCATGTTATGCCCGACCTACGCTGTTGTAGACATCGATAGTCAGCCTTCTAAACCCTATCAGTCATCAAGATAAATGTATCGATCTCTCATCACAGCTCTAATCACATGCCCTGTCATACAATCACCACAACAGTCACTATCAATATTTAGTACATCGTACATCTTTGATCTTCGGATAAACCAGGTAAAATATATCGACAAATAATTAATGATATATCTGATACAACTGTCTCATAAAGAATATATCTTGGTCTTCTAGAATCTTTTAGAAGTCGTCTTCCAGTCCAATGCCATCTTCATCGTGGTCTAATGTGTAAATACTCCATTCAGGAAAGGAGCAAAGTATAATGTAACTCAATAATACTCAACAACATGATGCAATAATATAATAATAACTATAAATAACAAATGAAACAATCAATATACCCGGCTACATGTACCATATGGCACGTGCAATCAGAACACCAATAAGCATGTAGGGGCTAAACATGTATTAGGCATATCATAAGGGATATGCTAGCAGCATGCACATAAGGAGCATAAGGCATGTCTTTCGACGATGCTAGCAGGCACGCACCTAATGGACGTATAAGCCACGTCTCATGACAGTGCTAGCAGTCACAAAAATGTCCAAGGCCAGGAAAACTACATGCCACAAGTGTTCTCCCTCTAGATACAAAACGAAACATAAAAATACGATAAAACATGTGACACAAGTGTATATCATAAAATGCAATATTGCTAAGTAAAGTTGAGGTACATGTATTTGTCCTTACCGAATATAAAATTGTCTCTAAATCACCTATAAAATAATAGGGAAGAATTCAGTTCTAATCTCGAAATAAATTCTAAATTAATGTTCTTAGACTTCCTAAAAATTATGAACTAATTTGGGTTCTAAAGTGCTAACTAAAACCTATATATATATAAACCTAAGAACAAAGTAAAGTCATAAATGTATAATGGTTATATAGGCCCAAACTAATTTACCATTCCACTTGACCAAAATCAACCCATTAGATATTAACCATTTAATTAAAGCCTTTCCTCCCAAATCCTTGACCTATGATCTTGGCCTACCGGAAAACCCATATCTTTCTGGCCCTTAAGATAAACCCCTTCCTAAGCCCCAAATTATTATTCAATAAAAAACGACCTATATTACTAATATATCCCTAAGCTTAAGCCCATTTTCACTAGCCTACCAATGTATTCAGAAAGAGAGAGAAAACTATCTTCCTATTATCTCAAAACCCAACGAAAAGAGGAAAAGAAAAGGAAAGAAAAGGAGAGGCAAGGAAGGATCGAGAACTCACCAGAGAGAGAAAGATGTCGGCAACTCAAGAGCTCGCCGGTGGACTCCAATGAGGTGGCTGATCCAAACAAAAACATGGAGGTCGACTGATGGTGGCGATGGCTACTATGGAGGCATGGGAAAAGAGCGCCGGTGCTTGGCGGTGGGGGTGGATGTTACGGAAGGGGAAGGACTGGACCTAGGGTTCCGACGACGATTGCTGTTGGAGGCAGTGACTCGGTGTCAGGATCAAAGGAACGAAGGCAGCCAGCTATGACAGAGAGATTTTGAGCGTAGGGTGGAGGTTCTAGGCGGTGCATAGGATCGATCTGGTGGAGTCAAGGTCGTGGAAAGGCGGCGCTAGAGGGTTCACCATTCGGAGGCGAGATCTGGTCGACTAGTGGGAGGTGGTCCGATTGGGCCTGGGAGCGTTCGGCTAGGCTTGAGGTGTGGGGGTTGGTGGAGGCATACGACGAGGCTCTGGGAAGTCGATTGTGGTTACGGTGGTGCTAGGTTGAAGCGATGGAAGAGGTGACGAGGATCTGGTGGCGGCATGACGCCTGGTCGACGGTGCGAAGACAAGGTGTCGAGATGATGAAGAGCGGTGAAGACTGCGAAGGCTAGGGGTGTAATGCCCCTGTCCTAAAATACGTAGGACTAGGTACGTGACATGCTAGCCGTATAATAAATATATGTAAGCTGTAAATACATTATATAATCAGTCATGGCTCACTAATCTTATCTACACAATAAAGAATAAATATATGATAAAAAAATCAAATATTAAATGTCATTGTATAAATTGCTGGATGGAGACAAATTTACTACCAGGTATTTAGACTAGATGAAAGAAAATAACAAAAAGAAATAATACAAGAAATTAAATGGTCTAAGAGCATGTCATCTTGATAGAGAGAGAAGATCACGATCTTGGCTGGAAATCCTATAAAAATGTTATAAAATACACACATGGAGAGATCACCAGGTCCTCAGAGGGACGTAACAAGATACAAAAAATATGCCATATAAATTGAATATAAAATATTTCACAAGTTGTAGGAAATAGTAAAGTTATCCTAATCATAACCAGGCCCAGTATCCCATCATTGCAACGGTGGACCATCCCTACAACCAAACAAGGACAAGAGGTGGACCATCACAAGTCGCAGGAAATAGTAAAGTTATCCTAATCATAACCAGGCCCAGTATCCCATCACAAGTCGTAAGAAATAGTAAGGTTATCCTAATCATAACCAGGCCCAGTATCCCATCATTGCAACGGTGGACCATCCCTACAACTAAACAAAGACAAGGGGTGACACACTATTCCGAGATGTGATATTGTCCCATGCCATGACTAGAACAGAGTGCGATATGACATGAACTAAGGTAACCTAAGAATTCTACTGTGATCATGCAGTTAAGAATAAATATTCAACGCATGGGCACTCTGGCTATAATATGTCACGACCCGCACCCAGTGAAGGGTACGAGAAGTGGGTACGTCCAGCCTACGTCGCAGTATCGACGGTAGAACGTTGTCCTAGGTCACATACATCTAATAGTTATAAGGTACATTGCACAGTTATAATTTCTGAATGGAGGAATAATATAAAGTACAATCTCAATCACAACTAAGGAAGATGTACGATAAGATAGATAAGAATATCAACAGAATCCACCGATGAAATTTGATAAGGAGATAATCCAAAGTGTCTAAGATAAACATCTAACAAGATCCACAAATCCACAAATCCACAATCTCTAGTACAAATATCCAGATGAGATACAACTGACATAATATGGAAGTATCGTCAGCAGGTAATAGATCCTGCTGGAAGTCCAAGTCACAGGTGTCCTCTAGTACTGTCCCATAGTAAGTGGTGCAACATGCCTCATCCTCGTCCTCTGTAATATTTTCAACAGGTCCAATCAGGATAGGAGAGAGCACAGTATATCTCACGCAGTTCATATCATGACAGGAATGTAAAACAGGCAATAGAGTAAAATACATGAAACGCTGAAAGAAAGGACATAAAATAAAGAGAAGACTGTAATAGAAATATCTACTATAAGTAAAGAGCTACAGTGAACTAGTAATTTAGAGTACAAGATAGACATGTAAACGGCTTGGTAATAAACATGAAAGGTTGTACATGGCTACACTACTTTGGAAATATTCATATGACTATTTCTACTCCCCCATCCCCAATCAATACACAAGGATCCGTTCAAGTTATGTTATTGTATATTATTTCACATGGAGGCCCATAAATGGGTGCACATGAATATAAACATGGGGGCTCCGTAACATGAGAGTACATATATCACGAGAGTGCACATGAATGGTAAAAGCACATGAATACATGATGAAAGTAAAACGCACATGACATGATGTATCCGATGCTCCCGAGGGGGATAACATCATATGAAAAGATTCATATAGTACTAATCCGTGTTTCCATCATGACAGCATCAAGTAAAGTAATCTAGAGCAAAAATATAGTCCTAGCAAGTATGAAACGGTCAGAGAATGTACTCGCCTAATATCCTGAGTATCTGAAGTGAAAATACTGTCTGAGGAGAGGTGTCTGGCTCCTATTTAGAATAGCAGAAGTCACAGCATATCAAAAATGGTATAATAGAATACTACAATTCATTCTACATGATGTTTGGGTCAATCTAGGCTAAAGTCAACCTTTGGTCAACTCTAGTCAACTACACTAGTCAAACTAGGTCAAGTTCTAACCCAGACAAGTCTCACTAAGCCTAACCATGTCTATCCTAGCATTTATATACCATCACAATGATATACAAGCTATCAACACACCATTTCATGTATATACATACCCATATACACATAATGTATACATAGGCATACATATAGGAAGGCCATATAGGCTATATGCCATGTACATGTCTACATTGGCATACATTTATAATGTATTCACCATATTTACATATACAAATATAAATATTGGCAAACATACATATATATTTACATATTATCTAGCAAGAATATATATATATATATATATATATATATATATATATATATATATATATATATATATATATATATATATATATATATACATTTATAGAGAGAGAGGGATAGAGTGACAGTAGCAGTAGGGTGTGTGTATTTACAATGGAATGTGTGTGTGTGTGTATACAGTGGTGTGTTCTCAGTTTTAGAGTGTAGCAGTACCTATAGGGTGTTCTCAGGTTTTAGTGTACATGTGTGTGTGTATTAGATTAGGTGATGTGTGTATGTGTGTATATTAGAAATCAGTTTTCATTTGAATATGGGGTTCTCAGATTTTGTGACAGGCTTGTGATATTTCAATGTGTATGTAAACACAATGTGTTCTCAGGTTTTGAGTGTACCTATGTGTATGTGTGTTTCAATGTGTGTGTGAGTATCTCAATGTGTGTGTGTGCGTATTATATGAGAAATTATTGTAGCAGTTTTTTTTCCAGGTTTACACAGTCCATTAGCATTTCGAAAATCCATAATCCAAGCTAACATGAATCCCGAACATGTAGACTAAACTCAGACATATATATGTGATCTAACATGGTAATTTAATCATTCAAAAATTAGTTTAAACATAATTTAAATCTCTAAATTCAAAACACAAAACATGGTATCAGTCTATTTGGGGAAAACACGATTTTGAAATCAAAATACAGTTAAATATTTAATTCATTGGTTAGTAAATAATGTGACATATGTGTATGTGTCATGCAAGTATCATGGTGTCCATAAACTGGACACAAACGTGTCCAAAACAATCCAACGCACGAGCACATTGGAACAGTGTACTGACAGCATGGTACATGCGTGCGATAGATTTGCGCACACGACACGAGTCGAATCATGACACATGCTCGTGTCCCCGTGTACGTCCAACATAGGGCAACACGTTCGTGCCCCTGACACGTCACCACGACGTGTCTACGAGGGACACAAAGCCCGTATCAGAGGGACGAGACATGCGTGTATAGTGCAGTGTAAAACACGTGCACATGCGATTTCTCCCTCGATACAAAACTATATTGCATAAAATTTCTTGGGTGTCGTGTCAGACATGTGCTCCATGTGTCCAAGAAATATTGTGTCAAATTGTGTCGTATACAGTGTGCACGACAGCTCGAGCAGCAGGGCATCGAGCACACTGCTCGTGCTGCGTGTCCAATAATAAATTGGACACGAAGACGACATAATTTGTGTTCAGTGCAAAATAAAACCAAATCACACATATATAGCTACAATATTGTTTAAATAGTTTTAAAAAATATGAAATAAAAGTTCTCTTTGGCATTTCAACAAACACCTACAAATAGGAAATGATACGTGTCCGATACGGACACGAAACCAATGCAAAACTTCACCAATCACACACCACAGCTAGGGGACACCTAGATCTAGGCTATTATGCAAAGAAATCAAGATTAAAAGTTAGTATAAGGTGTTTACCTATAGAGTATCAATCACAAGAAAAAAGCCCCAAATAGGAAGATTATTCTTGCAAGCCAAAAGCTCCAAATTTACAAAATCTGAGTTTTCTCTCTATGAATAGAAAATAGAGTGGGATTAGGTTCTAATGCAAGAAACTAGAGTCAAAAAGGAATTAAAATGAAAGAGTTATGGATTAGGGAAGAAGGACCAATACCTCTTTCTTTCCAAAGTTGTTTTGATGCAAAAGAGACAAGAACTAGGAATAGAGATTAAATAGGGGAGAATCCCTATGTTGCCGGCCAAGTAAGAAGGAATTAGGGTTAGGGTTATGACTAATGGGCTTGGGCTAAGTTTCAATGATAAATGAAATCAATCCTTAAGTCAAAAGTCCATGCACTAAATCATTTATTCTCTATATGAAACTTGATTCAAAATAACTTAACTTGGGTTGACTTAAGTTAGACTAGGGTCCCACCATGCTAATCAAGTCACCATAGCTAAAATCAACATCTAGGTTAGTCTCCAAAGTCTCAACTAGCAAGGGTCAAAAATAACAACCATCACTCCAATAATTCAAAATAAATTCAAAATTCTCAAAATGACCAAAATACCCTCAAACTAAAATATGGTAGTGACAAATCTACCCTCCTTGAAAGAATTTTGTCCTCGAAATTAAAAGGCAAAACTGTATTGATGAGAAGGATTGACAATCATACCTCAAGGTCCAAAGAGATATGGGTGTCGCTCGCACATCTCATCCTCCCGCTCCCAGGTAGACTCTCATGGAGAATGATGCCTCCATACGATGCAAACCAAGGGTATCACCTGGTTTCTTAGTACCTTCTTCTGGTGATCCAGAATCTCTACTAGCTGCTCTTGATAACTGAGAGTAGGTCCCACCTCAATCTTCGAATGGTCGAGTACATGGCTAGGATCAGCCACGTACCGTCTCAACTGTGATACGTAGAATACGTTATGGACACCCACTATTGCAGGTGGCAAGTCTAGCCTGTAAGCCATGTCACCGACTCTTCCGCTGATCACAAAAGGTCCGATGAAGCGTGGGCTAAGCTTCCCACCTCCACCAAAACGTATGGTACGATGAGTCGAAGATATCCTCAGAAAAATAAGGTCTTCGACCTAAACACAAACAAGGTCACAAGTAATAAAATAATCAAACATAATCAAACAAACACAAACAAACAACCTACTTCTAATCCTATCTCTAAGCTGTACCTCAAACTCCAAAGGCCTCCGGTGGCTATCGTTCCAATGTCGATGTCTATCCTGTGCCATACAAAGTCTGTCCCTGATGAGCTTCACCTTCTCGGCTGCGTCAACAACCATCTCAGGTCGCAATAAAGCTCGCTCTCCAACATCATCCCAAGATAAGGGTGTACGACATCTACGCCCGTACAGTGCCTCGAAGGGTGACATCTCAATGCTGGCCTGAAAACTGTTGTTGTAAGCAAACTCTACCAAGTGCAGATGATCCTCCCAGGATCCTTCGAAATCTAAGACGTACGTCCGTAGCATGTCCTCGAGCGTATGAATAGTCCTCTCTGACTGTCCGTCCGTCTGAGGGTGGTATGCAGTACTAAACTTGAGCTGAGTGCCCAAACTAGTCTGCAGACTTCGCCAAAAATAGGAAGTAAAGCGACTATTCTGATCCGAGACAATGCTGATCGGAACTCCATGAATCCTAACAATCTGCCGTATGTACATCTTCGCAAGCCTCTCAGTAGACCTACCCACTTTAAATGGCAAAAAGTGGGCCGATTTGGTCAACCCGTCTTCGATGACCCAAATTACGTCTTTCCCTCCTGGTGTATGTGTCACTACCACATTTTAGCTTGAGGGTATTTTGGTCATTTTATAAATTTTGAATTTATTTTGATTTATTGGAGTGATGATTGTTATTTTTAACTTTTGTTAGTTAAGACTTTGGAGACTAACCTAGATGTTGACTCTAGCTATGGTGACTTGATTAGCATGGTGGGACCCTAGTCTAACTTAAGTCAAGCCAAGTTAAGTCACTTAGAATCAAGTTTCAAATAGGAGGATAAATGAATAGGTTCATAGGACTTATGACTCATGAATTGATTTCCATTTCCAATTAGACTTGACCCAAGCCCACATGTCAAAACCCTAACCCTAATTCCCACTTTATTAGGCTGGCCACCTAGGGATTCCTAATCCTATATAATATCTCTTCCTTTGGTTCTTGCCTCTTTTGTATTGAATCAACTCTTGGAAAAGGAAAGCTATTGTCATTCTTTCCCAATCCATAACTATTCTATTTTAATTTCTTTTTGACTCTAGTTTCTTGCATTAGAGTCTAATCCTACTCTATTTTTTGTTCATGGAGAGAAATCTTAGCTTTTGAACAATTTGGAGATTTGGGCTAGCAAGGGGAATCATTCTATTTAGAGCTTTTCTTGTCATTTGACACACTATAGGTAAATCCTCTAAATTGTGTTTTTATTTTGATTTCTTTGTATATTAGCCTAGATCTTGGTGTCCCCTAGCTGTCCCTCAAGTTTGGTAAGAAATTGTGTCCATTTGGTGTCCGTATCGGACACGTGTCAATGTGTATGTGCATGTGTTTGTTGGAATGCCACATAGAAATGGATTTTCATATTTTGCAAAACTAATTACATATTTTCGTAGCCCTATATGTGGACATTCTAGAACCCTAACTCTGAGCTCATATCGAGTTGTGTCCGTGTCCAAAATGGATACGAACTCACTGCACGAGGACTCGGTCGGGTGTCCTGCTACCCGTGTCCGTTTTCTCCATGGACACAACACAAGATGGCACAAAATTTGATAGGTAGGTAGGGGTGATGACTAACAGGTGGGCTATAAAGTTTCATCGAGTTTTGTGGTGTGGTTTGTGAGATATCGAGGCTGCACTGGTTTTGTACTGACAATGCACAACCGAACTTTGATCACTGACACAGACTTTGTGTCTCTCGTAGACACGTTATGGACATATTTCAGGGTGATCAGTCCCTAGCCCTAGACCCCCTCTACCTATGTGCATGACCATGATACACTTGGTAGGACACACGTGTCCCTAGCTCACTCGACACGCGCACACGATGCCGTCAGTATACTGTTTCAGTGCTCGTGTGTGTGGAACTGTTTGGACACGTTTGTGTCCAGTTCTTGGACACTGGAACACACCCACGACACAGTCACATGTGGCACTTCATTTACCAACATATTAATTTAATTATTAAGTTGAATTTGGATTTCAAAATCGGGGTTTCTCCAATATTCTGATACTAGGATGTCAATTGATTTTTCCTGAGATTAAAATGTATGTTTAACTATTTTTGAATGATTAAATTGAATGTTGATTCACCAGTACATGTCTGAGATTAACCTATATGTTGGGTTTTCATGTTGGCATGGGATTTTGGTTTCGAATTTGCATTTGGACTGTTAAACTGGTAAACTGATTTGTATATACTGTAAACCTGAGAATTAATGCACTGTTTGTGTTTACTGATTTAGGGATAATTAAATCATCAGGTTTAATCCTATGTCATGTCTGAGTTTAAGTTACAAGATAGGATTTACAATTTGTGTTTGATATTGGGTTTTCGATTTCAGTTGGGCTATCAACTTGTAGACTGATTTATGTACACGGTTTTAAACTGAGAATATGTTACACACACACATTTGCACTCTAAAAACTGAGAACGTATCACCCACACACACATGTGAACCTGAGAACCACTGATAGCTATAGCATACACATACACACACATGAACTAAATTGAGAACTGATGCACTGTCATGGGTACACTGTTTGTTAACACTTTATCTGCACACACACACACACACACACTCTCACAAATTGATTACTCACACACACAAACCTAAAACCCTATGTATTGTCACAAACTATACTCATGTACACACACACAAACTAGACTCACATTACACACAGGACACACACATATATGCACAAGACACTCTATTCCTCTCTCTTTATTTTGTATATATACATATATAATATCTATAGCCATGTGTGATAAATATGTATATATATATATATATATATATATATATATATTATATATATATATATATTTTTTATTTTATATACATATATATATATATATATATATATATATATATATATATATATATATATATATATATTGCCTATATGATTAGGATATATGTGAATATGGTAATTAAATATGTGGGTTATGTTTGCCATAAAAAATTAAAGACAGGTATTACAGAACACTGAAATTGATTGCAAACTCGCTTGTACAAAGAAAAGCCCAGAAAGAAATCCTAGGAAGCAATCTAAGTACAATTGTTTAGTTTTGATTCTGGGGGGTGACGGTGGAGGCTCGGGAAAGTGCTATCAACTCTGTCTTACTCCGTGGACTATCTGACACAGTCTTTAGATCTTGAAGAAATTGCCTTCTTGAAGGTTGCCAGCCTTTTACAGGGGTGTGGCACCCTGCTATTTATAATAGGATGTATGTTGAGCCGTATAGACGTCCTGCGGCCACGTGGCTGATTGGCACGCGAAGATCCGCTCTTTGGTTGCCATCTGTCGATTTGTTAGGATTTTGTTGCAGCAAATTTGGACAGTTTAGGACTTGGTCAGATTGCCACGTATCCTATCACAGGGATCACTTTTTTAGCTGCATAGATCTTTCAGTTTTCGACCATGTGGGGCCGCATGAGACTCATGCGGCTTAGGTCGCAGACTTCCTTAGCCCAGACATAGCTTGAGGATTTAAGCCGCATTTTCGGCCGCATAAAGCTCATGCGGCTTGGATTACAGTTACTTTTGACCGCATGAAGTTCGAAGACTTTAGGTTCGCATATGTCTGTTCATGCGGCTTATGTGACACTCCTTCTGGCCAAATGAAGGTGTACGAACTTTGCTTTTGGGCGACGTCTCACATCTTATCTTTTTTCTGTCGAAGTATTAGAGCTGCCATTTTTGTCAGTTTTGACAGAACTTGTCAGCTTTATCAGACGAACTGCTCCTCTTGGCCGTATATCTTTCTTCTGCAGCTGGTTGTCGACGGGCCGCATAAGGCATTGAACCAGTCATGCGGCTTTCCTTTATGCGGACCTGTTTGGCCCAAAGTACCTATGCAGCAATTTGTAATTCGCATGAACCCCATATTTTTTATGCTTATACAAGACCCCCTTTAAAGTTTTTAAATTGCAAATTTGGAATACTTTGAATAAGAAGCATGAAAATATGTCAAGCCGTAGGGAGTCTTCAAGTCGCAGGAAAATTTTCAAACTGCAGAAAGATCTTGAGTCCAGGGAAGTCTTGAGCCGCAGAACAAATCTTGAGCCGCAGGGACACTCAGAGCCGTAGAGAGCCTTCCAGCTGTCACTGCTGTATTTAATTTTCTTTGATTCAGTTCTGGATCTTTTTTTGAGATAAAGTCAACGGTTACTGGGGATAAAGTCCCCAAACATCGACATTATCTTTAATGATCTCGAGAACCGAAGAGACGCTCGACGGTTATTATGGATAAAGTCCCCAAACTCGTCCTTATCCTTAAGGATCTCAAGAATCGAAGAGTCTCTTTTCAGCAACTCTATAAATAGGAGTCATTCAGAGAGAGATTTTCCTCTTTCACCTTTTCCTCCTTCGATTTCATCATACTTTCTGCTATGGCTCCAAAAGCTTCCAGGAAGACTGGTGCTGTGGCCAAAGGAAAGAGATTTGCTTCTCCGTCGAGAGCGGCAGACACTCCTTCCATTCATTCTGACATGCAATCTCCTCTCAAGAGTAAGGATGGTGAGCAGACGATGACTGAAATTTTGAATGGCCATAGCGCATATTTTTATGCGCGGGCCTGTCATATACTGCTTCTGCTTTAAGCCTGGTCGGTGCATGCCCTATCTCATTTGGACCACATGTGTTCTGTATGATAGTGCTGCATGGACAGAGTCGTATGACTACTGCTCATTCGGACTTGAACTGCATAAGTGTCTCAAGATTGATCTATATGAACATTTCATGACTGAGCCGCATAGGTGCGCATGAGCACTTTATGATCGGGCCGCATGAATACTGTAAGGCTGGGCCACATGATTATCTTGTGACTGATCCGCACGAGTATTGGGTCGCATGAGTTTTTCATGACTGAGCTGCATAAGAGCCGTATGAACATGACTGAGTCGTATAAATGCTACATGAGTACTTCATGAAGCCGATCTCATGACTTTGGGCTGCATGAGTTCTGTTTTGGCTGGGCTGCATAACTGGCTGGGCCGCATAACATAGTTCTTTGTTTTTTTGGTGCTAAATCTCCTTTTTCCTATGTTTTTGTAGGGATATGTCTAGCAAACTTCTCCAGGACCGGTGTCGACGATGGAGTGAAAATACAACAATCTGGTTCCTACATCAGACAGCTCAAAACTCCCCATGCTTCGGAAGAGTTTTTCCTACGCCTTTTTGGCATACACATCAAACAACTCAGGATTCTTCATGCTTCGGAAGAGTTTTCCCTAGGTGGTAGAAAGAGCCTTTATACCTCAGAGAATTGGACGGTGGTCAGGCGTCATTATGAATGTCCTGCCTTTACGTCTCTCCAAGTAGGCAAAACCACCATCAGGGACCATGTTTTGAAGGTATGGTTCTTCGGGGGAGCGGGGCTAAGGCATCCGCAATACGAAGGGGAGGATAACATGCTATATTTGCCCTCCTCCAGGCAGCTCCTTGGGGATTGAACAGCTTTGTTTGCTTCTCAGCAGTAAAACATGACTTCATTCGAGGGCCACGAAACTGCTTGAAGACGAAGTGCTGTCAAACCAAACTATGTATCGCCAGATTTTTCTTTCTTTGCTTTCTGCTGTCGATGTAGTCCTATGAATGTAACTGATCTTGAATAAGCAGAGTATGTTCGCTCCATTCTTTATTTGTGGTATTTTATGGTACTTGTACTAGAAGGCCCAATACAGCATTTGTGTTTGATAAAGAACATCCCACTGGAGAACTTTTGTGGACCTATTGCCCATTTGTGTATCTGGAAATACGAGCAAATAGATTTGAATGACATTTTGTGGACCTACCACTCTTTGGTACACCGGTGGTGCGAGTAATAGATTAAGATAATTTTTATGGACTTATTACCATTTTTGTGTACTGGCGATGTGAGTACTGATAATAAGTGGAAAGAAAACCAATATATTTACTTAGGATTTGAATGATATTTTGTGGACCTACTACTCTTTCGTACACCAGTGGTGCGAGTAATAGATTAGGATAATTTTTATGGACTTATTACCATTTTTGTGTACTGGCGATGCGAGTACTGATAATAAGTGGGGAGAAAACCAACATATTTACTCAGAGGCAATACGAACGTGGTAAATATGGGTCAAAACAAAGCCTTCCTACTCAGAGGTAATGAGGACACGGTAGGAGTAGGCCAAATAGGGATACACAGAATAACTTAGAGGTGTTATCAACATGGAAGTTTTATATATTGGATGATTTGTTTGTGATGGACGGGAAAACAACTCAGAGGTAATATGGACATGGTTGTTTTTCTCCGTTGGGAAATTTTGTGGACCTATTACCCTTTTTTGCACTGACAGTATGAGTAATAGATTAGGATAAGTTTTATGGACCTACTACCCTTCTGCGCACTGGTGGTGCGGGTAATAGATTTTGAGAAAACTCCTGGTAGAAAAAAGCTATGACCAGGAAGTTCATAGATATGACCAAGAGATGAGATATGAATTCATTCGGAGTAGCCAGAAAGTAAGTTCAGTGGTACCTGAGGGTACATAACTCAACAATCTGGAAGATTTGAAGTCGGAGTGTAAGTCCAGCGATACCAGAGGGTATATAACTCACAATCTGAGGGGTAGTTGGAAGGTGTCATTTAGACATAGTATTTCTTGAGGAACTTGCCGTTGATGGGCATCATGAGCAAGTCTCCATTTTGTTTTGCGAGACGGTACGTGCCGTTAGAGAACACGGTCTCGATGATGAACATCCCCTCCCATTTAGGCTAGAATTTGCCGGGGGTCTTGTGGGTAATGACCATTGGTCTGCGAATGGCCAAGACAAGATCACAAACTTGGAATATTCTCTGTTTGACTTATTGTTGAAAGCCCGAGAGATGCACGCTTGGTAGAACTCTATGCTTTGTTGAGCTTGTAAATGCTTCTCATCTAACGCTTCCAACTCTTGTAGCTGTCGACGGTAATTATCGTCCGCCATTAACCGGTAGGTTAGGGCCACTCGAAGTGAGGGGATCTGAGTCTCCAATGGGAGGACTGTCTCTCTTCCGTAAACCAAGGAGGACGGTGTATTTCCTGTAGTTGTCCGAATTGTCGTGCGATACGCCCATAATCACTCGCCAAGCTTTTTATTCCAGTCGCATTTGTTTGCAGACACAAACTTTTTGAGGAGCTTGATTATGGTTTTGTTGAAAGCTTCAGCCAGAATGTTGGCCGATGGGTTATATGGTGTCGAGGCTATGTTCTGAATCCAATTCTTGTCACAAAATCGATAGAAAGCATGGCTTGTAAAATGCGGACCATTGTCGTGAATAATCCTCCGGGGCAGTCCAAAACGGTAGATGACGTGATGTTTTATGAAGCTAATCACGTTCGATGTCTTAACCTCTGCCAACGGAACAGCTTCCGCCCATTTGGAGAAGTAATCGGTGATTGCAAGTATGAACCGATGCCCTTTAGACGACGGCGGGGTGATGGGTCCAATGATGTCCATTCCCCATGCTTCGAATGGCCTAGAGGCCACTGTCGGATGCAAGAATTCAGATGGCAGGTGTATAAAATCTGTATGGATCTGGCAAGCCTTGAACTTCTTTGCATAATCAACTGCATCTGCAACCATTATGGGCCAGTAATAACCCATCCGGCGAAGACGATCTTGCAATTTTGGGAGTGAGCCCCACAAATACCGTCATGAGCTTCAAGTAGGGCTTCTTTGGCTTATGCATTTGACAGGAATCTTAATAGTAGCCCGTCGTAGGATCGTCGATATAACATTTTCGTCTCCGTATCGTAGAAGAATATGAGGGAGCGTCTTCTGATTGAAGTTGCTTCTTTCAGATTCTCTGGCAGAATTCCATAGACTGCAAAGTCGATGAGCGGGCGTCTCCAATTTTGTGTGTCATTGGTTATCTAGGCGGAATAGCTCATACCCAGTTGAAGATTGTTCCTGGGGCAGACCAGCTCATGGCCTATTATGTCGACTAAATAATGAGTGTTATTTGGAAGCGCCAAGAAAGCGGCGAGACCTGCTAGGGCATCGGCTTCGATATTTTGGAGCCTAGGAACATGCTCTATATAGAACCCCTCCAAGGTTGTAATGATGGCAATTGCTGTTTGATAATAGGAAATCAGGTCCTCGTTGCAAACCTCGTATGAACCTCGAATCTGGTTGACAACCAACTGCGAGTCACCATATGCTTCCAGGTACCCGATCCCCACTTCTTTTGTCAGTTGGAGCTCGATAACTAGAGCGTTATATTCGGCTACGTTGTTCGAACAGGGTTCTGTAAGAGAATACGCCCGATTGACTACTAGTCCCGAGGGAGAAATTAATACCACCCCGACTCCAGCGACGATATCACCTTGTGGCCCCGTTATTGAAGTACCGTCGAAGAACATTCGCCAAATAGCGTCGTACGAAGTCATGTTCGAGGCGACGACTTCATCAGAAATTTCCTCATAGATTATGGCTATTTTTGAGCCTGGATGGGCTGCTAAGAAGTCAGCCAGGGCTTGACCTTTGATAGCCTTCTGCGGAACAAAAACCATATCGTATGGGGATAATAGTATCGCCCAGGTGGCTAGACGAGAACTGAGTGCGCCTGGCTTGCTCATGAGGACCCTGAGGGGATTAACTCACAAAACAATATGGATGGTCTGCCCTGTCACATAGTGTCGTATTTTCTGAATGGCGAACACTAGGGCAAGGTACTCCTTTTCCACAGCGGTTTACCTATGTTCCGATCCTACTATCATCCGGCTGAGATAGTAAATGGCTTGTACATGTCCCGCATCATTATTCTGTGCTAGCAGAGCATCGAGGGAGTGTTCCATCGCCCGTACGTAGAGCAGAAATGGCTTTTCAGCGATCGGGGCTACCAGAACTGGCGAATTCATCAGGTACTCCTTAATATCATCGAAGACACGCTGACATTCCTCGTTCCATACAAATGAGACATCTTTCCTCATGAGTTGAGTGAAGGGTTGATATCGTCCTGAAAGGTTAGATATAAACCTCCTAATATAGGCTAGTCTTCCCTGAAGGCCGCGGAGTTCGCCAAAGTTCCTTGGTGGATTCATCTCCATGATTGCTTTTGTTTTGTCGGGATCTATGTGAATGCCCCGGAAAGTGATGATAAAGCCCAAAAACTTTCTGCTGGATACCCCTAGGAAAGACTTGGTGGGATTCATCTTCAGGTTGTGTGCTCGCATGAGGTCGAACACTGTCCTCAAATCATATAAGTGATCATCTTTGGAGTGGCTCTTGACGGCGATGTCGTCAACGTAACACTCCACCATCTTGTGCAAATGATCTCTGAAGATAACACTCATAGTCCGTTGATATGTAGCACCGGCGTTCTTCAGGCCAAAGGGCATGACCGTATAACAATATACGCCAATCAGCGTTCGGAATGATGTATGCTTCTCATCATCAGGAGATATCTTGATTTGATTGTATCTTGAAAAGCCATCCATAAAGGACATGCGCTCGAAGCCATACGTATTGTCAATTATTACGTCAGTGATCGGAAGAGAAAATTCATCCTTAGGGCATACTGCATTCAGATTGCAAAAATTGATACAAATTTGTATCTTTTTGTTCTTCTTAATGACTGGCACTACGTTGGCTACCCAGTCTGGGTGCTGCTCTTCACGGATGAAACCGCTAGCTATGGGCTTGTTTACTTTCGCTTTAATAGAATTTATGATGTCCGAACGAAACCGCCGCTGCTGTTGTTTGACTGGTTTTGTGTTTGGATAAATATTGAGCTTATGAAGTGCAATCTCGGGGTTTAGCCCTAGCATGTCTTCATAGCTCCAGGCAAAGGCATCGATGTATTATCTGACGAGTTATAATAACGACTCCCGCTCGTCGTCTGTCAGACTTTTACTGACGAAGATTAGCTTTGGAGAGGTTTCATCGTCGAGGTTAACTTGCACAACCTCATCCTCAGTGGGAGGATCACGAAGTTCAAAGAGTTTCTCCCATTGTGCATCTAGTTGCTGGACCTACGGCTCCAACTCAAGTGGTTCAAGTAGGTCTTCGTCTTCCTCTTCGATATCAGCAGATGTCATATTGACAGATAATGTCTGTCTGAATATATCTCTAATACTGCTATCGGAGTCGTAAATGGGTGACTCGGACGAATGAGAGTGCCACTCGCATTCTTCATCAGAGCTTTCGGGTGTTGTTGGTGGAGTAACATACCCGAGGCCGCGTTTGGATTTGTAATAATGATCCCGATGTTTCCCTGCCGGTGCCGGCGGCTGTAGAGGCAATCGTCGACCACTGCCATGATTTAGACCCGGGGTAGCCTCCATGTCGTACCCCTGCTTTTGCATGAAGTATTTGGCTTGAGGACTGTACAAGTAGAGCGGTAGTCTTCCAGCGTCGGGTCCGAGGTCGGACTCTTGTGGTGTGAAAGATTGAGGACCTTCTTTTCGGCCAAAGATAATTGTGTGATCCCATCCTCTTCTGTCTAGGACCAGGAAGTAAGCGCCTTTTATGGAAGCAAGTCGATTTGGGGTATGGACAGTTGTCACCCGTGTGTGCAGGCTAACGTCTAGATAGTCCCGTGCGGCATATGTCAGATTAGGCTTATCATACTCAGAATAGTCTAACGGCAGCCTCTTATTGATAAAATAAGGAATTTTATCCACAGGGTTTATATCACCAGGAGAGGGGCTATCCACCTGTGTAACCAAGTATTTGGCGAGTTATTCGTCCTCCTTGGCTACCCTCTGCGAGCTTGGAGGTCGGGATGCTGTCTTGGGCAACTTGACCACCAAGGGTTCAGGCTGAGGTATTGACTTGCCTGTTGGATTGACACTTTGCTGTTGGCTCATCTTGGGAAGACGGATAACAATTGGCTCAGCAAGGGACTTTGTGTCTTCCGGTCGCTTTGGAGTGGATTACCATCGGTGTTACAGAGGGCCTTGCATCTTCCTGTTGCCTTTGATTGGACTTCGGCAGCCGGATCACCATTGGCCCTGTGACAGGTTTTGGCTCCTGGCTGGATCTCGGGAGACGGATGACCATTGGTTCCAACTGCGTAGGTGAGGCAAGAGAACCGAGCACCTCTTTGTGTAAGGTTGCGATGAGGGACACGGCCTTGCCCGGTTTGCGAGCCTGGAGACGGATTCTCAAGGGTTCTTCTGGCCCTATGATGGCCTCTAGTTCGTCAGTTATATGTTTTCGGGATTCGTCATATAGACAAGCCTCCGAAGAGTAATAAGATTCAACCCCTTTGAAGGGATCAATGTCGGCGAATTTAGTTTTTACGGAACCGTGCTTACTGACATACTTGAAACACTGGTGAAGGGTGGATGACACGATCATATAGTCATGTATCCACGGACGTCCCAGAAGGATATTGTAGGAGGTGTCTGCATCTATGACGTAGCAGGTAACCTCCGTCTTCAGGTCACCAATCTGACATTTCAATCGGAGCTTTTCTAGGGGATAGCTCCTTCCCGAGTTAAAACCGCTAATGGCAGTATTAGTTGCTGCTAGCCGATGCATAGGGATGCCAAAAAGTTGGAGCAGGCTTTTCGGGATGATGCTTATTGACGAGCCAGGGTCGATATACATCCGATCCACCTTGATGTCTCCAATGTATCCAGTGTAGTACAAGGGGCGATCATGCAAATTGGACTTGATCAACATGTCCTGAGGAGTAAATATGATGTTGGGTATTGCATTTGTGCTATCGCTGCCCTGTGGATCTATTGGCGGGTCTTCCTCCGGAGGCTTGACCTGAGCTAGGTAGGCGTCAGCATTTTGGAGTACTTCGCTTAATGCGACACGAAGATCCTTGGAGAGCCTTAGGAGCTCGTATAATGACAACTTTGCTGGCGTATTAGCCAATTGTGCTAGTATGTCAAAGTTGTAAGGTCTCTCCAGTCCTCGAGGTACATTATTGCGGAGTGGCCTGTCGAAGCGCCTGTCAAAGCGGGTTTCCTTTGTCTTGGACTTATCCGCCAGTGGAGGCTGAGATGGCCTCGAAACATCAGAGGGAGGCAACGTTGTCGACTGAGGATCTTTGGCTGAACTATCCCGTGCGGGCTGGACTTGTGCTCCAGACCGGGTAACAATAGCTGCAGCTTCCTCAGCCTCGGCTAAAATTGTATGGCAGGATCTAGACTTCCTGCCCTTTTTCTTGCTGGTAGGAGATGACACCCCCTGAATAACTTCGGGTACCAAGTCTGGATGCACCCACATAATTTCTCCTTGCGAGGTAGTGAGAGGTACCAGTCCAGATGTCTGGTTCCGGATGGGTGGAAGATTAGTAACCTCCATCGTTGCTCGAAGGACAGGTATTACCCCGTCTGGAGTGCTTGTCGAAAGAAAGTCGCCGAACTGAATATATACCATGTTCGCCGCCACGATAACCTCTTCAAAGTCTATCGACAGAGCTTTGGAGTCGATAAGACTCTGAATGTACCGCTTCAATTGGAAGCAATCATGAGTGGCATGATGGACATAGTGGTGGAAGTGACAATACTTTGGGTCCTCTATTTCTTCCGCTCGGGGTTCGCACCTTGGTGGAGGGAGATGGATCCTATCCCCTTGCAAGAGCATATCGAAGATAGGCTTGACATGACTATCTTCAAATGAGTAATTAACCTTGGGCCACGGACCTTTCGTCTATCTTTGTTCGGTCTTCTGAGTCGCATCAGCGTCTATGGCCTGTTTGCCCTTATTGTCCCGGGTGGTGGTGGCGCCACTGTTGTTGTTGCTGGTGGTGGAACCAGGACGTCTGCCCTTATCTTCTCCGTCTTGGATGTGTAATCCCAGTTGGCGAGCCTTCTTCAATTTTGCCTCTGCGTTGGTAGCACTTATGATGAAGGTCGTCCAATCCATGAACTGATCGTCACCCATCCAGAGGCTAATTGCAGGGAGCAGCTTCTTCTGGCAGATTTTAATCAAGGAGCTCTCGGGATTGCCTTGGGGCAATCTCATTGTGGTTTGGCGAAACCGCTCGATGTAGTTCCTTGTTAGCTCCCTTTCTTCCTGAACGATGTCCCTGAGAGACGACATCGTTACATCATGCCCCACTTCGTAAAATCTTTCTAGGAACATGTGTTTGAAGCCGTCAAAAGAATGAATGCAGTTGTCAGAAAGGTTGTGGTACCAGTCGAACGCGATCCCCTCCAATGCTCCGATGAATAATCGCGTAAGGATGCATCACTATGCGGCAAGTGGTCAGTCATGACTTCAAAGTAAGTCATGTACCGACTAGCAGAGGTCTTTCCGTCATAAGAATCAATGTGGAACGGCTTGTACCATGGAGAAAAAGGCACGTCTCTCCATGTAACGGGATAT
Source organism: Iris pallida (assembly GCA_029216955.1). Lineage (NCBI taxonomy): Eukaryota > Viridiplantae > Streptophyta > Magnoliopsida > Asparagales > Iridaceae > Iris > Iris pallida. The sequence goes on along the minus strand of JANAVB010022597.1, from coordinate 20,218,198 downwards.
GGCTGCCATATTCTGAGATTTCGAGAGGAGTCTCGGGCATTGAACATTGTTCGAAGCTCCTGGACTTCCCTCCTTGCCTCCTTGGCTTTATCTGCAGCTGAAGGAACGGATGCTGCTAAGGGATCATCACCCAAAGGAGGGGCGGTCGTGTTGGAGTTTGCGTTGACTGCGGGTCCCAGGCTTGTTTGTCCGGGCGACCTCGCTGGTTGAGTTGAAAAGGCAGCTTTGATCTCATCCACGGATTTGACCAAGGACAGGAGCATGGCTTCCAGCACTTCTAGCGGTTGTCGGTCAGAAGGCGCTTCATGATCATCGTCAGCCATAAAGACTGTCCTCACGTGGGTAGAGGTGGAAGGAATTGTGGCAGAGGTACTCTCTGTGCCGTACCCTTGTATAGAGAAATCGTCAGAGAATGTCAGAATATCATCTTCCTCAGACTCGGAAGGGGTGCTACCCCCTGTGCAGGAAGCCGCATCGTCTTGGTGAGGGTGGTGGCCCTCAGGGAAATCCAAGTATGTTGAACAGTTCTGGGGGACCTTTACCCCCTGTATGTGCTCTTGGTACACCGGGTTGTCGTATATATTGAGGGGACTACTACTCCCAGCTTCATCTACTATCAAGGAGATCGAAGATGCACCCCCGGGTGCTGGAAGCTTCTTTTTGGATCGAGTTCCTAAATAGACACCCCCTGTGGTTGTCGATGGGAATCCCCCAGATGAGGGTCTCCTTGCAATACTGGCTGAGATGGCCGGGCTGGAAGAGCCTATCTTCTTTCCTCCTTGCCAGGAGGAACCTTTTGGGTTGAATTACAAGAGGCAAAAGGAAACTCCTCGTCCCCTGGACTTTGCACCTGTTTCTTGAGTTGTTGTCGGACAGGTGCTGGCTGCTACAGTCGCTGGAAAATTGACTGCCGATCTTCAGGTGCTGCTGATTTGTCACAGCAGCAGTTGATGATGACTTGGGTGCAACTGTAAAACCTCTATTTTTTTTAATTATTTTTTATTTTAAAAATGAATTTATACAATTTATGGTTTTTTTTTTTGATGACCCGGTTTGGCCAATTCAGTCCGAACAGGTCCCGAACCAAATTTAAGCCCATGTGAGCATGGGGGGTGACTAAGGTGGCCATGTGGACATATTTATGTACGTAAAAATAATTTCTAAATTATTTTAGAATTTTATTTACAATTTCAAATTATTTAACTAATTGTGCAATTATTGGTATTTTATTTATTTTAAATAATATTTTACAATATAGTACATTTTGTGGACCCGGGAAAGGGAGTGCAGTGTAAGTGCACTCATTGGGTCGATCTTATTAATTTATTGTTATTAAATTTATTTTCTGGAGATTTAATAACCATGTTTCCTATTTAAATATTATTATTATTTTGAGTTGATTTATTAAGGATTGAATTTATATATATATAGATATGTTTAAATATATTAAATATTGGATATGTGTCATTTAAATTGTTATTGGATTTTAATAGATTATGGTGATATATACATATACATATATATATAGTTATATATATTTAAAAAGATTTTTGAAAAGGATTTTGATAAGAAAGAAAAGAAAGAAAAAAAGATTAAATTAAATTGCCTGGAGTGTCGGCCCCACCACCTGGCCGACCACCCCAAAGCCTCAAAGAATAAGCTGCTAGCAGCAGCTTAGCATGCGCGCCCCCACCAATCATTAGCACAGCAGCCATTACAATACTAAAGGGCCGAACCCCCTTACAAGCAATTTTCTTGCTTGGCCGAAACCTCCTCCCTTCACAAATATATATATATATATATGTTATTAAAACCCTAAAAATTTCTTCCACCTCCTTCCTCTCCTCCTTCCTCCTCCCCACTCCACGGCGAAGCTCGGACGCACCATGGCGGAGCCGTGCTCGTGAAGAAGACAAAGGAACCATCGACAACAACAACCGATTCCCACTTTAAGGTATCCCACTTCCCCGATCAATTTCTCTGCCAATCTACTCCGATTTTAGATCCGTAAATTCGTGTAGAAAGCCCACATGACCCTATTCGAGATCCCCTAGGTGGATTTCAACATGGCCATCCAACTTGCTCGAAAAATCGAGACGAAGTTGGAGAAAAACCACTTTTCTGGAATAATAAAAACTGTTTCAAAACACCAACTTGTCGGCCACTTTTCTCGCTGTCCATTAAACTTTTATAGAAACTAATTAAAGACAGTCAAAGACAACATAACCGAGATTGTAACACACCTTCTGGATTTACTTTTCATCTAGTATGTAGAAAGTTACACGTTGTTAAAGTTTCACGAAAAATTGTAAATTATGTTTTCGAAAATTAGAAAAAAAAACACCCGATACGGCGTGTGCCCCGACAAACCGGGCGACGTGGTCACGCACTATACGCATCGAAAGGTGCGTATGGTTGTTGTCGACGTGTGGGAACTGACGGAACCCGATTTCGTTGCATGTGCGCGACGAAATCAATACGTATCCGTCGAGATACCTCCATAGCGACCCTTTGCAAATTAAGTCACAACTTTGTGCACGCTCATCATATCGCGATGAAACTTGCGCCATTGGACTCAAAATATTTTTTTGGTCCTGAGAGCCTCCGATTCTGAGACCGTGGATCGGGACGCTATTTTGGCGGGCCCACAATCCCACTCAACGGGCAATTTTGTGCACGGCCCACCGAAATTCAAAATTGGACATACCGTTGGGTTTGCCTCATCCAAACAAATCTGTAGACATGTAGTTTGACGACTTTAGAGACCGTAGACATTGGCACGCATTTCGGTGCAAAGCGGGTCCAACGGCGGACATCGTTTTGACTCAAAATTTCAATTTTGCCCCTGTTCTAGAATTTAACTTTTGGATAGGCGTTTCCTAGGTATATCTTTTATTCCAAACTCGTTCGTGATATTTGTTGCAGCATCCGGAGTCATCTGCGGGATTTGGCTTTTCTTGCTTCGTTTATTTGTCTGTTCGAGCTACTGGATTATTCTCTTTTGCACATAACCTCAGGCAAGATACCTTGCCATTATACTGTTTATATTCAGTTGCATTTTATTACATATCACTGTTCATTTATTTTTAGTTCTTATAGTTCTTGATTTACTATCTGCTCAGTGATATTAGACATACTTTGTTATTATCCTTTGATTGCATGTGGACATAGAGTTAAGGGACTACCGTCTGTAGTGTATCACATATACCTTGACACAGTTGTACCACAAGGATGTGTGAAATGAGTAGCATGTAGAGGTTCTTGCGTGTGGGTTGATCCCCCATGCGCATGCGTTAGGGCTAACTGCTAATAGAGGCGTGTTAGGAGACTTAGCAGTTGGTAGAGGTACATGGTCGTGGATGCGACTTGACAGGTACATTAGGTGGGGAGAACAATACCTGATGTATGGGATTTTTTGCACTTCCCTGCTTACCTGTGCGCTCCGCCGGAGACGCAGGCTCCAGGTGCCCTCTGACGTTTTCCAGAGCGTTATGGACGTAGCCCCTTGCACATGATGCCCACTGACGATCTTCGGACGTTACGGACGTAGGCCCCTGGTGCCCTATATGGGGACTATGCCGATCCCATTTACAGCCAGGGCTCATGCGTCGAAGGATTGTTTCTCAACTGCATGATCACTTTAGTATGGTTAGATTACCTATTTATGTCTTGTCACTTTCTTTAATTGTGGCATAATTTATATTCAGTATTTAAATGGCATATTTATTGTATCTTGTTACGTCCCTCTGAGGACCTGGTTATCTCTCCAGGTGTGTACTTCTGTGATTTTGCAGGTGTTCTAGCCAAGGCCGTGATCTTCTCCATTCTTTCGAAGACGATTGCGCTTGGTTCGTCTCGTTATTTTATCGATTACTCCCTGTACATTTTATTTGAGATAGTTGGTAGTGGACTTTGTCTCCGCCCAACGATTGTATACATGACAAATTCAAAGTTGCTTTTATATTATTTATTTATCTAGTGGATGAGATTTAGTTATTATGGTTCTACTGTATTTTACAGCTTATGTATACATACAAGGTTTCCATATATTGGAGTGTACTTCGTATGTATACAACTGGCATGTCGATGTATCTAGTCCTACGTATATTGGGACTGGGCATTACATGTTTTTGTGGTGGCCCATGCAGGTCGAATTTGTCACTTCGGTTACGTAATTGTACCGATGTGAGCCTGCAACATAGGATTAGAATCTAGGAATCTCATCCATACAGCTTGACCTCTTCTCTTGGCTTCAAATTCCAAACTCTTGTTCGACCTCCTTGAACTGCATCTTGCTTGATTCCTTTCTACCGTTGATTCTTATTTTCGTGCTTAGTGTCAACTAGGAAGATGACTACACTAGTATATGCTCATAGGTCAAACACACGGCTAAAATGGTCATATTGGCAATTGGAATACATTCAATACTCTAATTGAGTTAAAAAGGCTTTTCAGTGTGATTTAATGATTAGTAATTGGTAAGGTAGGATATTACCACGGAAAGTTTTAACCTTGAGATTTCTAAATAGTAAACACCAGAGGATTTATAGAATTTCATACTTGGTTTAAGAAATTGATTGATTTTCAAGATTTGATATTTATGAATTATGGAGTTATAGCTAGACATCTTTGAACAAAAATAAAATTGATTTGCATTTCGAGCTGTGATATTTATAATTTTGGGTAATAGATATACATCTTTGAACAAATATAAAATTTATTTAATTTTTGAGTTTTGATGTTTATGGTTTATTGGATTATGGTTATACACCTTTGAACGGTTATAAATTTGGTTTGAAAATGATCTTAGCTTTCAAAAATGGCCGTAGGAATTATTTAAATTGAGTTGTACAACTTGCGATTTTCGTGTTTAGTAAATTTTGAATTTTAAGTGGAAGTAATGATGGTAAATTTTGGTTTACAATATTTGAAACGATTTTTTTTTTAGAATTGTTCTTTATTTTAAATTGTGACCTATGATTGAGGATTTACAAATCTATTTAGATTTTTGGTAAAAAAAAGATTTGGCTGATAAGATTATTTGAAAGTTTAGTTTAATGAGGGATTGCTAATATTAAAATTTTGGGAGAATTTTGAAGGATGTGAAGGAAAGTTATTTTGATTGATTAAAGGAAGTTACCATTTAAAAGTTGTGATTTTGTTGGAATAACTTAGCATGAACATAAGTTAAAATTGATGAGAGCATTGAGCTTAATTTTTTTAAGATTGCTTTTAATATGCTAAGAGTTTTATTATGAGTTATTGAAAAATTTTAGAGTGTTAAATTTTTGATTGATTGTGAAATTTTATGGATTCGTAAATTATGAACTCTTGAGTTAAATAGTTGAATTTAAACCTTAATTTTGGAAAAAGGTTAGTAGTAACGTGATAAAGTTTGCTTTGAGATTTATGAAAGTGATTTAATTTTGGTCATGATTAAATTGAACGACTTGCAGTGAATACAAATTTTTGGTGGTTATTTTTGAAAATTTTATTTAGAGACTTTTGGAGAAAACTTGAGCTAAAATATTAATGGTAGGCCACAAGGGTAGCCCTAATGAGTTAGAAGTATTCCACACTAATTGCCATATCACCCATGACCATGATAGTAGTATATACACAAGTGTTGTTAGTCATCTACCAAGCTATGCGACGGTATTTCCACCTCGACTGACTCGACCTTCCTTCAATTTCAGATCTTTTAATTGTGACCTCCTAACCCATTTGCAATTTGAATAATGATCCAATGGTTCCTTAACCGTATTCATCTAGGAGACTATCTTCTCTCCGGAATTGTGTTCCTAAATTATCTTACTAGATTCCTTAATTAATTTTATCTCATGCTTTAACTTGATCTCCTTTATTATTGTGCATTAATTATCACCTCGTGAACTCCCACTTTCTATTTTAGACCTTTTGGCGTCCCTTACCGTGACTTAGATAATTGGAGTACAACACTAGACTTTTTCCTCCAACAAATTTTATATGTAAGACCTAAACACGTCCACCTTCATGTAGATATATCATGTCCCATCAAAACCCATCTCCTTGTACTCTATTTCTTGATATGACCTTACGGTCAAAATGGCCAAACTATAATCTTTACCATGATACCGATATATTTTTGACCACAGATAGGGATTCCATCTCGACTAAATTCTTTCGACCGATATGTGATTGTGTTCTACTAAATTCCTTAAAATGCTTGAATTTGTACTTTATCTCGATTGCTTGCCCCATTGCCCCATGATACTATTAGTTTAACTCTTGTAAGTTGGGTAGAATACCTCACCACCTAACTAACTTATTTCCTTGTGAACCACATTGGTAAGTTCACTTAGACTATAAAATCAGAGGACCCTACCTTATCTAGTCTACTAAGACATAAATGAAGAAACACTAGGAAAACTGTATAGGCCCAAACTTCGGGCGCGCCTTGATTTTAAAAGATCCGGAACTATTTAATTTCTTTCATCATTACCTCCATTGCTCATATTTTGACAATCTCATGCTGCTAAATTAGCTTTAGTTTTTGCAAGCTTATTCTTTTCGAGCTTGATCATGACATATTTTATTAGGGGCACCCACTAACATACTGTCAAATCAGAACCGGTACATGATGGTCTGATCAACCTATTGCACTTTGGTTCGCTTATCACATATTATTCTACGTGGATGGAGACATAGTAAACTTGCCTTAGAGTCTCATCAGCGACAGCCTTGGCAATTCTCTTTTGAAATTATTTTCGTCGCCTATGAACCCCGTAATTCGTACTCAATATATAACACCGTCTTGGAAACCTTTGTTGTTCGTGTCTTTTACTTATTTTGGTAAGACAAGGCACTGTACTTGCTAAGATAGACTTAAGGTATCATCTCTGGTTGCCCTATCGGTTAATTATACACAAATATAGATAGCCACCGACCGACTCATGTGGCTATATCCTCGCCTTTAACTACTCCTCATTTCTCAACCCTAGAATTATTATCGTGTCCTCTCAATTATTCTTGAGCACTCGAGAGTGATTCTAATCATCCACTTAAATCAAACTCTCAAACGAGGTGATTAGTCTCCAGTTTCTCTCTAGGAACCACATCTCCCAAATGTCTAAATTATTCTCTTTGATCTACTCAATTCCTTATTACTCTCCAAACTGGATTATCGAAATTTTGCTACCTTCACTAGCAACCCTTATTCAAATCTATAACCATGATATATTTTTGTATATATCAACCCCACAATTTTCTATTGCATGGTGGTGTTGAACGCCGTTTGATCGCCTCCACTCAAATTTAATTGTATGTTGGTATTGATAACTCATTTCTACCCCTCCACCTTATCTACCTTATTATTCCTAAATTTCGAGGACGAAATTCTCGTAAGTTGGGTAGGATATAAAACCCCTATTTTTTCAATTATTTGTTTTATTTTAAAAATGAATTTATACAATTTATGGTTTTTTTTGATTATCCGGTTTGGCCAATTCAGTCCGTACAGGCCCCGAACCAAATTTAAGCCTATGTGAGCATGGGGGGTGACTAAGGTGGCCATGTGGACATATTTATGTACGTAAAAATAATTTCTAAATTATTTTAGAATTTTATTTAAAATTTCAAATTATTTTAGAATTTCATTTACAATTTTAACTTATTTTAGAATTTTATTTACAGCTTATGTATACATACAAGGTTTCCATATATTAGAGTGTACTTCGTATGTATACAGCTGGCATGTCGATGTACCTAGTCCTAGGTATATTGGGACTGGGACGTTACAGCAACGCCCCGAGAGGGACTCATTACATGCCGATGCTGCCGTCTTGCGTTTGTGAGTAATCACGTCACATAAGTCGGTAGGAAGCTGCTCTACCTTTGCACCAAACTTGTGAACTCGGGTATCCCAAGCGCATGGGTGCTTAGGCATCATGTTTGCTCCCTGATCCGTGGCTAGTAAAAGCACTTTCTCTGGATCTTTAGAGGGAGACTTTAAAGACCCACCCTGTCCGTTAGCCCTGGGGGACTGGACGCGGGTAGTTCTGTACAACTTTCTGTCAGGAGCCCGTGTAACAGTCAACGGGGCCCGCTGACAGTCAGCAACTTGGACAGTTGACTGGACTGATTGGGCCCGTACTGCCTTAGACTTTTTTAACTTAGCGCCCGAAGGCGCATAGTAAAAAGAATCCAGATTGATAAATCCCATATCCTCAGTGGGCCGCATGGTGTCTGGACCGCATGAGAGGCGGTCGAACACAGAGCTTCTGACAGAGCCACATGAGACATCCTGTCTGAGGCCAGGATTGGCCGTCACATGGGTTACCTTCTTGCGGCTAGAGCTGGCTGCCGCATGGACCATCTTTCTATGGCCAGAATTGGCTGCTGCATGGACCATCATCTTGCGGCCGGAATTGGCTGCCGCATGAGTTGTCTGTCTGTGACCAGAATTGGCTGCCGCATGGACAGACAGTCGATCTCCTCTATGCGGCTTCTTCTTTATCCGCATGGTTTTCCCTTGTGACACCAAAAACTCAGCATCGTAGTATTTTCTTCTGCTAGATTTGGGGATAGTGGGGCCCTCTACGGCCGGAAACAAACCCACAGGAGAATTATGGTCACCGTCTTGGGCTGCAGAAGGAGCTTCTTCAAGAACTTGGTCGGGGTCAACAGTTTTGTGCACCGACATCTTGTGAGCCCTATTTGGGTTGGCTCGCTTTTGAGATGGGCTGGCGCTCCCTTCAGAGAGCATTTCTTCGAAGGCTTGTTAGTCGAAGCGAACCACAAGCAGTTGCTACGTAGAGCCAATCTTGGATACGTCAGATTACGTCAACAGCTTCTTATCAGAGGAGAAGGACATCTCCAGCAGAGTCGCCATCGTATTTTCTATAAAAATCAAAGACATGTATTACATAGCACTGAAATTGATTGCAAACTCGCTTATACAAAAAAAGCCTAACAAGAAATCCTAGGAAGGAATCTAAGTACAATTATTTAGTTTTGATTCTGGGGGGTGACGGTGGAGGCTCAGGAAAGTGCTATCAACTCTGCCTTACTCTGTGGACTATCTGACGCAGTCTTTAGATCGTAAAGAAATTGCCTTCTTGAAGGTTGCCAGCCTTTTACAGGGGTGTGGTACCCTGCTATTTATAGTAGGATGTATGTTGAGCCGCATAGACGGCCTGCGGCCACGTGGCTGATTGGCACGCCAAGACCCGCTCTTTGGTTGCCATCTGTCAATTTGTTAGGATTTTGTTGCAGCAAATCTGGGCAGTTTAGGACTTGGTCAGATTGCCACGTGTCCTGTCGCAGGGATCACTTTTTTAGCCGCATAGATCTCTCAGTTTTCGACCATATGGGGCTGCATGAGACTCATGCAGCTTAGGTTGCAGACTTCCTTAGCCCAGACATTGCTTGAGAATTTAAGCCGCATTTTTGGCCGCATAAAGCTCATGCGGCTTGGATCACATTTACTTTTGACCGTATGAAGTTCGAAGACTTTGGGGCCGCATATGTCTGTTTATGCGGCTTCGGTGACACTCATTCTGGCCGCATGAAGGCATATGAACCTTACTTTTGGGCGATGTCTCACGTCTTATCTTTTTTATCGAAGTGTCAGAGCTGTCATTTTTGTCAGTTTTGACAGGACTTGTCAGCTTTATCAGACGAACTGCTCCTCTTGGCCGCATATCTTTCTTCTACATCTGGTTGTCGACGGGCCGCATAAGGCATTGAACCAGTCATGCGACTTTCCTTTATGCGGACCTGTTTGGCCCAAAGTACCTATGCGGTAATTTGTAATCCGCATGAACCCTATATTTTTTATGCTTCTACCGGTTGCCAATATAGGTTGTATATGGCATAGAGCCTATGTGATATAGCCTATGTGTATATGGAATGTATACACATGAGTTTTGTGTGTTGATAGCCTGTGTGGCATTGTATTGATGTGTGAATGCTAGGATAGACATGGTTAGGCTTAGTGAGACTTGTTTGGGTTAGGTTTGACCTAGTTGACCTAGTTGACTAGTGTGAGTTGACTAGAGTTGACCAAAGGTTGACTTTAGCCTAGATTGACCCAAACATCATGTAGAATGCATTGTAGCAGTTTATTTTACCAATTTGGATATGTTATGACTTGTACTATTCTGAATAGGAGCCAGACACCACTCCTCAGACAGTATTTTACTTCAGATACTCAGGATATCAGGCGAGTACATACTCTGACCGTTTCATACTTGATAGGATTTATATTTATGCTCTAGATTACTTTACTTGATGCTGTCATGTTGTTAACACGTATTGGTACTATATGGATCCCTTCATGAGTTGTTATTCCCCTCGGGAGCATCGGGTTACAGTATGTCATATGGGTTTCACTTTCATTATGTACTCCGGTGCTTTCACCATTCATGTGCACTCTCGTGATTCAAGTACTCTCATGTTCATGGAGCCCCCATGTATACAATTATGTGCACCCTATTATGGGCCTTCATGTGATATCATGTACAATAACATAACCTGTCTGGATCCTTGTGTATTGATTGGGGTACGGGGGAGTATAAATGGTCATGTGAACAATTCCAAAGTAGTATACTCATGTGCAAACTCTTAGATTACTCATGTGCAAATTTAAGCCGTTTACATGTCTATCTTGTACTCTAAATCACTAGTTCACTATTAGTTCTCTACTTATAGTATCTATTTACATTATAGTTCTCTCTCTTTTACTTCATGTATATTATGCAGCATTTCATGTATCTTACTCTATTACATATTTATATATCCTGTCATATTATGAATTGCGTGAGATGTACTGTGCTCGCTCCCGTCCTGACTGGACCTGTTAAAATATTACAGATGATATTGAGGAGTTCTGTCCCACTTACTATAGAGCAGGCCTAGATGACACATGTGAGCTGGACTCTCAGGAGGACCCAACACTTGCAGAGGATATTATCCCAGTAATCTAGGCTAGTTAGATAGACCAGTATCTTATTTATCATCATGTCTTGTTGGATGCACTTGTACTTATTTGAGGATTTATTATTCTGGATATTGTGGATTTGTTTACCTTAGATATTTAGTTCTCTCTCTTATCTTGTATTTCATCTGTGGATTATGTTGTTTTCATCTATCTATCTATCTTATCGTACCTTCTACCTTAGCTGTGATTGAGTTGTACTTTATATTATTCTTCCATTCAGAGAGTATATCTGTATAGGTACCTTATAACTGTTAGATGTATGTGACCTAGGACAGCGTTCTACCGTCGACACTACGGCGTAGGCTGGACGTAACCACTTCTCGTGCCCCTACACTGGGTACGGGTCGTGATAGTACGCGGCAATCCAGAAACAAAATCCATCGTGATGTGCTCCCACTTCCACTCTGGAATGGGCAATGACTGCAACAAACCTCGTGGCCTCTGCCTCTCTGCCTTGACCTGCTGACTGACCAAGCATCTGGCTACGAAGCGAGCTACCTTCCGCTTCATCCCATACCACCAGACGTGCTTCCGCAGGTCCCTGTACATCTTGTTAGCACCTGGATGTATAGAGTACTGAGATCGGTGGGCCTCCTGCATGACCTGCTCCCTGAGCTCTCCACTGGGCATACATAGCCTGGAACTGTGCCTCAAAGCACCGTCTTCTGCAAGAGTAAACTCATCATCCACCAGCCCTGCTCGAACCTGCTCTCGGATACACCGCAGAGCAACATCCTCGAACTGCGTCAACTTAATCCTCCCCGTCAAGTTTGACTGAATCTGAAGGCCCCATATCTGCATCTGAACTCCTGGCACAATTACCTCAATCCCCAGGCTCTCCAAATCTGCTAGCAAGTGACGATCCATAGTCAAACACATGGCTGTCGGATACCTACTCAAGGCATCGACAACCATGTTAGCCTTTCCTTGGTGATATTGTAGTAAAATTTCGAAGTCCTTCATCAACTCCAACCATCTGCGCTGCCTCATGTTGAGCTCCTTCTGTGTAAACACATACTTCAAGCTCTTATGATCTGTAAAAATCTCCACCCTCTCTCCGTATAAGTAGTATTTCCACAACTTTAAAGCAAATATCACTGCTGCCAACTCCAAGTCGTGGGTAGGGTAGTTCTTCTCATAGGGACGTAACTGCCTGGAAGCATAGGAAATCACCTTCCCATGCTGCTGCAAGACACAACCCAAACCCTTCCCTAAGGCGTCACTGTAGATAGTGAACCCTCCTGATCCTGATGGCAATGTCAGAATCGGAGCTGTCGTCAGCCGCTTCTTTAACTCATCAAAAGTGACCTGACACACCTCTGACCAAACAAACTCTGCATCCTTTCGGGTCATCCTAGTCAATAGCTCTGCAATCCGGGAGAAATCCTGCACGAACCTCCTGATAGCCTGCCAATCCCAAGAAGCTTCTGATCTCTGCTACTGAACTCGGTGCCGACCAAGCCTCAACTGCCGTGATCTTCTTCGGGTCCACTGAGATCCCATCTCCAGTCACCACATGACCCAAGAAGTCAACTCTGTCCAGAAAGAACTTGCACTTCGAGAGCTTGCCATAAAGCTCCTCCCTCCTGAGTGTCTCCATAACCACTCTCAAGTGCTCCTCATGCTCCTCCTCAGTCTTCGAGTACACCAGGATATCATCGATGAACACCACCATGAACTTGTCCAAGTACTGGTGGAACACCTTGTTCATCAAGTTCATGAATACCGCCGAGGCGTTGGTCAGCCCAAAAGGCATAACCAAGAACACAAACTGACCATACTGCATCCTGAATGCGGTCTTCGGGATATCCTCCTTCTTCACCTTTATCTGATGATAACCTGACCTCAGATCAATCTTTGAGAAAACCCGAGCTCCGCTCAACTGATCAAAGAGATCATCAATCCACGACAGTGGATATCTGTTCTTGATTGTGAAGTTGTTGAGTGCCCTGTAGTCGATACACATCCGTACCGACCCATCCTTCTTGGGTACAAAGAGTACCGGTGCACCCCAAGGTGAAGAACTCGATCGGATGAAGCTCTTGTCCTGCAGCTCATCCACTTGCTTCTTCAATTCCACTAACTCACTGTTGTTACTCGATAGACATACTGAGAAATCGGTTTCGTGCCGGGAACCAAGTCTATCGGGAACTCAACATCTCTGTCCGGTGGAAGTCCTGGCAACTCCTCCGGAAAGACGTCCATGAACTCCGCAATCAAAGGATATGGAGACGCCTGCTCCTCGACTGAAACTCCGTAAAAATGTCCGCTGCTCTGCTCCGCCTGCCGTCGGGTGAACTCGAACTCTGGCTCTCCTGGCGCTCCGAACAGAACTCTACCTCCACGGTAATCTATGCTGGCGTGATGCCTGCTCAACCAATCCATACCTAATACAATGTCATAGTTCGGTAATGGCATTACGAGCAGACTCACCTCCAACTTTCGGCCTTCCAAAATAACACTACGCCCTCTACAAACATCACTTACGAGGATAATACCACCCTCGGTCGTGATCTTGCAGGTCCTAGGCAATGATTCAGATACTAGGCAGTTTCTAACAGTAAATGATACAGACATAAAACTGTAGGAAGCCCCAGAATCAAATAAGACGAAAGCTAGAATATAGTCGAGAAGAACAGAACCTGTAATTAGCTCCCTAATAGCCTCTACATCCTCGGCCACCATGGCGAAAGCTTGCCCCTGCTGGCCTCCCCTGGTCTGCTGATGATGCTGCACGAGCCACTGCTGTTGAGTCGGCAGCGTTCCCTTCTGCGGTACCACTGGAGCCTTGGCTCCTGCTTCCTATGCTGCTCTGCCTGCGAAGAGGGAACAGTCCCTCAGGTGATGCTCCCACGAACTGCAGAGAAGGCACTTCCCCAGCCTCTTTCTGCACTCAGTCCATCCATGCCCCGGTTTCCTGTAGAAGGTACAACTAGTAGACTACTACCTCGGGGCATACGGCTGCTGCCTCGGTTGCTGATGCTGTGCTGGCTGAAGTCTCAGCTGCTGGAACTGCTACGGCTGAAACTGTCTCTGCTGCTGTTGCTGCTACTGCAAGTGCGGCCTCTTGGTCGGTCCTCCACTACCACTGGCTCCCTGAGTGTCTCGCCCCCTCTTGATCCTCAGCTCAAGATCATCCTTCGCTGCTAAGGCACCCACCAGGATCTCCTCAAAAGTGGCGCTGCGGGCACTCTTGGTATTGGACTCCACCTCCTTGACTAGTCCCTTTCTGAACCTCCGGGTCTTCGTCACCTCAGAAAGCCCCTCAACAAATCTGCCCAGACGGCAGAACTCCCCGGCGTACTCCTCGACAGTCTGACTACCCTGCACCAAAGCCTCGAACTGCATCTCGAGGGCACCGAGCACTGCGTCGGAGAATAACTTCTCCTTGAACAGCTTCTTGAAAGCTGCCTAAGTCTGTCCAACTGTACCAACCCTCGGGTCTGTCTGGTACCACGTGCGAGCCAATTCCTGCAGTATACTAGCTGTCGCCTCAATCTGTAGTCTCGCTGAAATCTCTGCTAGCCTGAAGATCTCCTCCATGTGTTCGATCCACTCATCTGTGTACAGGATGCCCTCTGTACCCCTGAAGTCTCGTAGGTGCATCTTCTGGAAATCCTGTATGCCCTTCTCCTTCGGCTGATGCTGCTGCTGAACTGCCGAAGGCTGAGCTGTAACCCTCTCAACTGTCGTAGGGCCAGATCGATGACCCGACTGAACTCTGCCGTCTGATGCTGCTGCTGAGCCTGCTGGAACTTCATGAAATGCTGGAAGAAAGTGAATAACTGGACTGCATCGACGGATCCTGAAGGCGGCTGCTGCTGCTGGAGCATCTCTAGAATAACTGGGTTCTGCATACGAGCTGGTGGAGGGGCTCCTCCGAATGCAGCTGAAACACCCACCCCAGCTGGCATAACTGGTGCTGCGGTACCGGGGGCTGGCTGTACAGGACAAGAGGTGGCAGACCTCTCACCAGTGTCCCCCTGTCCTGGGTGATGAGATATAGTCTCAACCATCCTCGAAACAGATCAAATAAGAACAATTTCTGAGAATGAGTCGAAATAGCAAAGGAGGACAGTTTATATTCAAGGGAAGACAATAAGCAGCAAATTTAGATAAAAGGGATCTGATTAAGAGTTTTTTCTAATATGATTGAGTACCTTCAAAAATATCCAAATCCTACTGCAGGCTGCAGTGATACTCTAGTTCGAATACCACTGCAAATTTAGAGACCTGCATGGGCCACCACTAAAAATGTGTCACGACCCGTACCCAGTGAAGGGTACGAAAAGTGGGTACGTCCATCCTATGCTGCAGTGTCGGCGATAGAACGCTGTCCTAGGTCACATACATCTAACAGTTATAAGGTACATTGCACAGTTATACTCTCCGAATGGAGGAATAATATAAAGTACAATCTCAATCACTGCTAAGGAAGATGTACGATAAGATAGATAAGAATATCAACAGAATCCACAGATAAAATATGATAAGAAGATAATCTAAAGTGTCTAAGATAAACATCTAACAAGATCCACAAATCCACAATCTCTAGTACAAATATCCAGATGAGATACAACTGAAATAAAAGAACTAAACTATGGGAGTGTTGTCAGCAGGTAATGGATCCTGCTGGAAGTCTAAGTCACAAGTGTCCTCTAGTACTGTCCTATAGTAAGTGGTGCAACATGCCTCATCCTCGTCCTCTGTAATATTTTCAACAGATTTAATCAGGACAGGAGAGAGCACAGTACATCTCACGCAGTTCATATCATGACAGGAATATAAAACAGGCAATAGAGTAAAATACATGAAACGCTGAAAGAAAGGACATAAAATAAAGAGAAGATTGTAATAGAAATATCTACTATAAGTAAAGAGCTATAGTGAACTAGTAATTTAGAGTACAAGATAGACATATGAACGGCTTGATAATAAATATGAAAGGTTGTACATGGCTACACTACTTTGGAAATATTTATATGACTATTTCTACTCCCCCATCCCCAATCAATACACAAGGATCCGATCAAGTTATGTTATTGTATATGATTTCACATGGGGGCCCATAAATAGGTGTACATGAATATAAATATGGGGGCTCGTGAACATGAGAGTACATGAATCACGAGAGTGCACATGAATGGTGAAAGCACAGGAATACATGATGAAAGTGAAACGCACATGACATAATGTATCCGATGCTCCCGGGGGGGATAACATCATATGAAAAGATCCATATAGTATTAATCCGTGTTTCCATCGTGACAACATCAAGTAAAGTAATCTAGAACAAGAATATAGTCCTAGCAAGTATGAAACGGTCAGAGAATGTACTCGCCTGATATCCTGAGTATCCGAAGTAAAAATACTGTCTGAGAAAAGGTGTCTGGCTCCTATTTAGAACAGCACAAGTCATAACATATCCAAAACGGTAAAATAGAATACTACAATGTATTCTACATGATGTTTGGGTCAATCTAGGCTAAAGTCAATCTTTGGTCAACTCTAGTCAACTACACTAGTCAAACTAGGTCAAGTCTTAACCCAGACAAGTCTCACTAAGCCTAACCATGTCTATCCTAGCATTCACATACCATCACAATGCTATACAAGCTATCAACACACCATTTTATGTATATACATACCCATATACTCATAATGTATACGTAGGCATACATATAGGAAGGCCATATAGGCTATATGCCATGTACATATCTACATTGGCATGCACTTATATATGTATTCACCATATTTACATATACAAATATAAATATTGGCAAACATACATATATATTTACATATTATCTAGCAAGAATATATATATTATATATATATATATATATATATATTATATATATATATATATATATATATATATATATATATATATATATATATATATATATATATATATATATATATATATATATATATATAGAGAGAGAGGGATAGAGTGACAGTAGCAGTAAGGGGGGTGTGTGTGTTTACAATGGAATATGTGTGTGTGTATACAGTGGTATGTTCTTAGTTTTAGAGTGTAGCAGTACCTATAGGGTGTTGTCAGGTTTTAGTGTACATGTGTGTGTGTATTAGATTAGGTGATGTGTATATGTGTGTATATTAGAAATCAGTTTTTATTTGAGTGTGGGTTCTCAGATTTTATGATAGGCTTGTGACATTTTAATGTGTGTGTAAACACAGTGTTCTCAGGTTTTAAGTGTACCTGTGTGTGTGTGTTTAATGTGTGTGTGAGTGTCTCAATGTGTGTGTGTGCGTATTATATGAGAAATCAGTATAATAGTTTTTTCCAGGTTTACACAGTCTATTAGCATTTCGAAAACCCATAATCCAAGCTAACATGAATCCCGAACATGTAGACTAAACTCAGACATATATATGTGATCTAACATGGTAATTTAATCATTCAAAAATCAGTTTAAACATAATTTAAATCTCAGAATTCAACACACAAAACATGGTATCAGTCTATTTGGGGAAAACACAATTTTGAAATCAAAATACAGTTAAACATTCAATTCATTGGTTGGTAAATAATGTGACATATGTTTATGTGTCATGCAAGTGTCATGGTGTCCATAAACTGGACACAAATGTGTCCAAAATACTCCAACACACGAGCACATTGGAACAGTGCACTGACAGTGTGGTACGTGCGTGCCATGGATTTGTGCACACGATACGAGTCGAATCATGACACGTGCTCGTGTCCCCGTGTTCACCCAATGTAGGGCAACATGTTCGTGCCCCTGACACGTCACCATGACGTGTCCATGAGGGACACAAAGCCTGTTTCAGAGGGACGAGACATGCGTACACAGTGCAGTGTGAAACACGTGCACACGTGATTTCTCCCTCGATACAAAACTATATTACATGAAATTTCTTGGGTGTCGTATCAGACATGTGCTCCGTGTGTCCAAGAAATATTGTGTCAAATCATGTCGTGTACAGTGTGCGTGACACCTCGAGCAGCAGGGCATCGAGCACACTGCTCTTGCTGCGTGTCCAATAAGAAATTGGACACGAAGACGACACGATTTGTGTTCAGTGCAAAACGAAACCAAATCACACATATATAGCTACAATATTGTTTAAATAGTTTTCAAAAATATGAAATAAAAGTTCTCTTTGGCATTTCAACATGTACCTACAAATAGGAAATAATAAGTGTCCGATACGGACACGAAACCAGTGCAAAACTTCACCAATCACACACCAAAGCTAGGGGACACCTAGATCTAGGCTATTATGCAAAGAAATCAGGATTAAAAGATAGTTTAAGGTATTTACCTATAGAGTATCAATCACAAGAAAAAAGTCCAAATAGGAAGATTCTTCTTAGAAGCCAAAAGCTCCAAATTGTACCAAATCTGAGATTTCTCTCCATGAACAGAAAATAGAGTAGGATTAGGTTCTAATGCAAGAAACTAGAGTCAAGAAAGAATTAAAATAAAAGAGTTATGGATTGGGGAAGAAGGACCAATACCTCTTTCTTTCCAAAGTTGTTATGATACAAAAGTGGCAAGAACTAGGAAGAGAGATTAAATAGGGGGAATCCCTATGTGGCTGGCCAAGTAAGAAGAAATTAGGGTTAGGGTTATGACTAATGGGCTTGGGCCAAGTTTCAATGATAAATGAAATCAATCCTTAAGTCAAAAGTCCATGCACTAAATCATTTATTCTCTATATGAAACTTGATTCAAAGTAACTTAACTTGGGTTGACTTAAGTTAGACTAGGGTCCCACCATGCTAATCAAGTCACCATAGCGAAAGTCAATATCTAGGTTAGTCTCCAAAGTCTCAACTAGCAAGGGTCAAAAATAACAACCATCACTCCAATAATTCAAAATAAATTCAAAATTCTCAAAATGATCAAATACCCTCAAACTAAAATATGGTAGTGACATAATGGGATTGGTATGGTCCCTTCTCTGGGTACCAGGGACCTCAAAGCATGACATTTTTCGAACATCAGAGGCCAGCTGGAACAGAAAAATAGGGTAATCAGGCCCGTATCTCTGATGGAGCTTCCGGGTACATAGAAAAGTGCATACTTGGTCCATACGCTAAGGAACTGTTCTTCCTACCCTATAAACCTACCTAGGTCGTATCCACGACATTGTACGTCTACCAACTACTAAGTCTCTTAACATGCATCTATTGGTAGTGAGACCTAATGTATGCGCACTGGTGATCCGCCAACACGCAAGTTACTTCTATATGCTAATCGCAACTCACACATATCTCGTGGCATATCTGTGTCGTAGTTTATGAGATGCTTATAAACGAAGGTAGTCCCCTAAGTTTAGGTCCATATGCATAATTTAAAGACAAGAATGAAATATGACTATCATTTGCATCATGTATAACTGGAAGCACAATAAAGTAAATCATGAATAGTAACAAAGATGCAATTGGATGAACTAAAAATAAACAACAGTAAATATGTAGTGACTAACTATAAAGATGCAGAATATATATAAATAGTAAATACGGCAAGGTATCTTGCCTGAGGTGGTATGCAAAATGGTAGTATCCAGTAATTCGAACTGTCAGTTCATTGAAGCAATGAAAGCCAACTTCCGCAAACGTCCTTAGCTGCCAAAAAAATGGTTCAAAAAATGGTCGATCGATGGTAGAGAAATCGCGTCGTGAAGACGCCATATTGCTGTTGCTCTATTTGTTGCACAGTAGTTGCTTTTGTGCGCGCGTGGGGCTATGGCTGCTCCGGGTGGCGATATGTAGTCCAGACGGCAGGGCTAGGCTCGCGGGATCGAACTTGGTCGGAGATTCGAAGGTTCGATTTTTTTAGGAGCTGGGAGTTTTACGACTTATATAGAGGAGATTTAAACCAAATCTTTGCTTGATTTAGCTCAGATTTTATCCTAATCGATATAGAATAGGGTTAGTAATTAGCAAGATTTGAATTGGTTCAAAAATATTTGAAGGGATTCTATCGTTCCAGAATAGAGCATTTCTCTATTAGGTTTGTGAGAGATTGTAGGATGGTTGACACGCGAGATATTAATATCTCGTGAGTATTTGGTTTTTTTATATATGTGCGTATGTATTAATAATTAGCAAGGTTTGAATTGGTTCAAAAAAATTTGAAGCGATTTTATCGTTCCAGAATAAAGCATTTTCCTGTTAGGTTTGCGGAAGATTTTAGGATGGCTGACTCGCGAGATATTAATATCACGCAAGTATTTGGTTTTTTTCCATATATATATATATATTTTGTTTATTTATTTATTTATTTATTTTATTTTTTTGGGAAAAGAAGAATATTATTCAAAGCAAAATATGGGTGCCGGAAGATGGCCCAAGCACCAACAAAACCTCATCTCTGTAGGACGCCTACCTGCAAAGCCAAAACGAGGAAGCAAAATCTGTCGGGAGAGCCCACGAGGGGGGGCACAAAAGAAGAGGGGGTGCGGGGGGAAAGGGGGCGGAGAGAACCCGCCCAGACCGAACTAAGGAGGATACTTAAGCGTGGGATCTGCTTCTTTTCTGAGCTGGAGGAGCGCAGGGGTGGGACAGGCACCGCAGCAAGCTGCTTAGCTGCCAGCTTAGTCTGCACCTCCCATATTTTGTTGGACAACTTTGGAGCCGGGAATTTGTCTACAAAATAGGCCTCCAAGTTGATGTGTTCGTTGTTGTGTATGCCCAGAGCCGCATCAAGAGCCTGCTCGACCTCTAGCATTTTGGGTAGGATCGCGTAAGCTAGATCAGGGTTATCGTCCAAGTTATGGAAGACATGGAGTTCCCGGAGAGCCTCTTCTGGGGAGCAAACAGTAGCAATCCGCTCAAAAAAATCATGATATTGGATTGGGGATTCCCTGATCGAAGATGCTAGGGTGGCAGCGGTGATATCTGGGTTTGGTGCTAGATCAGAATTGATGGGGTCAGCGGGGGGTGAGGTGCTTGAGTTGGGGTCTTCGATTGGGGCCCGGTGCAGAGGGGCTGCGATCGGGGTCCCTGTGAAATGTTGTGGTTCTGCGGCCTCGAAAAATCCAGAGGTCTCCTGCTGACGGACCTGAGAGAATGCTGGATGGAAGGTGGGCATGATGTTGTGCTCGGAGAAGTCTGCAGTGGTGCCCTGAGCGAGGCTAGCAGACTGATTGGCGGTGTCAATGGCTGCGGGTTTCTGGCCTTGGTTGGGGGGGTGTGCTGAGTAGTTAGGGATGGAGAGCTCCGCTTGATCTGTGGCGACCAGGGCTAGGGCATCGAATTGGTTGGCGGTGAACTGCGAAGCAGGAGGGGTATATGGGTGTAACCCGATATACATGGCCCTTGGATAAGCGGATGGCTCCAGGGGTGCGCTAGGCTCTAGAATTGCGATTGGATGAGTGCCTTTGAAGACGGTATGGGGTCGAGTGGGGGCAGTCTCATCATCTGAAGCAAAATATAGATGGGAATTGGATAGGGGGTCGATGAGGGGATTTTGTTGGATGACGCTTGATGGGCTGCACGAGAGTCTGGCTTAATTAACTTCGAATGAGCGCGGCGACATCGTGCCAGGGAGTGTCCCTTTGTGCGACAATATTTGCAGTGGCTGATCCGTTGCTCGAAGATGATTTGCTGAGTGTGCATCTTGTCACCCAGCGCTATGAGGATGGACTGCGGAAGCTCTCTGGAGATGTCTATCTCCATGCAGATTCTGACGTAGTTGCCCTTGGCGACGCTTCGGGTTTCGTCAGCCACGTCAACGAACTTGCCGAAGGAGCTAGCGATCCTTTTCAGTGCCGCCGTGGCAAAGCATATGAGGGAGAGGCTCGAAAAAGTGACCAAGTGGACCTGGTCGAGGAGGATGTTCCTTCGTGAGTGTTCCATTTAGAAAGAGTGAAGTGGTGTTTGCCGATCCACCTTGAGCTGTGGTACAGAGATTTCCTGCCGTTTGCTTCAGATGAGAGGTGTAGAAGGGTAGAGTTGGGGTCGAGAGGGGCGACACTGTATCCTGGAGAAAGTTCCCAGGTGTCAACTAAGGTTTGGATCTACTGGATTTTTGGGCAGGTGGGGGTGAAATGCATGACCCAGGTGCGTGGTAAGGTCTTGGACAGAGCCGAGATGTCTTCATTGGAGAACTGCACATAAATACTTCCTTCTCCAGGTGGAGGGGGAGCATCATTTGATTGGAGCGTCACCTCAGAGAGATGGGAGGAAGAGTGATCGGTACTTTGAGCTTGTCCGTGAAAGACATGGCTCCTGAAGGTTGATATGAGGTCGAAGTCTTATTCGCCAAGGACGATGTGCCCATCGGAATAGGAGGAAAGATAGGGACCCGTAGGCCGGGAAGAGCGTTGGAGTCTATCGGTTGTACGGTAGCGCCGGTAGTGCCAGACGATAGGGGGTCAGACGCCGATCCACCGATGTCGGGAGTAAACTGCTGCTGCCTGTGGGCGCAGGGACCATGACGCTCGCCGCCCTCGATGAGTATGGCCTGGGAAGCTCCTCTGCAAGTACCCACAGTGGGGCCGCCGCTAGCGCCCGTAACAGGGTCACCGATGGATGCGCTAACGGGAAGAGAGGTCCCGTATGTGCCCGAAAGGGGGACTGCTCCTTGAGCATTAAGGAGGGAGCCCTCCAAGATGGGTGCATGCACACCTAGGGGTGGCACAAGAAAGGGAGGGTGGGCGCATGTGAGAGCCGCACATGAAACCCCAAGTGCGCCAGCAGCTCCGTAGATAGGAGTGCCACACGAAGGAGTGGAGGCGCCTCCCAGGGAGGGCGCATGGGTGTTGGCGCATGCAATGCCTTCTCCGAGAGCGCCACAGAGGGGGCCATCCGAGATAGACGCATGTATTTCCAAGGGGAGAGCATGGGTGTGATGGTGGGCGCATAAGAGATGTGCACACGAATCACCATACGCACCTGCAGCTCCACAAATCAGAGTGCCAGGCGGATTGGGGTTTAAAATTTGAATCTAGGTTAACCGATCAAGTGGTGCGGACCCGATAGGGGTTGAGGGTGGGGGAAATATGAGGAAGTAGGCGCCCTGAGACTCCAAGCTAGTGTCGTCGGAGGAGGGGGTCGTGCGACCGGTGTTGGGGTCGACCTGACGGTGGCGGAAGGGTTGGCCAGGCGCCGAAGGCCAGAAGGCGGGGAGGAGGAAACTGCGGAAGAGTGGCTCTAGGGGGCAGCGGCTGAGGGGGGCCAGAGGAGGAAGGTGGCTGGTGGAGCTGCCAGGCTGGGCACACGCCGGAGGGAGGGTGAGGGCGGACTGCCTTCGCCGAGGACCGCAAAAAGGTCGGAGGGGTTGGGGGATCAGCCGGAGGGGGCTCCGAGAGGAGGGCACCATGGAAGGGAGGTGGGAAGGGGAGAGCGGGGGAGGAGTGCACAGAGGGAGGCCGCCGGGCGGCCGGCCTAGGCGAAGGAGGGGGGTGGCTCCACGAGCTGCCATGGGGAGGGAGCTGCGGAGCTCATCTCCATCATTGGTTATATATATATATATATATATATATATATATATATATATACTAGCAGAATCGGAACAAATTTAGATGTGAAGGTCTCCAATTCAACCCCAACCAGCTGATCAGGGAGACCCTTCGGCAAATCGCTAAGATTAGCAGGCGATATTCACACTCCGCGGACTTCGTCCGGTCGGCTCTGTCCTAACCCTGGGCTTGGGCCTGCGACCGGTTTTTGGGTTCCGACGTCTTTTGTTGCCTGTGTTTTAGCTCTCGCAAGATGCGCTTACTTGTATAGGCTTCGACATTTTACGCCTGATACATCAATATATATATATATATATATATATATATATATATATATATATATATATATATATATATATATATATATATATATATATAATACACACACACACAAACACTAATAAAAACTAAATAAATTTATAAAAATTCCTAAAATCCCAAAAATTATTTCTAAAATATTTGAATAAATATTTTGTACAAATTTTACCTATTATGGTTATAATGTGACTATTAAATATAATAATAATTCAAATACAAAGCTATTAATAATATAAATACTGTAATTTATATAAAATAAAATAATAATAATAAAACCTTAAAATTTGAGGGGTTTACAAGTTAAGACGCTATTGCTTGACGACGTCGACAGTAGAATTTCGACGGGGATGTCAAGAAGGAGGTCGGGGTGTCTGTGTCCTCAGGGTTGGACCTGGGGACACAATGAATGTATATTTGTGGATTTTAAGGGTTTGAAAATCATGTTGTGTCGGACACAAGAATTGGGTTGGATGTAAATGTAATATGGAAGGAATTCTAAGCAAATTGGATGGATGCCCAGGTTGAACCCGAGGCCGATACGGCTCGACACGAGATTTCCTTGGAATTGGACACGCGAGATGGATACAGAAAAATATATAAGTAGGAGACAGGTTGGACATGATGAAAAAAGGGAAATGGGTTTGGGTCTTTGGGTTTTTTGGGCTTGGGCTTTGGATTGGAATAATTAGCACTAATAGTTTAGGGGGGTATTTGTAGGGTTAATGAGGAATAATCTAGAATTAATTAGCACATGGCTAGGAAAGAATATTCTAAGAATATTCTAAAGAATAATCTTACGAATATGCTAGATTCTAAGGAATTTTTCTTTAGGATTAATTAGCCTAATCCTTAATTAATTAAGAGATTGTAGAAGGTTTCCACCTAATCCTAAATAACATAATTACTAATCATGCCATTTCCTTACACTAATACACTTTCTAATAATTACCAATGTTGCCACTCCACCTTCAATAATTACAAATTGTCTTTCTTTTTTCATTAATCACCAAAATAATAATTCCCAAATAAAAATAGAAAATTAGGAATTGAAAAAAAAGGAAGTTCGGGAACATGGGTCATATATCTACCTATCTTAGAAAATTTTGTTCTCAAAATTTAAGAAACGACATGATTTGACATGATCAGAAATCAAGGTTCAAGAATGGTCATGACATAACCTAAATATGATCATTATAATCAAAATTATCTAGGCACGACCAAAATGATGTAATATGGCATGACTAAAAATAATTAATACATGATTTGAAAATAGCATGATTTGGTACGATCTAAGCATGATCAAGAGTAGGATCAAATTCAAATGTATGATCAAAATGATCAAAAAGGCAAAATCAAAATAATTTAGGCCCGATCATGTCACCCTCGGATTTCGTTGTATACATGTACGTATCTCGGACCTGTATTTCGACTTGTCATGGCTGGCTAGTCTTGGGTTTTTGCATTAGCATGGGTTAATTAGCATTTCATGGTTCGTGTGATCTATTTTGGCTTTGGCATGCATCGGGTCCGGTTGGGTTTGGCTTGGTTTGGATTAGTATGCAAACCCTTACCTACCACCATTCATCATTTATTAACCCAACAACCCTTCTCTCTCCTCATTCATTTTCTTATTAACTCCTTCTTCTTCCTCACAACTCTCCCTCCACCTACCCAGAGATAGGCTTAGGCAAGTGCAACTTACTTCATGGAGGAACTCTATTTTTGTTGTTCCATTGTCTTCCTCATGAGATTTTATGACACTTTAGTACTTAGCATTTTCAATTTCTATGGTTTATTTCTTGTAGATCTAATTTTGTTGCATTTTTAGATTTCTTAGGTTTTGATCTATCATAACTTTATTATTTTAAATTGAGAGTTCCATGTAGTAGGAATCTTGATTTTGCGCAAGTTTAGCTTTTGAATGGTTGGATTTCATCAAGTCTTGGCCGAGATGGGGTTTCTTGAGTTCTTGAGTCCCATGGCTGCTTTTCTCGGCCTTGGGGAGAGGACGAAGCCTTTACGCACACGTTTTTATGTGCCAGCGTAGTATTTCCCTTGATGCACACGTTCTTACGTGCCAGCGTAATATTTTCCTTTTACGCACACGTTCTTACGTGCCAGCGTAATGTTTCCCCTTTACGCATACGTGTTTACGTGCCAGCGTAATCTGTTCTACGCGGAGTTCATTCGAACTCTACGCAGGGGTTATTCTTGCTCGTGTAGAGTTCTTGCTCGCGTAGAGTCTCGCTCGCATGCAGTCTAGCTCGCGTAGAGTTCTCGCTCGCGTAGAGTCTCGCTTGCGTGCAACCTTGCTCGCGTAGAGCTGTCTTTCCTTGTTCTTGCCCGCGTAAAGCCATTTTACGCTCGGGGCCCCCTTGGCCTAGGGTAGTTTCGCTAGCGTATAGACTTTGAGCCCCTTTGTGTACCCCGTTTGTCCTTTTATGTTCTAGCACCTTTGTCATGAGCTTGATAATCACGAATTGGTACACGGCATTGTATGACAAGTAAACTGACGTGACATGACATGACTCGATATGACAAGTAAGCATGATGGGAACTATTGAATGCTGTTGCGACGGCTAGCATGACATGACAAGAATGAATGGCCGGGACACCGTGGGCAATTGTGTTTGTACAAATGAACCAGTATTGTCTTGCATCATGTCTAGGGCATGGACCCCTGAGTACCACGGTCAGGGGTACCTACTGAAACTGACTAAGGCTAAATAACTAGAATAATCCATTAGTCATGAAGAGATTTCCCAGCTACAGGCAATCCTATTATCTGGGTGCCCCATCATGGGATTTGTAGCCTACCGTCGAGTAGGACACATTTTCAGCACACTGCCATGTGTTGCACCCTCCAAGCTACTTAAGGGTACATACATTTCTTGGATGATGTACCCACATGAACTCAACCCCTAATGTCATTTGGATAACCTGGATGTCTGCAGGGCTTATGGCTATTGGAACATCTCATTGCATCTTGCTAGTAACTAGGCCTGTGATAACCCTAGTTTGTTAAAGTATCAAGCCGTACTTATTACTTGGCCGTGAATGTTGGATAGAGTCTAACCAGTCCAAGCTTTGTCTTGTTCCAGTACCTGGCTACTGTCGGAACATGCTTGCTTATGCTTATCTTATCAATAGCTGATCAGAATAATTTCTTATTTTTTGATATTTATTGCCCTATTTAGATTTCATGTCTTATTATTATTTTTCTTATTTCATGTTCTGATATGCTAGTTTTAGTTCGTAAGTGAAGCCTCCTTTGTGGCACTTGCTCTTTCTGGGATCTGACCCAGTTGGTTTTTCATGGCCAGATACCGGAGCAGCTCCAGAGGATCTTCCTACCTTCCAGCCAGATGGTGACCACCTGACGTAACCCTGGCAACGAGTGGGTTTTATTTTTGCTCTCCCACTCTATTGTAAAAATATTCTTTTGAGGTGTTTAGCTGACGAGCACGTGTTAGCTCGATTACACATTACTTACTGTCTGCCTACGGGCTGTAGCATGATTAACAAATCCTAGGGTTGATCATGTATGACTGAAACTCTTGCTAGTCTTCATATTTTGTATGACTAGCTTCATGATCATCCAAATATGTAATATATGGGATGCCTTACTATTGTATATTTGGTGCTCTGACATCTTGTAACTGCTATTACTTGCTTGAGATTGAGACAATTGGCTTGTTAATGACCTTAAGAGACTGATGGCTTGTAGTTGAACCCTCATGTACCTAGACAGCCGTGACTGTATAGCGAGGTAGATTGCACTTCAATATACGTAGCTGGCTGTGTCCGCCCCTGCTCTCCAGTATTCTGGTTCTGGGGCGTGACACAGTTTAAGTGGTGGCCCATGCAGGTCTTGTGAATCAAGATATGTGAGGGTTTACCGAATAGATGTCTCAATCAGTACTCGCCCTTGATCTCTGCTCGTATCCTCTAAATTTCTAAAATCTTGACCTGATCACATGCTTGTATCTTTTATCTTTCCTGGTCATTCCTTATTGTTTCCTGTGTCATCTTCTTCAGCGGCATTGTTCCTGGTCCTGCCAATCAGTCGGAAGGAGCTCAATGAGTACCCCTGCAACAAGAGGATCAAGCTCAGCACTCAGGAGTAGCTTCCTGAGTCATGCTTCCCGGAGGTCCAGAACCCCCAGTACAGCCAGCCTAGCCTGCAAGACAGGATGATAAAGTCTTGGTTGGACTCATCAGGGAGTTGATTGCATCACAGGATCGTCGAGTTGATGCATTGCACTAGACAGTAAGACGCTATGAGCAGAGGTAACAGTGCGGCCAACAGCTTCAAGCGCTTGAACCCTCCCTTCTTCGATGGCCGCGAAGATGCTATTCCTACAGACGCTTGGCAGCAGGATACTGAGGTTATTCTAGAAGCAGCCAAGACCTCAGAAAATGAGAAGGTGGCCGTAGGGCGCCTGCAGTTATTGGATCTAGCCCGCAGTTGGTGGGCGGCACAGGCCATTGGATTAGTGGCACCTAATGCTTGGACAGTATTCCGTGAGAGATTCCGAACTAAGTACTTTGACGTTGTAGCTCGATATGATCTACAGATGAGGTTCACTAATTTGAAGCAGATGGGCAGGATGGTCGATGGATATGCGGCCGAGTTTTCCAGGCTTAGTCGGTTTGCTCCTACCATGGTGGCGACCGAGTTCGACAGAGCTCAGCCTGGCCTGCAAGGCAGGATGATGAAGTCTTGGTTGGACTCATCAGGGCGTTGATTGCATCACAGGATCGTCGAGTTGATGCATTGTATTAGACAGTAAGACACTATGAGCCGAGGTAACAGTGCGGCCAACAGCTTCAAGCGCTTGAACCCTCCCTTCTTCGATGGCCGCGAAGATGCTATTCCCACAGATGCTTGGCAGCAGGATACTGATGTTATTCTAGAAGCAGCCAAGACCTCAGAAAATGAGAAGGTGGCTGTGGGGCGCCTGCAGTTATTGGATCTAGCCCGCAGTTGGTGGGCGGCACAGGCCATTAGATTAGTGGTACCTATTGCCTGGACGGTATTCCGTGAGAGATTCCGGACTAAGTACTTTGACACTGTAGCTCGATATGATCTATAGACGAGGTTCACTAATTTGAAGCAGATGGGCAGGATGGTCGATGGATATGCGGCCGAGTTTTCCAGGCTTAGTCGGTTTGCTCCTACCTTGGTGGCGACCGAGTTCGACAGAGCTCAGCGGTTCCAGCAGAAACTCCACCTGGAGATTTTACTGGCGGTGGAGCAGTTTGAGCATCAGACTTTTGAAGCAGTGTTGAGAGCATCTATGAGGCATGCGTATACCTTCCAAAGGATTATGGACCGGACCGAAAGTCGGAAGCGGTCTCACGGCCAGATGAACTAGTCTTCAGCACCAGCCCCGGCAGCTTGGACTTTGACCATTGGAGCTCCGAGGCAAGCGGCTTCCGTTACGTCGATTCAGCATTCGACCCCGACATATCCCCAACAACAGCAGCAGAAGCAGTCTTCCGTAATGGGTTGCACTCATTGTGGAAAGTCAGGGCTCGTGGTATCAGAATGTCGCAGAGCACAGGGTTTGTGCTTGGTTTGTAGGGCATCGGACCATAGGGTTGGGAACTGCCCGAATAGGGGGAATTCATCTTCTTCAACCTTTTCTAGTCCTTCGGTTAGGGGGCCAGCCCCAGTATCAATCCAGCAGCAGCAACAGCACCCATTTTCGAGGCCCTTTCTGCCTCAGGCCCAAGCATTTCAGCAGCAGAACCCCAGCAGTATGCACAAGTCCAAGCTCAGATCCAGAACAGCCAGCGAGGTTTCCAGCAGAGGGGACCAGCACCCTGAGGGCACGGTCAAGTGACGGCTTTGACCGTGGAGGAGGAGTTAGCATCAGGTGAGGTGGTGGCAGGTACTATTCTCGTCAATTCCTTTCTAACATCAGTATTATTTGATTCGGGTGTATCACATTCATTTATGTCTGCACGATTCGCGACACAAATAGGACTGGAGCCCAAGTCATTATCAGTAAGGCTCAATATACTTACTGGTAACGGACTTGTAGGAGTAGATAGAGTGTTTTTCTCGTGTCGAATCATAGTTAGCGGTAGAGAGTTTTCTGCTAGGTTGATAGAATTCTCGATGGCCGATTATGATGTGGTCTTAGGGATGGATTGGTAGATGGAACAGTATGCTAGAATAGATTGCCATATCGGCAAGATTATTTTTAGTATTCCTGGTGAGCCAGAGTTTTCATTTTTCTGAGGCGGAGTAGAACATTCTCCTCCAGTATTTCGGATGGCAGTTGCAGCGGCAGTTCGATTTCCTAGAGTTGTAGAAGATTTTCCCGATGTTTTCCCTGAGGAGCTTCCAGGTATGCCACCAGAGAGAAAGATCGAGTTCACCATAGACTTGATCCCGGGGACAGTACCAGTGTTAAAGAGAGTCTACCGGATGGCACCGTCAGAATTAGAGATCTTGTATAAGATGATTGAAGAACTCAGGACCAAGGGATTCATCTGTGCTAGTGGATTACCTTGGGGAGCCCTGATGCTTCTTGTGAAAAAGAAGGATGGTACGTCCAGATTATGTGTTGACTATCGTACCTTGAACTCAGTGACAATCAAGAACAACTACCCTCTCCCGAGGATAGATGACTTGTTTGATCAACTCAAGGGGGCATCCATATTTTCAAAGATTGACTTGCGATCAGGATACTACCAGATCAGAGTCAGAGAGCAGGATATCCCGAAGACGGCATTTAGATCCAGGTATGGGCATTGGAAGTTCCTTGTTATGCCATTTGGAGCAACCAATGCGCCGGCTGTATTCATGGACCTCATGAATCGTATCTTCATGCCTTATTTGGATCAGTTCGTGATTATGTTCATAGACGACATCCTGGTCTACAGTAAGAGTGAAGTGGAGCATGAGCAGTATCTCAGAGTTGTCCTCCAGATTCTTCGAGAACACCAGTTGTATGCGATGTTCAGTAA
The DNA here is from genome assembly GCA_029216955.1 of Iris pallida. Lineage (NCBI taxonomy): Eukaryota > Viridiplantae > Streptophyta > Magnoliopsida > Asparagales > Iridaceae > Iris > Iris pallida. The sequence continues at coordinate 20,187,459 of JANAVB010022597.1, read as the reverse complement.
ATATGAGTTTTGGCTCAATCGTATTTCATACTTGGGTCATATCATCACCGAAGGTAGAGTAGAAGTGGATTCCCAAAAGATCGTGGCTATTGAGACGTGGCCGATACCCATCATAGTTGCAGAACTTTACAGTTTTCTTGGCTTGGCCGGCTACTACCGACGATCTGTTTCAAACTTTGCACGAATTTCAGCACCTATGACCCAGTTGACCCGCAAGGATATGCAGTTTGCTTGGACAGCAGAATATCAGGATTCTTTTGAGAAGTTAAAGCAAGGCTTGATGACGACACCCATTCTCACGCTTCCAGATGGGACCGAAGGATTCTCAGTGTATTGTGATGCTTCAGGCAGAGGTTTAGGATGTGTTTTGATACAGCATGGGAAAGTAATAACTTGTGCGTCACGTCAACTTCATGGTCATGAGAGGAATTATCTGACTCACGACTTGGAGCTGGCGGCAGTAGTATTTGCACTTAAGCTTTAGAGACACTACTTGTATGGAGATAGGGTGGAGATTTTTACCGACCACAAGAGCCTGAAGTATGTGTTTACTCAAAAGGATCTTAACATGCATCAGAGGAGATGGCTAGAGCTACTTGTGGATTATGACATCAACCTGCAGTATCATCCTGGAAAGGATAACGTTGTTGCAGATGCATTGAACAGAAGAGTCAGAGTTTATTTTCTAACAACACAACCAGAGTGGTTAGCAGATCTTCAAAAGATGGGTATAGAAGTTGTCCTTCCTACCAATGTGGCATTGATGGCCAGTATGCAAGTTCAATTCAGTATATTTGAGAGGATCAAGTTAGCTCAGTCAATGAATTCTAAGCTTCAACGGCTTATGGCAGAATGTGTAGCAGGACGAAGACCAAAGTTATGTTTCCATGAGGACGGAACACTTCGACATGGGAGGCATCTTTGTGTACCTAGCGGTGATGTCAGACAGAAGATCATAGCAGAAGCTCACAGTTCTCAGTATTCGATTCATCCGGGCGGTACAAAGATGTATCGTGATATCCGGCAGCATTTTTGGTGGAATAGCATGAAGAGGGAGATAGCCCAGTTTGTCTCTCGATGTTTAGTTTGCCAATAAGTTAAAGCTGAACATCAGAGACCGACTGGACTTCTTCAACCCTTACCGATCCCAGAATGGAAGTGGGAGCACATTACCATAGATTTTCTGACTGGATTACCTAGATCCCCAGCTGGAAGAGATGCTATCTGGGTTATTGTCGACAGACTCACCATGGTAGCACATTTTCTTCCTTTCAGGATTGGTCAGTCGATGGATCAGCTTGCAGAGATGTACCTCAGGCAGATAGTCAGGTTGTATGGAGTACCAGTCAGTATTGTGTCCGACAGAGATTCAAGATTCATATTGTACTTTTGGCAGAGTCTTCAAAAAAGTTTGGAGACTCGTCTCAAGTTATGTTCAGCTTATCATCCGCAGACAGATGGTCAGTCAGAACGCACGATCCAGACTCTTGAAGATATGTTGCGGTCATGTACACTCGACTTCGGTGGTTTGTGGGAAGATCACCTGTATCTCATGGAGTTCTCCTATAACAATAGTTTCCAGGCCAGTATCCAGATGCCACCCTTTGAGGCCTTGTATGGCAGAAAGTATAGATCTCCGTTAGCTTGGGATAATATCTGTGAGAGGTAGATGCTTGGACCAGAAATGGTGACACGGGCTATTGAGGTGGTCAGGCAAGTCAGAGATTATCTTCGAGTTGCACAAGATCTCCAGCGTCCTTGGGCCGATTCTCATCGGCGATCCCTTTAATTTTTTGTCGGCGACCATGTATTCCTTAGGATCTTGCCTACCCGTGGTGTCATTCGTTTCGGCGTACCCGAAAAGCTTAGCCCTAGGTATATAGGGCCATTCGACATTCTAGAGCGAGTAGGTGATGTGTCCTACCGTCTCGCTCTTTTGCCGTCGTTATGTAAGGTGCATGATGTCTTCCATGTATCCCAGTTGTGACGGTATATCCCAGATCCGAGTCATGTCCTTGATCATTTAGAATTGGTTGTTGGTGCCAACCTTTCGTACGAGGAGAGACCCATATCCATATTGGACCGAAGAGAGAAGATACTCAAGAACAAGCCTATCAAGTTAGTCCGTGTTGCTTGGGGTCATCACTCTTTGGGTGAGTCAATGTGGGAGCGTAAGGATGATATCCGATCGCGATATCCCGACCTGTTTGACTCATAAGGTATAATGTCTTTCTTATGCCTTATGCTTTAATTCTTTGCTTGCATGAATGATTGCTTGATTGATTGCTTAGTATAACTTGTTCGACATCTCTAGCCTCTTGATTAAATTTTGAGGACGGAATTCTTTTAAGGTGGGTAGAGTTGTCACCCTCGGATTTCGTTGTATACATGTACGTATCTCGGACCCGTATTTCGACTTGTCCTGACTGGCTAGTCTTGGGTTTTTGCATTGGCATGGGTTAATTAGCATTTCATGGTTCGTGTGGTCTATTTTGGCTTTGGCATGCATCGGGTCCGGTTAGGTTCGGCTTGGTTTGGCTCGGTTTGGGTTAGTATGCAAACCCCTACCTACCACCATTCATCATTTATTAACCCAACAACCCTTCTCTCTCCTCATTCATTTTCTCATTAACTCTTTCTTCTTCCTCATAACTCTCCCTCTATCTATCCAGAGAGAGGCTTAGGCAAGTACAACTTGCTTCATGGAGGAACTCCATTTTTGTTGTTCTATTATCTTCCTCACGAGATTCTAAGACACTTTAGTACTTAGCATTTTCAATTTCTATGGTTTATTTCTTGTAGATCTATGTTTGTTGCATTTTCGGATTTCTTGGATTTTGATCAATTAAAACTTTATTATTTTCAAATTGAGAGTTCCATGTAGTAGGAATCTCGATTTTGCGTAAGTTTGGCTTTTGAATGGTTGGATTTCATCAAGTCTTGGCCGAGATGGGGTTTCTTGAGTTCTTGAGTCCCACGGCTGCTTGTTTTAGCCTTGGGGAGAGGACGAAGCCTTTACGCACATGTTCTTACGTGCCAGCATAGTATTTTCCTTTACGCACACGTTCTTACGTGCCAGCGTAGTATTTCCCTTTTACGCACACGTTCTTACGTGCCAGCGTAATGTTTCCCCTTTATGCACACGTGTTTACGTGCCAGCGTAATCTGTTCTACGCGGAGTTTATTCGAACTCTACACAGGGGTTATTCTCGCTCGCGTGCAGTCTCGCTCGCGTAGAGTTCTCGCTCGCGTAGAGTCTTGCTCGCGTGCAGTCTCGCTCGCATAGAGTTCTCGCTCGCGTAGAGTCTCGCTCTCATGCAACCTTGCTCACGTAGAGCTGTCTTTCCTTATTCTTACCCGCGTAAAGCCATTTTACGCTCGGGGCCCCCTTGGCCTAGCGTAGTTTCCCTAACGTATAGACTTTGAGCCCCTTTTTGTACCCCGCTTGTCCTTTTATGTTCTAGCACCTTTGTCATGAGCTTGATAATCACGAATTGGTACACGGCATGGTTTGACAAGTAAAATGGACGATCTTTCTGTCTCACAAACCCTACTTTGAAACTTTAGAATTGCACAACCTTGTTACACACTCATTTTTATCGCCATATATGTAATTCGGCTATTTTATTGCAATTTCACTTTAGCCGATAATGATTATCTTGTTAAGAGCCGTGTCGCAGGTATTGATATTCAATTCAATGATAACGATTTAGCGAAGATCCTACAAATTCCTAATTTAGGTGAGCTGCTTGTCGATATCACTGATTTTGAAACGACATGACTGAAAACAACTTTAAGACTCAACTTTGTGCTCCTGATCCCGTCCATCCCGACAAGTTCAAAGCCATACACTTGAACTTGTTCTTCTATGAGTTACATTATATTATTTATTCCACTATACTGCAAAAATCCACTTCAAAAGACGAAGTAACTAGTCTTAAAATGTCTGCTCTCTATCACATTCGTCATGGGATTCTCTTTTCTATCCCTAAGACGATTATCCAGATGATGGCTAGGTGTCGCGAGAGGAACATGAATCTTCTCTACGTGATGATCCTTTCTATCATCTTCCATCATTTTCAGATTGACTTGTCCTCTTGTGCTCGTGACTCAGAGCCCAAGCATCTGCAGCTCTCTCGTCGTAGAGCATCTGTCCCTCCTACTCCTCCTACTGTACTACCTCCTCCACCTTAGACTTATCATATATCATTTGAGGGTCTTCATCAACATTTGGATGATATGCGGCGTGCTTAGCTGGATGAGCACAACTCATTGCGAGCGTTTATGACTGACACATTGAGGAAACAAGAGTTCTGTGACGCCAGTCGGTTTCGGCACTTGTAAATTCTTTTGCGGATTTGTATTTTGCCCAGACTGGTCAGCATGCCAGTTCTCTTCCACGAGATCCTACTGTTTCTGGCTACCGCTATGACGATGAGGCGATTCATCATTTTTTTGAGCCGTTAACGCATATGATTAGTACCGTGGTTCTGGTGCTACTCCACATCCATCTCATGGAGCCGACACTTCTGGGGCTGGTCCTTCTGGATATGGTGCTGATGTTGATCGTGCTAACGATGATGAGGACTTGATATAGACGTTACTGTATTTATCTAGATGTTATCTTATTAGACTCTATCTATGTATTCATAGAAATGTACCTACATTCCAAGATAGTATTATTTCTTTTTATGCACTTCTATGACTGTTTGAGATGCAGAGTTGATGTTTTCAAACTCTTATTATTATTATGCATTTTCATTTCAGTATTTATCGTCTCTTTTTGGGTATGCACTTATGCTTAGCATTAACTTTTAGTTACTACTTCATTCATAAACTACCTATGAAAGTTGTTTATTTTCTTTATATTATCTCTGCCTGTGAAATTTGTTTATCTCTGCATTTCTTCAACGTTTGTTTCTTATACATGAATTATGGGAGAACTTCTCTCTTTGCAATTATTTTGCTAAGTGACAATGGAGAAGAAAATGATCTAACATCTTTTTAGGATAATCTATACCAAGAGGAGACAGTACCAAACAAACGAACAAAAATGTTTTAATATTTTTATCAAATCAAGATCAAGAAGTTATAACAGTTAAGGTTTGTAAATTATCAAAATGGGAGAGATTGTTGGCCCATTAGTCATGGTCGAACCAAATTTTAATAATTGATATAACCCTATCTCGATATAAGGGCTACTTGGACGAACTGCTATAGATTGTGCTTGCTAGCGTTAAAGACTTGGAGCCGTGATTGTCATTGTGTCTGTATTTTTAATTATCAATTATAAATATATTTTCACATTTTATTGAGTCTAGGAATACAATATAAATCGAGTCGTACTGGCAAATAGGCTACCCAGAAACGTTTTCAAAGATACCTATTTGTTTTGAAAACTAGCCCAAAACCAAAACCCAATTCCTAACTACTTGAAAGCCCAAAACCTGAGTTACAAATCCAAAAATTCACCCATTCTGAACCAACAAAATTCTGGGCAAATTTGCCCCGAATTCGGCGCTAGTTTGGTTGGTGGAGCGTTGCTTTTTAAACTCAGTCTTTTCGTAGTTACGAATGCAATGACTATATGCCGAGATCCTCTCATAGAATTCTGTGCGAATTCTGCCAGAATTCTTCTTTTGGAAATCCTATAAATAGAAAAGAATTTCTACAATTTCAACACACCAATTCACTTTCTTATCTCTTCTCTCTAAGCTTACTACGTTCTTCCAAAGCCTTCTAAGCTTTCATTTTCAAATCCTAAACCAGTTATAATTCTCTATTCAATTTGCCAGTGCGGTATGTGTAGAAGCATGAAAAAGCGTAAAAGACGTCAGAAGCACATGAGACCCATAAATTTCTGCGTGCTTTAAAACTCGTACTATAAAAAGACAGTGCATAAAGGAAAGTTCTTTATTAAAATTATTTTACAAAAGATCTTTTACAGACTCTTCATGGTTACATATAAAGACTAAAACCTAAAACATAGCCTACAAAGTGCGCGGTCTTCAAAAGCGTGCAGTATTCAGAAGCGTGCAGTCTTCAGAAGTGCGAAGACCCTAAAAGCGCAGCAGTGTCAGAGCGAATCACTTCCTCGTCAGAGCGAGCCACTTCCTAGTCTGACGTGGAGGAACTCCAATATGGCTAATAAAGCAATTATTGGCCCGAGCAAGAACGCAGCTCCTGTGCGAAGCTCATAGCACTACCTGCGGCTCTTCTAGCAAGACAGGGCACATAGCTTCTCCCACTCCAATATGTCTAATGAAGCCATTATTGAGCATGACATAACACAACTTTTGGATCTTAGGATTGGCAATCAATCCAAACCCGGTAGCTTGGACCTCGAAGACCTCCGAGATGTTGATCAGGTTCGAACCCCTTATGCCAAACGTTCAAGTGTATCTTAAAACTCTGTAGTTGTTCTCTACAAGACCACAAGTTCTTTGAACAAAGAGATCTGCAACCAACAACCGACTTATGCAAGGCCCATGGCCGTCCGAAGCTAAGTCGGGGTCGAGTATGACAAAGGAATGACTGGAAACTATGAGAAATGTCTCACCCAAAAAGCTTCTCTTTATATAGGCTGTATGGTCCAACCCATATGCCACGTGGCAGTCGGTCAAAGGACCCCAGAGTAATGGGATGAACCTAGGACTTAGCATAATGAATCTCATTTAATAGATTCATTTGACTAAGCTTTTAGTCACCGCTTCTCGAGCCCCCCAAAGCGGCGATAATTAAAGAAGATGTTGACTCAACCGCTCGAAGACGGTCATTCATTTTCTTAGGAGCACAATAAATTTGACGTATCGTAAAAGCGCAGCTCCATCATGGTTACCCAAAAGCGTAACTCTCTCAGAGTTTTATAGAAGCACAACCCCTTAACGGACCCTTCATTGTTCCTTCAGAGTTTCACTAAAGCACAAACAGTCTCCTCTTCGCCCAAAAGTGCAGTAACTTTGTCACCTCAAGAGCACAGTCTCCTTGTTGCCCAAAAGGGTAATGACTTTGTTGCCTCAAGAGCACAGTCTTCTCGTCGTCCAAAAGTGTAGTGACTTTGTCGCCTCAAGAGAACAGTTTTCTCGTTGCCCAAAAGTGCAGTGACTTCGCCGTCTCAAGAGCACAGTCTCCTCGTCGCCCAAAAGCACAGTGACTTCGTCGCCTCATGAACAAAGTCTCATCGTCGCCTAAAAGTGCAGTATCTTCGTCACCTCCATAGTAGCCTCCTCGTCACCAAAAAGCGTAGTGGCTGGAACACTCCCAAAAGTGTAGCTCGTATAGCGCACAGTTCCGCTACAAAGTGGCATCATACCACATGGACAGTATGGTAGCTGTATCTTCTCAGATACAATTGGATTCAATTTGGTGTATCTTTTCAGATACAATTAAATTTGGTTTGTATAAATCACTGCCCCTGAGATAGAGTCAGATTTAGTTTGTTTAAACAGTTGTATCTTTTTAGATGCGATCAAATCCGATTTTGTTTAAACCCGCCGCTCTTGAGATGAGATTGGATTTTAGTTAGTTTAAACGGTCATTCTCTCGATAAGAGCAAGATCTAGTCGATTTCATCTGAGCAAAGTCATCGAGCATTGGGAACACGCCATGTGTCAATCAAACGGTCATACAGATAAAGGACAATAACTGTCCAAGATCTCGATTACGAAGAATTCCAACAACCGCTATATGTCAGCTCAGCAACAGTCTTCACAGAGCATTTACAACAGATATTCCACGCAATCTCGCGTGCGCAGCTCTCCTGTACGCCAGAAACCCTTATGCACATCATACATATGCTTGCCTATAAATAGAAGGAGCCTTCCTTCATACAAGAACTCTTCGGCGTCTTTTTGATTGGCAACCCCGAGTACCACTCACAAGCATCAGAAAGTCAGAGCAAGTCCAGTTCATCGTCAGATCGTCAACGGAGTAAAGGAGCCGCTGTAGTGCTCAATCTCTACCATCATACTTTCCTATAAATTCTTGTACCTAGATCTCTTGTTTAGGAATTTTTTGTACTCTTTATACGTTTAAAATACAAAAAGTTCATATAACTTTTGTCATGGCAAACAAAATGGCGACTCTGCTGGAGACTTCCTTCTTCTCCGACGAGAAGGTGGTGACGCAATCTGACGACAACTTGATGGGGTCTTCTCAAAAGATGTTAGTCGTATGCTTCGACCATCAAGCTTTTGATGATCTCCTCTCTAAAGAGAAGTCGAGCCCTTCGAAGTGGCCCATAAAGTCGCAGAAGACTCGACGAACTTGGGTGCCGAAGGCTGCTGCGACAAGCAGCAAGACGGAGGGGGACGCGATCCAGAACTCTCTGGACGACGAAGCATCGAAGATGCCTTCGACCGCTGCTGCTGTACTACCTCAGTCAACTCTTATTGTCGAGAAGTGCAGCGAAGAGTATAGCTCCCTTGCTGCATGCCAGACGAAGGTGCTGTGTAGGAAGAAAGGCACAGCTACCTACCCGTGCACGAAGACGATGACACAGGCCAGAACTGCTATCTTTGACAGAATTGCTTACCCCTGGATAAGGCTATGTTGGATTCCGAACGCTACACTCCTTTTAGGGGTAGCACAAAGATATCCAAGGCAGCACCCGCCTTGTGCGATCGATGTGCTACGCCAATAATTATGTTGGATTCTGAATTCCATGCACCTTCCAGGGATGGTATAAAGAAATCCAAGGCAGCACGGGCCTTGCACGACCAAAGTGCTATGTCGATCACCATGTTGGATTCTGAATACTACACACCTTCTAGGGATAGTAGGAAGAAGTCCAAGGCTATACGTGCTTCAAGTGACCAATGTGCTACGCCCACAACCGACAGAAAGCATGCATTGACAGTCACGCATGCAGCCGAAGGGAAAATATACAAAACTGGTTCGAGTGCTTCGATGCCTCGACCAGTAAAATCCTATTGTCACTTGAGCGCTCATTCATATGATTCAAGCCAGGGGGTGCATACTACGGGAATAGACTCATGCGAGCAGCGTTGCTGTAAGCTTGAAGTGAGTCCGCCTCACGAGAAACTCTCTGACTAGAGCCTAAGCGTATCTCACGTGCAGGAACTGGAAAGAGGAAAGCTACCTTCACATATGCACTGATGCGCATAGCTTTCCTGTACGCACGAAATGAGTATAGATGTGGAGACCTCTAATCTGCGCAACGTGATCTCTCACAAGCATAAGGCAAAGGAGGACTCTGCTGCACACAACATGTCTGGCCCATGGCACACTTGTTCCAATACTACTAAAATAAGTTATTTTAGCGACGTTATTAGCGACTCCGCAAGAAAACGTCGCTAAATAATATGTATTTAGCAACTCCATAAAATAGCGTCATAGGACGTGGCTGTTTGCGACATATAGCGACAACGTTTAGTATTAGTAAAAAAAGGCGCCACAGGAGGTCGCTAAACATCGCTAACTTTTGCACAATAGCGACGTTTAGCGACGTCTTTTCTTGGGGTTGCCCTTATTTTTAATATTTGCATCATTTAGCGACGTCTAAAGCAGACGTCGCTAATTGTTCAATATATACGGGACCAGCAGCTTTTCCCCAAAATCAAAAATTTCCCCAAAATTTTCCCCCTCTCTTCCCCACTGTACCCTCCTGACCACTGCTCCATCTCCGTCACCCCTCGCCACTACTGCTCCCCTTTAGCTACCGCTACTCCCCCTTCAGCCATTGATACTCCTTCTTCGACAACCGCGCTCGGTCGACCCCTCCCCCACCAGGCTCCCTCTCCTCCAGGTTCCTCCTCCTCTCAGGCCACCCCTCGTCGGTCAATGCCCCTCCTCTTCGGCCACTGTGAGCCCCATCAAATTTTTATTATTAATTATTAATTATTAATTATCATTTGTTTAAACTCCCATTTTTGTTTACTTAGACACCTGACCACTTAAACATAATTATTAATGTACAAATGCCTATAGTGAAGGAATGGTTTATTACGAATAATTATTGTTTCAGGGACCATATTGTAAAGAGGAAATTTAAACTTACAAACACTAGAGGAGCCTGTACTCCTAAATCCTAAACCAATACTGATTAACCTTAAACACCAGGTTAGTTAAACATATTTATACATGTAATGGGCAGGGGGTTATGTGTAAAAATTCCAGCCAAATCTGAATGCAGTTAGCATTCGAATTCCTCTTCTATTTTCCTGATAAACCAAGCCCCTTAGATTATTCGAATCCCAATTGAGCACATCAGTTAGATAGAATCTCTTCAAATAAGGATTTAAAAACCAAGGCTAATCTCTAACAGATTCAAATAAACCGACCTCTTTATACTTCCCTCCCCCGCCTATATATATATTGATTTGGAGGATTGCTGACCCCTGTTTTGAGCAAGAGGGAAAGAGAGAAAACCCTAGCAAGAGACCCGGGATTTCTGTCGAGCAACAGAGAAAGGAATCAAACCGAGCTAAGCTTCTTCCCCTAAATTGTAGAACATTGTTTGAAATCTCAGAGTTTATTAGTTTTAGCAAGACCTAAAGACATACAAGTAGATCGAGTTTTGGCTATAAGATGATCCCTAGAAATCATGTTTAACTGTTGAGGATACTCACCACACCAACAGCAAGAACTCATCAGAGTCCAATATACATTATACCATCTGCAACCCTGTGTATCAGCAACCGGATACCAATAGTATGACCACAAGAATAGAGCAGTCCATAGGGTTGAGTAGTATTTTGATATCTGACACACATGGGGGGCTTGTATCAGGATTGGAAATCAAGCAACCTGGGTCCTTCGACACACCTTATTTATGTCAGTGGTAACCTATGCACTAGGTATCTGGTATTAGAGAACACCAAGTATTTCAATACTGAGATAAACCTAGGTATCAGACCTACACCGATATATGCATAACAGGTGGGAGGCCATATGCATAAACCTAGATAGGAACTCCCAGAGTTTAACCCAATCATATCAGACATCTGGGGATCACCTGGGTTAAGTTGCAGTTGAGTATAACCTGTTGGATAGGACTTTAGAGTCAGGCTGATAAATCATGGTAGCTGAAGCCTGATTTCCAATATGGGGGCTTGGCTACTGGGACACGGTTGTATCAGAACAAAACCAAAGCCATAGTATCTACTGAGATCAGTTAAGATCACACAAACACCAGGGTACGAGAAGGTGGTATCCAGTTTTGAAGAAGAAGTGTTAAGTTGATGGAGTAATAAGGAATTTAAGTACTGCTACAAGAGTACCCACCAGAGTAGTCATTGCAGCCTTAGGACGCCCTCACTGGAGTACCAGCTTGGGTTTAGATGTGTCAAGATTAGACTCTCGAGTTTGATACAGAAAAAGCAATATAGTAGAATACCTACAAGACCTATAGACGGTAGTTACAGGTGATACCAGATTCCTTATATATAATTCTCAAACTTTGGTACAACTGCTACATAGAGCTAGGAACAAGTGTAACCAGGTTTAGCCATTGCTATGATACCATGTAGTTTGAATTGGGCTCGAGGGGTTAGGGTGCAAGGAGGTACCAGGATGATTTCATTACTGATAAATCCTACCAGGGGTAAGGATTAACTCATACCTATGTTAACAGGAAGGTGCACCAATGTATCAACTATGTAACAGAAAGGTGCACCAATGTATCAGCTATGTTAACAGGAAGATTCAATGAAGGGGTATCCTAGGACGAGTCCACCAATAGGAAGTCATGTAGGCAGGCCCTAAAGATACACAATAAACCAGTTACATAGTACAAATTGGGTTGAGCATTAGACAATATTGATCTTATTCTAGATAGACTCATTGAATTATGATGTATTGATCCCATGGCTCTATAATTAGGTTTTGGAGATCTCGATTCGGAGTCTGACCCGTGCCAGCAGCTCAGGACGCCAGGCGAGTACAGTTTATTGTTTGTTTTCAGTATTGATCTTTACTATACATCAGTGTTTAGTCGATAGATATGTGATTTCAGTTTTTATGTTGATTTATTTCTTTGTGGTGTCGGAAGAAGTGAAGTACCAACGATGTATGATCTGACCTTAGACCGTGTAGACCGTGTTTATTACTGCATTTATTTTTTGTAGACCGTGTAACTTTAGACCGTGTAGATCGTGATTATTATTGCATTTAAACTGTGTAGTTCGTGATTATTATTTTGTAGACAGTGTTTCTTTATTGCAATATTTTCTGTAGACCGCGTAACTGTAGACCGTGTAACTTTATACCGTGTAGACCGTGTCACATAATTGTCCCGAGACCGATTGTCACGCCCCACACCCACTGTGAGGGTACGAGCACGTAACAACGCCCAGCCTACGCCGCAGTGTCGGCGGTAGAACGCTGTCCTAGGTTAATATCTAACCAACAACTCACGCAATTATAATGTACTCATCATGATCAACACCGAACGGAGGACAAGTATAAGATATTATAACTCAATCACAGTCTAAGCACGATAAGATAATCACAGAAGAATTAACTAAGAATAAAAAGACAACTACTAAAATAATAACAACTCTCAACAAATCTCAAATACTACACAAGTCTCAAATCCACTACAACAAGTTTAACATGAAAAACATATGCTAGTCTACTAACTAAATCACGATCACTCCTGAGTGTCGGGGCCAAAGGTAGCCATCCCGTCTCCGAGTCCATAATATGTAGGGCAAGTGTCCTCAGGCAATCATCTGTAAAATTTTCAACAGGTCCAGTCAGGACAGGAACGAGTACAATTCATCAAGAAATCCCAAGTAAATGACAGAGAACTATAAAGCAGTTATAGACAGTTTTATTGATGAACATGGTAGTTTGTATACAGGTGATGGTATAGAGAAATAGTTAAGATACAAAGAAAGTAAGGTAAGTAAAACAAGAGAAGAATCATAGCAATAAAGACTGTAATTAGAAACTAGCTGAACTAGAGCAACATGATATAAGTCCAGAATATAAATGTAAACAAGTACAAAATCCAAGTAAATCCAGACAACATGAATCTGATACCAGGTGGTTCCAGTACAAGACGAGTCCGGTATAAGGTGAGTCCAGTCGGTGATCAAAGGTTCCAGGGTGAGTCCAGTCTATACTCTAACAGTGTATTTTAAAATATCGGGATCGACATGTGAACGGCTGTAGGTAATACGGCACACCGCACACTCGGCCAAGTGTGGGATGGCTATCGTTCCAGTATAATTCCAAGGGAGTGGTTTCAGTATTTGGGTATGTTCACATGCCTATTCCAATATTTCCCCGCCGAGCAAGTACGAGTGAATCCATAATCCGACACAAAAATAGGTATAAGTCCAACCAGTAAACGAATGGTTCCAGTAAATGATTCCAGGGTGGTTCCAGTAGGTGGTTCCAGTAGGTAGTTCCAGAAATAGAGGCCAGACTTAAATAAGTGAGTGTCGCATAAAATGGATCCAGTAATATCAAATCGTGTTTGAAACAGAGAATCAGATAGAACTAGCTACAACTGAAATATAGTAAACGACAAGTAAATGGAAGAACTATCAGAGAATGTACTCGCCTGCTACTCTGAAAAGAGTAGTATAATATCAGATGTCTGCACCAGAGTCACAATGTCCTAAACAAAGTAATATGGGTTATAATATGTTTAAGATAAGGTAAATGAAGTTTATGATGCAATCTACATGATTTCTAGACCAATCTAGGTCAAAGTCAAACTTAGCCAACTCTGGGTGAACCTTGGTCAACTCTCTAGTCCACTAGGTCAATCCTAAGCCAAACAAGTCCCACTAGGCCTAACCAAGTCTAGACTAACAACCCAGCAACAATCACCAATCCACAAGCATCATTCATTATATACTATATATATGAATACATATACATTCCTATTTATAGAGAGAGTGCAATTGTGAGTGTCAATGCATCAAGGTGAAATAGTGTGTGTGTGTGTGCTTTACAAGTAATGACATGTGAAGGTAAGGGTTTACACTAGTGCACATACTATATAGAAATGTCTAATTAACTCAAGTTTACATATAGGTCCAAGGGTTTAGTTAGGCTTATAGGCTAACCAACTCTACTCTAACTAACTATAATCTATAACCATGTAGAGTAAGGTATAACACAATACATAACTTCAACATCCCATTTAACCTTATATACCAACTCTCACATGTGACATATCTATATACCATATTCTATACTCTATGACACATCACCTATATACATATACTCTCTCATATATCAACCTTACCTCAACTAACCCTAACATATCCATTCTAATCTCACATGGGACACTAATCCTCTCTCTCAAACTCTTCACATAGACACTCACACATGCTCACAATACCTTATAATCTATATACCTATACATATCTATAGATAGGCACACACATTATACTGCTAGTACAAGGCTATGTACATTGCACCTGACATTCCCTCCTACCTGTAGTAGCTAAAGCCCTGCCTACTGCTACATGCTCTGCTATTGCTATGCTGTTTGCTGCTGCTACTGAATTTATTGTTCAATACAAGCCAACAAATCCAAACTAACCCTTCCATGGCAATAACCATTTCATAGAATACTCTATCACCCTTCTAAACACTAACAATATGACATGCTCTATCCTCACATTCACTCTTACACTCACACATAGATATAACTGTGACATAGTAAGGACTGGACTGAGCATTGTGTGTCCATGTGTTACTCTGAAAATAGTGGGTTAAACAGTAATGTGTGTGTGTAAATACATGGACTACACTAAAGAATTGGGACTAAGAACTTAAACATGAATGATATTAAAACATGCTTACTATTAAAGAATAGATGAATGGATAAACCAATGGACTGACACCCTACTATACGACTGAACTATGTTAAAGGGCTGAAATCAATGTAAAGAAAACAGGACTGAACTAAAGGGACCAAAACCTATGTTCGAAACTATCAAATAACTGGGAACAGGAATGCTCAGGCAACAACCAACACATACCAAAGAAAGCCCTTGCTCCCCCTCTGTCCAGTCTAAACTGAACTCCAAAAAAACCCCCAATGTGATACTCTTAACCCTGCTATTGCTGCTACTACAGCATACTGCTGCTGCATGCCTTGTGGCTTGCAAAGTAATGCAAACATACAAGCATAGCAAGGCCTTGCAATGCCAAGCCAGCCTACATCTAATAGCAGTGCATTAACATATGAAACATGTATTAAGCATGCAATTGAACTAACATTGCAAAACAGTGCATAATTATGCAACCAAAAATTGTGACTTCAGTTTTCTGAAAAAAATGTGGAATTCACATGCTCGAAACCACTACAACTCACAAGAATGAACCCTAGTCTATCTAACATGCACATCATCCTAACTAACATGTTAACATTGAATTTAACAATTGAAATCGAACTAAAAACATCATTCAAAACTCTAAAAAGAGTATCAGGATTTAGAGTTTGAAAACCCAAAATCATATGAACCAAATCAAAATTCAAATCTCTAGCTAATCTTTGAACCCAACATCTAGGTGATATAATATACATGTGTAAAGAATCTAACATAGCAATTAACATCAACATTCATAAAATCTCAGGAAATGTGAATCAAAATCCCCAAATTCACGAAACCTGAGAACTGTCAGTGAATGAATAAACCCACAGTTCGAAACCAAAATCAAGGTCAAATTCGAAATAAATTTGGAAAACTAGGTGTACAGAGATTAGGGACATATCCCACATGTCTTGGGAGCCAATTGTGTCCAATAAACAAGATACAATGTGTCCAAGAATTGGAAATGCCCACAGTTCAGAACTGGTACTGAAGACTGCCTCGTGCAGCCATGTCGTGTCCGTTTGGACACGACTCAGCGATCGAGACGAACCGTGATCATGAACATAGGTTCGCCAATGATAGGGTTACACGCTCGAGTGTCTGTAACATGCCCACGACACGCGTACACTTGATACGGACACTGTATCAGAGGGGATTTCCGTGTGTGCATAGGCAGTACAAAGTCAGTGCAGGCTCGATTCCTTCGCGCACAGTTAACGAGAACTCGTGAAAATTTATAGGTGTCATTTCATTCATTAGGACAACGTGTCTACCAAGTTTCGTGGCCTGAGTCGCCGTGTCGTGTCCGCAATGGCACCCGAGCAGCAGGGCAGCGCACGGGGCCTCGTGCACGCGTGTGTGTCTAAATTTGGACACGAACGTATCCAGAAATGTGCTCAGTAGGATACAAATGCAATAAACATGTATAAAGCAACATTCCCATTCAATCACTTTTCAAAAACAGTAATTTATTTTCCTTTGAGGTATTTCAACAAACACATGAATACATAGACCGATACGTGTCCGATACGGACACCAAACGGACACGAAATCCACCCAAATTTTGGGGACACCTAGGGGACTCCTAGATCTAGCCCTAAATGCAAAGAAAACAGAGATTTAAATCAATTTGGGGAGTTTTACCTATAGGTGCAAAAAGCTTGGAAAAGCTTCAAATGGGGGATTCCTCCTTGCTATCCAAAAGCTCCCAAATTGTCCCAAGGCTGGGATTAAATTCCACAATCAAAAAATAGAAGGAAATTAGGCTCTAATGCAAGAAACTAGAGTTAAAAATGAATTGAAATGAGGAAGTTATGGATTGGGGAAGATGGACAAACCTCTTTCTTCAAAACTTGGAAAATTTAATAAAAGAGGCAAGAACAAATGGAAGAGGCATTAAATATGGGTGGGAAATCCTAGGTTGGCTGCCATGGGTGGGCTTGTTGGGGTTTAGGCTTAAGTCATGGGCCTATGGCTTAATTTCATAAGTCATGAATTGGGAAAATCATAAGTCATTGAGTTAAGTCATAAGTCATGAACCTATTCCACTTAAACTTAATCTTCCTATTCCAGAACTAATTTTTAACGACTAAAATAGATTAACCTAGGTTAGACTAGGGTCACCACGGCTAGGGTTAGCTTATAGGCTAGTCTACAAGTCTCAAACTAGTCAAAGCCCAAACTAGGAATCACCAATCCAACAAATAATCAAATAATTCAAATAAGTCAAAAAATGACCAAATTACCCCTAGGCTAAAAATAATAATTAAATATCCTAATGACATGGTTAGGCTCTAGGTCATGTTGTTACTAGGATTTCACTAGCAGCACATAAAAACCACAAGTCATGACTTAAAGCAATTTTTAAATAGTTTAAAAATGATTAAAAATCACCAAAAATCATAATATGAATTAAATAATAATAATAATAATAATAATAATAATAATAATAATTACAAAATTTCAAAATTACCCTCATCTGGAAAATTGGGTGTTAAACCGATCACATATCAAAGGTACTTCAGTCGGTCAGTTGGTGAGTATTTTATTGCATTTTATTTTCTGTTCTTATTATTCAGTTTTATCGTCTTTCTTTATTTTATTTTATGAATCATATGTCTAAAGGCTAACCCCTGTTATATAGTCATTTTCATATATTGGAACTGCACTCAGTGAATTGTACTCGTTCCATCCTGACTGGGTAACCAAACAAATTTTAGGAGATGGCGATGAGATCGTGTGTCTTGAGCATTATGGCCCACACTTGGGAGATGTGTTAGAGGCGAACTTTGCTTATCAGGAGGATTATGCAGCATCTGATCCCGCTGCTCTATCTTAGACATTTTAGTTAGTGCTGAGACCTTGTATTGGATTTATGAGACGATTTGAGACATGTAATGGAGATTACTTTGATTTTAGATTTCATACATTGTGAGACGATTCTCTTTTTATCTATTTGATCTGAGTTGAGATATGGAGTTGCTATATTTTCCTTGTGATATATTTTACTGCATGGTTGTTCATCATATTGTTACAGCATTCTACCGCCGACTCTGCGGCGTAGGCTGGACGTTTACACGGTTCATGCCCAAATATTGGGTACGGGTCGTGACAGCCACCCCCCTCCTTGATCAGGTAAACCCTAACCTTAAAAGGATACGCACACACACGAACACAGACACGACATATGGAAACGAATATGACACACACATACACACACATGAACACGACACATACACACAGGGACTTCTTTACTCACAACAACCCTCACATAAAGAATAAGATCCAAAGACTAGCCCTCACACAAACTTCTCTACCCCCAAATGCCGATGCCCTAAAAGTTTCCAAGACTAGCCCTCCCCAATTGGTTCAATTTTGTCTATTACACGTTTAGAACTATTTTATTTGTGAGTGTAAATTTATAAAATTTGTATATATGTTATAAACGTATGACATGGACACGTTGTTAAGATATGATACATACCCGTTAACATGAGTTGGTATTGACACGACATCATGAAATTGTTATATATGTTGACGGACCCTAAATTTATAAAATTTAGTAGTGTATATGAGTGTCGAGTGATAGAATGGTAGATTATCGAGTGGCAGGTATGTATGTCTATATATTTAAGTGAGGGATGAGTGAGCTAGTGAGGGTTAATAATCTATATAGATAGATACATATATAAGGGTATAGAAATAGCAACGTTTGAACGATGATATTACTTTTGCAAGCCTTTGAGCGATTTGTATCTATCTTACAGAAGTATCTAAAAATGGATATGAATTACTACCTACAATATCGTTCATGGATGTACAATCCTCATCCTAATGACATATGCGGTGTGCGGGATGAATTCATAGAGGCGGGGCCTAGTTTCAATCCAGATAATCATGATGCAGCTGAGGAGGCACCGAATACCGATGATGCAAATTTCATGGTGTTGCTAGAGAATGCAAGGACTCCATTATATCCTAGTTGTGAGGATCATTCACCATTGGAGGTGGTTACAAGATTGTTGAGCATCAAGTTCGATTTTAACATATCGCAAGAATGCTACAACCGACTGATGGAGTTGATTATAGAGACCTTACCGGAGGGTGCTATGTTGCCTAAAGACTTCGACCGATCTATGAGGATGGTGAGATCGCTCTGGATGGGATACGTCAAAATCGATACATGTCACAATGGGTGCATGTTGTACAACAAAGACGACAAGGATGAAGCCTGCAGATTTTGTGGTGCTGATCGCTACAAGGGCACTGGTAGAGGAAGATCTGTCGTTGCAAAGAAGCCTACCAATTCGATGTACTACTTGCCATTGACGCTGCGGTTGCAGAGGTTGTTTATGGTGAAGGAGACTGCAGAAAACATGAGTTGGCATAGGCGGGAACAAATCGAAGGAGTGTTGGATCACCCATCCGATGGAGAAGCATGAAAGCACTTTGATCGAGAGTATCAAGATTTTGCTTCGAATTCTCGTAATATCAAATTGGGGCTCTCCTCCGACCATTTTACCCTATTCGGACTTTCGGGCTCCCAGTATTCGCATTAGCCTATGATCGTCACTCTGTCCAATCTAGCGTCTTGGATGTGCATGAAGACTCCATATATGTTCATCGCCATTATTATCCCAAGTCTGAACAATCCGAAGAGAAACATTTATGTGTATTTATAGCCATTGATAAATGAGTTGATTAAGCTATAGGAAGTAGGTGCCAACACCTACGATGTTTCTAGAAAGCAAAATTTTCAGATACGGACAACACTTATGTGTACCATCAATGACTTTTCGGCCTATGGAATGTTATCGGGATGGAGCACTCATGGCCATCTTTCATGTCCGTATTGCATGGACCACATTAAGGCTTTTCGTTTAAAACATAGAGGCAAATCGTGCTTCTTCGATTGTCATCAACAATTCTTGCCGAATGATCATCCGTACCGAAGGAACATGAATACTTTTCGTACCGGCGTTGTAGAGAAGGCTAATCCACCGCCAAGGTGACCCAAATACACGATATAGAAAGAGTTAAAAGATTTACCAAGTGTTATTGAAGAGCTTGCTAAGGGCTACAAGTGTGATGGATTTAGTTGCACTCATAACTAGACGAAGAGGAGTATATTCTGGGACCTTCCATATTGGAGCACCAATCTGATCAGACATAACCTTGATGTCATGCATATCGAGAAGAATGTGTTTGACAACATAATTAATACTGTAATGGACGTAAAGGGGAGGACGAAAGGCAATCCAAAGGCCAGGTTGTACATGGAAGAAATATGTAGACGTCCTGCGTTGCATTTGATAGAGGAGCGGAATGGAAAGTTAAAGCAGCCTAAGGTAATTTTTTCACTGGAGAAGAAGGATAAAGTGAGATTTTGTAGGTGGATTCAGGGCCTAAAATTTCTAGACAAGTACATTTCAAACTTGAGAAGATGCGTCAAACTCAAGGAGAACAAACTGACGAGAAGCCACGATTGTCACATATTCATGGAGAGGTTAATTTCAATTGTATTTCGGAAATTCCTACCCCAGGTCATTTGGGATCCATTGACAGAGCTCATCATATTCTTCAGAGATCTTTGTTTTACTAAGTTGCTCGTCGATCGTCTAGAAAAGCAAGAGAATGATATTGCGGTAACACTGTGCAAGCTCGAGAAGGTATTTCCTCCTGGATTCTTCGACTACATAGAGCATTTGCTAATTCATTTTTTCTATGAGGCATTTGTTGGTGGGCCTGTCGGTTATCAGTGGATGTACCCGTTCAAGCGACATCTGAATCACCTAAAAAAAAGGTAAAAAACAAGGCACGGGTTGAGGGTTCTATTTGTGAAGCTTATGTTATCGATGAGATTACAAACTTTTGCTCGACGTATTTCAAACCTAATATTGCTACTAATAGAACGAAAGCTCTGAGAAACGACGACGAATATCATGAATCTAATAATACAATACTGAAAGTATTCAATGCGTCCGGAAAGCCTTTAGGAAAAATAAAAAAGATATTTGAATGACGAAAAGCTAAGGGCTGCTCAGTTGTATACATTACTCAATTGCGACAAAAATAAAGTGGAGAAGCTAGAGGGGTAAGTAATTAATGATGAGCTGGTTTTCGTCATCTCAATGTAATAGTATAAGCTAATATTATACTACTAATCGGTGGTTGCTTCGTTGTTTTTTAGCACATATAATAATAAGTTGAGGTCGGTTAGACCCTACATAACAGACAAAGAATTAAAACAAGAATTGAGACATCATTTTCCTTCTTGGTTTAGCATAAATGTAAAGAGCTCGGTAATTACTTTTTTTAATGCAACTGCACAATAAATAGCTTACTATCGCTTCTTTGGTATTTAGGTCGATCATCTAATTTCATCCGAAATTGAATCAATTAGAACTCTAGCCAAGGGACCAATTACTGCCATCAGAATATGGCCAAGTTATTGTGTGAATGTGTAACACCCTATTTCTGAAAATTGGAGATTTTGAAAAATTATTATTTTTATTATTTATTAGTGGTATTTTAGTCATGGTATGATTTTCTGGTGATTTTAGTTAAGTTAAACCAATTCTAAAGTCATGCTAAGTCATGACTTATGACTTTGTGACTTTGTTAGTAAACCTTAGTGTAAACCCTAGTTTCTCTAACCTAGAAGTTGCCATGATCATGTGAGCCTAGCCATAGGTTTAGAACATCAAATTAGGGCTTTTTGGCCTAAAGGGTATTTTGGTAATTTTCTAGGAATTATTTGGAATTATTTGGATTATGTGATTTATTATTATTTAATTAGTTGATTAGTGTCATGTTAGCTTCTAACCTAGTTTAGCACTAATCTAGAGGTTAGTTACTAACCTAGAATGATAAGGGGATAGATTTAGTCATAGGATAAAGTGGGTTAAATATCTAGATATTACTTTTTAGATATTTTACCAAAAACACTCAAAATATCCAACCCCTTTACACAAGTCCAAGCCTTAGCCTAGAAGAAAGCCAAGGACACCTCTCCTACCCCCCCCATGGCAGCCAAGGACCCCCCCTTTGGCAGCCCACAAACCTATAAAATCCCATTGAATTAATTCATGAATGATTTACATGAATTTAATTCCTAGAAATTCCATTTCTCTTCAAACCTACATAACTTGATCATTCTTGATCCAAATTGACTCTAGTCTCTTGCATTGGAACCCTACAACATCTAGGGAGCTAAGGGAAGCTAGAAATTCAGAATTTGGGAGCTTGGGCATCATCGAGTTGGAGATCACACAACCCCATTATTATTGTTTTTCCTTGGATTTGCACAATAGGTATTTTCTCACAAACCTAGTCAAATTCCTGTTTTTCTTTCATAAATGCATTCATATAGGAATAACAATACTGTGTGTCAAGTTTGGTAGGGTTTTGAGTTAGTTTGGTGTCCGTATCGGACACGTATCTAGGGTTTTATGCAAGTGTTTGATAATTTGCCACAGTGAATTAAATGTTATTATTTTCGAAAACCTTTTGAACAAGTTTTTAGCCCTATAGGTGTAGATCATAGAACCATAACTCTGAGCACACTTCGAGTTGTGTCCGTGTCCAAAACAGGACACGAACACACTGTTAAACCACACCGTGACACTGTAAAAACCCAACTGTTTGACCTTCGTGTCGTGTCCACACATGTCGTGGACACGATACAGGAACTTGGACACATTCCCTGACACCCCACCTATCCTAGGACACGACCACGACACCATAGGTTGCACACACGTGGCCCTAGACTGGTCGACACGCGTGCACGACGCAGCACGACACTGCGCGCGGCTCCCCTGCTGCTGCACATCTCGTGCTCGCTGCACGTGACACGTGGACACGTGCCACTTGGCACAGAGGTGGGGGCACCCTCTGACAAGCCCCCCCTCGAGTCTCACAACTTCTCGTGTCGTATCGGACACGAAATCGTCTCTGCACTGGTCACTCACTGACAGCACACACGTAGAAGTTGGGCTCTGATACGGGCTTCCCATTTGGACACGGCGACACTTGGACACTATACAGACACACTGACACCTAGCCTGACCCTAGGCGAACCTAGGGACACAACCACGAGACACGAGGTCGTGTGTGTCGTGTCCTAGAGCTAGTTGCACATGTGCACGACACTGTATTTTGTGTGTGTGCACTGTCTTACCCGATTAGGGTTTTTGACACTTTGACACGCCGTGTCGTGTCGTGGTGGACTTCCAGTGACGCACACGACACGTAAACGTATGGGGACACGATTACCAACCATTGGATTAGACTATTAGCTAGGTTTTTGACTCGGAATTGGTTTTTCCCCCCTTTACCTACACTGTTCAGTGATGAACAGTATTCCTGTATTTCCAGTTTATAAAATCAAATTTCAAAATGATTTTTATGTATATATATATGTATAATTGTGTGTATATATACTACATATATATGTATATATGTATGTGTGTGTATAGGTGGGAATTTGGGTGTATTTACATAGGTATTTGTGTAGATATGTGAGTATATATAAATAGGTATCTATGTGTAATGTGTGTGTGTGTTGTGTACCCTCTGTTCTCAGTTTTCTGAGAACACACACCCCCCCACTGTCACAGTGACACACACCCACATCTCTCTCTGGTTCACTCTCACACTACCTCCCTTCCACTCTCTCTCTACCTATATTATGTATATATGATTATATATGTATATGTATATATATGGAGTATATTAGATATGTATATATATAGTTTATATATATATTTGAGGGTTATATATATATAGGTATGGTATAGTATATATAATTGGCTATATATAGTTAGGCTAGATAGATAGGCTATATATATATAGTTAGGCTATATATATATTTAGCCTATACATTGATAATATATATAGATATGTTAAGTTGCATGTATATATATATATGTATCATATATATTTGGGTATATATATGGTATTATATATAGATATATTTGCCAGTGCCCTAGATATGTTAGCCTATGGCCTATGGCTAGTAAGTCTTGATTTGACCAATAAGCCTAGTAGACCTAGGTTGACTAGAGTGTTTGACCAAATGTTGACCATTGGTCAAGATTAACCTAATTACTTGTTGATTTGTCTATGATTGACCCAAAACCCTAGTTAGACTAAGGCTTGACCCTATATGGACCCAAGTAACTAGAGTTGACTAGTTTGACCATATAACTAGTATTTAACTACTAGACCTAGATTGACCAAAATGTTGACCATAGTTGACCAAAGTCAACTATAGGTCAGACCTTGACCTAATTAACCTAGAATTGACTTGGACAGACTTAAAAGGACTAGTTGACTAAGGTCTGACTAAACCCTAGACTATTAAACTAGTTGATTAAGTTTGACCACATGGGTTATATAGATAGCTGTATATAGATTAAGATATGTATGGGGTTAAGTGAGATACTTAGAGTCAAGTCATGACTTGAGATGGAATATGGGATTAGCTTGAATGTAGGATTAAGGTTGGTATTATATATATATAGATATATATGTATTTATATGTGGTATACTTGTATAGGTATTGGTTATACCTTAACCTTGTGGTGTAGTACCTTAGTTGGTCTGAGTTTGACCTAGACTTGACCCAGATTGATCATGTTGACTAGTATTTGACTTGTTTGACCTTGTTTGACTCTATTTGACTTAGTTTGATTTCCTGTGACCTAGTATGACTTCCTGTGACCTAGTTTGACTATTAGAGTTGACCAAGAGTTGACTTTGACCAGATTGACCTAGAATCATGTAGTATGCATTGTATACTTTATTTTTACCATTGTGGATACATTGTGACTTGTATTGCTCTGATTAGGAGCCATACACCTCTCCTCAGACAGTATATCTTCTTCAGACATTCAGTTATCAGGCGAGTACATTCTCTGACCGTTTCATATTTGCCAGGATTTATATTCTTGCTCTAGCTTACTTTACTTGATGCTGACACGATTGTTATCACGGATTGGTACTATATGGATCTTTTCATGAGATGTTATCCCCCTCGGGAGCATCAGGTACTTTTGTCATGTGTGTTTCACTTACATCATGTATCTCATGCTTCTATTTTCATGTATCTTCATGTATCAGCTAGTGACTCATGTACTCTCATGATCACCGAGCCTCCATGAATCTTCATGAATCACTCACGTATCACCCAATTATGGGCTTATCACGAATCTTAACATAACCTGAATGGATCCTTGTGTATTGATTGGGGATGGGGGAGTGGAAATAGTCATGTGGATATTACCCCAGTAGCTGTAGTCATGAATCACTTCTAGCTGTAATCATGAATCTCCTATGCCATTTCACATGTCTATATTTTACTCTGACTCACTAGACACTGCTTGTTCTCTATATACAGTAGATATTTCCTTTACAGCTATCTCTTTTGCTACATGTATCTTCCTTCAGCAGTTCCTGTATTTTACTCTATTGCATGCTTTATATCTCCTATCATTCTATGTACTGCGTGAGATGTATTGTGCTCGTTCCCGTCCTGATTGGACCTGTTGAAAATATTACAGAGGATGAGGAGGAGGCCCTGGTGTCTACCTATTATGGAGCAGGACTAGATGATACTTATGTTGTGGACCCTCAGCAGGATCCACCTGCAGCTGAGGATGTTGTTCCAGTAGTCTAAACCAGTTTAGCCTAGGCAGTCTTTTCTATATTTACTTTTGTCTCACATCTGAGTTGTATTTTGAGATGTTGAGTTATGTATAGACTCTTAGTCTTGTATTATGAGTTGATATTCTGGATGTTATGTATCTTAGACACTTAGTCTTATTTCATCTATGCTATGGTTCTCTTTGAGTTACTATCTATCTTCTGTCTTTCGTTCTTCTACCCTAGATATGATTGAGATGTATATTGTTATGTCACCTCCATTCGGAGAGTATAAACTGTACAGGTACTTTGGTATTGTTAGATGATTGACCTAGGACAGCGTTCTACCGCCGACACTGCGGCGTAGGCTGGGCGTTGTTACGTTCTCGTACCCTAACAATGGGTACGGGTCGTGACACGTTTTTAGTGGTGGCCCATGCAGGTCGAGTTTATGTAGTGGTATTCGAACTAGAGTATCACTACTGCCTGCGATAGGATTTGAGAAATAGGCTTAGAGAGAGTGGATACTCAATCACTGCTAGGATACTTTGAGAGATTCCTGGGATGACCCTTGAGAATCTCATTTGAAATTTCGATTTAAACTCCTTTTCCCTTGATTGAATTTGACTTTGGAGGATTCACTGTAGAACTTTGAATCCTGGTATTAGTTGATGATTTTAAAAATTTTGTAGTTGTTGATTTTAATTTCTTAGTGTTAGATTAATATCTTTTATTTTTTTAGGGTACTCAATCACAATTATAAGAAAACTCTTATCTGTTTCTTGCCATCTAATCCTCTTGCTAATTGCCTTTCATTGAAATGAACTGTCCTCTCTATTTTGCACCTTGCTTAAACTCTTTCTACCAATCTATGTGACTGTATCCCAAACCTGACTTACTCGACATTTCCTCAAATCAAGACTTTATTAAGACCTTCTAACCTTGACCCTTGATTGATCGAACCCTAACTATATTCATCTAGTAGCCTATCTATCCCTAGGACTGTGTTCCTAAATTATTTACTAGATTCCTGATTAATTTTATTTCATGAGTTAATTTGATCTTCTTCAATTTTTGCATCAATTTGTCACGTCTAGAACTCCCACTTTCTATTCTAGATCATTGGACGTCCTTTACCGTGACTTAGATATTCAGAGTATAATACTAGCTGTTACCTCTCAACAAACTTCACATGTAAGACCTAGACTAGCCACCTTCATGTAGGTATTCCATGTCCTACAAAAACCCGTCTCCTTGTACTCCATTATCTTGATATGATTTTCTGGTCAAATGGCTAAACTATAACCTCTACCATGATACTAAATTAATTTTTATTTCAATTAGAGATCCACCTTGGCTCAATTCTTTCGACCTGGCATGTGATGGTGTTCTGCTTGAACCCTCAAATACTTAACCTCGTACCTTATCTTGAATGCTTGACCCGATTGGTTAAGAATCTTGGACTATGTATCTTCTTTCATCATTTCCACCCTTACTTATATCTTATGCTATAAATTTATCCTTAAGTTTTACAAGCTTATCCCTTTCGGGCTTGATCATGATATATTTTATTGGGTGTACACCCACTAATATATTATCTAATCAGAACCGGCGCATGATGGTCTGATCAACCTATTGCATTTTGGTACGCTTTTTCATATATTAATCTACGTGGATAGAGACACAGTTAAACTTACCCTAGAATCAAGGGTGATCCAACCTTGGATCAACTTTTTAGCGCGATCACGAGCCTTCTAGTAAACATATTTCGATCCACCGCATCCGGCCGAGTTGATCGAGGGGATATTTCCTGTCGTCACCGCCAAGCTGGTTCGTGATGCTATTAATGACCAGAAGGCTCGTGATCGCGCTGAAAAGTTGATCCAAGGTTGGATCACCCTTGATCAGTGGACTGCGATGAGGGCTAGATTTGACGAGCCAAGGTACAAAAAAAGGTTTGAAAAGGCCAAGGCGGCTAGGCAGAAGGCATCAAAGTGGTGCGGTGGGTCGATTCAGATAACGAAACATTTTCGTCGTTTGGTATTTTCTTATTTCAGATATATTATTTTAATACAAGTCCGATAAATTAGTACTAGGAAAAAATATTTAATTTTAGTACTAAATAATATATTTTTAACATGTAAAGAGGGGTGATGACGCAAATGTGGTGACCGTCTTCCTGGCCACCCATCGGAAGGGCGGGAAGCTCATTGATGAGAGGGCCAAGCAGACCTATGTACACTACAACAAATATGGCCTACAATAGCATACGCTGAACGCTATAGAAAGTCTTCTATAGCATATTTTGTTCGCTATAATTGCCTCCGCTATAGTAAGTGAACGATATAACATTATATCATTCTTGAATGATGTAGATGGATTACATCGTTCATAAATGTTGTGGATGTTTATAGCGTTCGTAAATGCTCTAGATTGGCTGTAGCATTCATGAATGTTGTGGATGGTCTACAGCGTTCTTCAATGCTGTTGATGAATAATTGCGTTCATGAATGCTGTAGATGGTGCATAGCGTTCTTTAATGCTGTTGATTTCTTATAGCATTTCTGAACGCTGTCAATTTTCTATAGCGTTTTGAGTGCTATAAATCTGCTACACAATTTCATATCTGAATAACGTGTTCTGTATCACTTACAATTAACCTGTGCATCATAAAAATTCATGCTGAATCACAATTTTGATTTCAACAATTTCAATCGCAACTTCCATTTCGATCAATCAAGATATAGAAAAGATTTGCCAAAATAAATAAATTCATACATTTTTCATTAAAACATTCAAGATGTACAAAAATTTGTTGTATGCCTAAAGTGATCGAAATAGTAGTCCAAAAAAAAAATTCATATAAAGAGAATCCATGATGTACAAAATGTTTGTAACCTAATGTTAGTCCAAAATTTAACTAAACCATTTTATTTCCATACAAAATGTCTGTAGGCCAAAATGTAGCTCGATCGACTCTTCCCTTCTAGCTTATATCCACAACCATCAAAAATTTACACGCCAACCTACACAAAATAGAGAAGAAAATACATTAGCATTATTATATAAAAAATAAGTTCACACAAGATAATATATCCATGTATTCCATAAACAATTATCTTTGTTGCATGTGTATTCCAGTATTTCTTCTACTTTTCTAACAATCTGATATCAATTTATATATGTTAACTACATGCCATGAAAAGCATTACTGTAGGTGATATGCATACTGCAAAGGCCTTTTTTTTTGTAAAAAACATACTGAAAAGCATTACTGTAGGTGATATGCATAGTGCAGAGGCATTGTACTTGTGAAAAGCATCTTTTGTTTCACTAAATATTTTCAAGTTCATCCAACTTTTTGTAAAAAATAAATTTAAATTTTAAACATGGTATTTACCTTATAGAAAGAAGATGCGTCATCACCTGGTGCATCAGGCCACATCTTTGCATCAAGATTCATTGGCGAAGAACTATCAAGGTTTGTTATTACAACCTAAAAAATAGGCTGAGTTGTTAACTATAAATATAAAAAAAATAAAGACAGATTATCGCAGAAGAGTCAACTTCATGTACCTTAAGGGGATTCAACACAACCATTGTTCGTGATGCAATTTTATTGAGTTCTTCTCTAATGTGATACTCAAAGAGATCAACACGTATCATACTATTATCACTGTATGGAAAAATTGTTTAATAGGTTAACCAAATACATGTAAGGCAACAACATTCCAAATAATACAATTTGCTATAGAAAACTGCATTAATCCGTATGACACACTAAGCCAAAGAGTGAAAAATAATGGTATTTCCATGTCTACAGAAACTAAAGTCCATGGGCCGGATACAATCATAGAGTCCTTATACGATAAACTCCAAAGATCTCAAATGATAAAGATACACCAAGGTGATCACAGACAATATTGTCAGTTTGATTTGTAAATAATATGACATGGAAGTAACATGTTAAAACAATTAAGATACTCCAATCTAATGCAACCTGGAGAATACATAGATACGACCAACATATTGTCTAAGAGAACTGCTCCATTGCATTATATTGCTAAGATATCTATCCAGATCAATTCTCACAAAATGATGTGAACTCAAACATGGATAACTTGGTTATTCAACTTTTCCACTCCTTGCATATGAAAGTACTTATTGTAGAATCAGATATGTCCTCATGACTAGTACCTTGGTAAATAAAATTAATAAGAACATCACTTATGAGTACCTTGTAGTGTCAACTAGAAATAAGGTTGAAACCATATTTTATGACTACTATAGTTCACTACATATTTTCTTATAAATAGCAGGAAATAGACAATAAAAAAGAATTGCTTCGCTAAGGCCAAAACATGGATAGGTATATAAAGTAGAACCTAACTTAAACCAGCGCTACATATAAGCTGGAACAATTAAACTTCCTGCCAAAAAATACATACTATGTCATAATTAAACAAAAGAACAAAACATGTGTTAATGTCTGAGGAAGGGAAATGTGAAAGTCAAATAGATAAACCTGAATGGCCTCAGGACTTGGAAATGTCCGAGCACACTTCCAGTGGTCAGCACCAATAAGACAGAGTCTTGCACCGTCAGACTACAATTCAAACTTTGCTTCTGAAACCAAGTAGCAAGTGTGTGCAGCAGTGACCTGTACAAGAGAATTTTAAGCTTCACATGTTCAGATGATCATGGTTCAACAAACTACCTATAAAAAAGTACAATAAAATACAAACCTCTCCTTGCTCTTTTAATAAGCAATCTTTAAGATGAATTATAACAAGTTCATCATCCTTTGTTCTATTTGTTGTTAACATAGCCAAATTTTCTTCCCAGTCGTCTAACATGGCATTGGTTAGAATCTGAAAGAAATTTAAAAAGATAATAAGCTTACTTGCACAAAAATAACAAGTAATATCATATATCATGCCAGCTCCTTCATGAAAAGGTTCTTAATATTATAACTATAAGAATTTAGCACAACTCAAGGGAAGTTCAACTTTGAGAGAGTCGTACACAAGTTAGTTTAGAGTTGATATTACCATCCATAGGTTGCTCATATACTTTAGGCAACTTGTGGGTGGGGTATATGGGAGTAGAAGTCAGGATATCTCCAAAGTAAGTTTCTCCTATACTTTAGGCAACTTAAGAGTATAAGCGTTGCCACATTCATTTTTTTCATGTAGATAGTGTAGTTCTTATCTACAGGCCCAGGTGGCTAATGATTTCCATTCAAATTAGGGTGGAAGTTATACTAATTTGTTTCACCAACCATGTTCATCACCCATTCCTGATTGCACATAAGATTTCACAATTCTGAATCATTACGGTATTATACTAAAACTTCATGAAGGCGGCCTAGACATGCCTACCCGGATAATCAACTTCCCTATAAATTAATACTTGAATGAAATGCAACCTCACTAGACAGCCTAAGAAGCATGGACACTCTAAAATTCATGTCTTGTCCGTATTGGACACATGTATCGGGTCCAGATAAGTGTCCACATCCGCGAGAAGTTGAGATCCAACGCCTTCGTTAGCCCCTTCCACGTGTTCATGTGCGTATCTGTGTCCACCTTAACATCGATAGTGGCTGCTCTCGAGGCCCTGGAGCCTGCGGAGGGAGGGTGGCGACGGAAAAGCAGTCATGTCGATGCGCGAGGAGGTTGACAACATCGCAAGGCTGACGTTGCCACAATAATCCCTTGTTTTGATTAGTAAATACCTTACTAATACAGATCTATCAAATCCATATCGAGATAATGGGTCAGAATTTGGATCTTAAACTCTTCAAAAAATCATAGAGGTAAAAATGTAGTATTTGAATGGTACAGGATTACGTACAAGCCATTAGTAATTCACCAAACCAACACTAAACTAAAAAGGGGTACATATTATGTTAAAGTCAAATGATAATAAAAAAAGTTAAAATATCCAGTTGTTTATACAATTCATACATCACTAGATGTAGATATATTAGTTCTAGATCTAAATTAAATTTGGATCCAACCTTAAAATAACCTTTCAAATAATAGATGTAGATCAAGAACTCAAATATTTACTTTGGTAACAGATTCTTTAATTCAATAGTAAGAAATTACTTTTTCTAGATCTAGATCTGAACCATTTCAGATCCAGATTTGAGAAAAAAAAACTTGATATGTCTCACCTTGCTTTTGGTGACGGAGTCGTTGACGTTGATGGAAGGGAGAGCAACTGTCCCATTGGCCTACATCGAAAGGGGTGTCCGAAACTTCTCCTCGGGCATTTTGGGTGGACGGTGTAGACGAGGGTGAGGTCGGAGGCGCCGGTGGAGGCGCCGGTGCCTCTACAGGAGCAGGGGAAGGGGATGAGGAGGGTGGAGTTGGGAGGGAGGAGGTGCGAGGATGGGTGGAGAGCGTTTGCGCCAAGGAGGGAAGGGAGGGCCTGGATGGAGGCTCGATTTGGGTGAAAAATATTTGGATGGGATCTGATTTGGGGGAGGGAAGGGAACGAAAATATTTGGAGGGGATCGATTATTAATTTAGGGGGAACGAATAAAAAAGGGGCTTGTTACTGCTGATTATATTTTATCAAGCCATGAAAATTTTAGTCGGACGATAGTCGATGTCCTATTTCAGAATAGCGACTAATTGCCGATCAAAAATTTGATTCGCTGAAAAAATTGTTATATAGCTTCGACGCTTTAGCGATGAAAATGCAACGTCCAGTTAATTGAATTAGGAATTCATAGACTTTTAGTCGCTGTTTAGTCGCTAGACTAGCGACTAATTCTTGTCAGTCGCTAGGTCAGTCGATAATCTGCCATATTTTTGTAGTAAATATTTTTTCTAGTTGTCTTAGTTTTCTCTTGTAAAGAATTTTTTGAGTCGTCCAAACTAATTAATAGTCACTAATTAAAGAGTTCACAATTATTTTTTAAAATTCGGAGGACTTTAGATGACAATAATAATTTTTTAGTCGCTAAAGATTAGTTTGGGCGACTATTTTTTTTTTGTCGTTCCAGATTTTGTGGCCAAAAGCCTATATTGTTATAATATTTTGAGAAAATTTGTAGGGCCGATAGTTATGCATCGAAGAAGGAATATTAGGGGGTTTAGGCTATGAGTTTTGTAAATTTTGGGCACGAGTTTTGTAAATTCGTATGCTTTCACGCCAAATATGCTATAGTCTGTTCTTTTATCGTATAAAATAAAAACCTACGCTGCTTCTCCTAGTATTCGAACATGAGATCTGCTTTGACATTCAAACATATGAATTTTATAGATTCTACAGCATTCGAGAAACACTATAGATAGATATTTTTATAGCATTGCAGAAAGAACGCTATTGTTAATAACATTTTATAGCGGGGATACTTGAACACTATAGAAACTCTGCTATTGTAGGCCCTATTTGTTGTAGTGGTAAGTAGTACAATACTTTTTGTTAATCTTAATACTTTGTGTTAATTTTAATATAACTTAGAAAATATGCAAATAAATATTCATGTAGTTAGTTATAATAAGTACATTAGACATTAGCAATTATCGAGTATTCATACTTTTCTAGGCCGCGTATCTTAAGTATCACGAGTGGGAGGCTGCTAGTACACCTACAGCAGTAGAGGCTAGTACTTCTTCGTAGCCCACTCTAGCTCCGTCAGAGGATGAGCTGTGGGTGATCGCCGCTAGTGGTCTCCATAGGAGTACGTACTACGATACGGGATCCTATGGCACCCTAGTCCTCTAGGGCCTCCACTGCAAGTGTGCATTGCCCACAACCCTCACAGGAGTCTGCCTGAGTCTAGAAGATCATTGACCGTCAGGTTGAGTCTCTCCTTGACGAGATGCTGCGAAGGATCCAGGAGCATCCCAGTCTTAGCCTCATACGAATGATGCCACACTCATCGTACGATTTGATACGCTTGAGTGCAGCATCATGGAGCTCAGGGATATGACTGAGAGGACAGAGCATGGAGTTACTGATATTAGAGCGTCGACAGAGCACAGCGTGATGGTGCTACATGCATCACAGCTATCCATGGACGAGAGGCTGACGTTGATGCAGGATTCGATGGTTGATAACAGTACGAGGCTGTTATCTACCATGGATTCATTGAACCATCGACTAGCATCGTTGGAGAAGATACGTCCTCCGGGTGTGCCTTCATTGTCACCGACTCCACTGACGTCATTGCCTTCATCGACGTCGGTGTTGATTTTACTGGAGCAGTATGAGTTGTTCTTAACCCTGATGTACGACGGTACCCCTCCTCCTCCAGTTCCGCAGTAGTCCTGGTTAAGACAGTTTGTTGGTTGTTTGTGTGTAGACCCATGATATTGGGTTTTAATATTATACATTTGTTGAGGCTTTCAGACTTTATTGGTTGTTTGTGTATAGACTTATATGTGTGGATATTTATTTATTGCACTGATCTGTACGATAGGATTTTTTTCAGACTCGATTTGTAATTCTAATGTGCCATTTTCTTCATATTTTATTTTATTATTCGTATTAAATTTATGTGAATTTATCGGTATTGAGTGTTCCACCGAAGGGGAGTTACAGATGTTGATATGGGTAATTATCGGTGTTGATTTCACGGGAGCAGTATGAGTTGTTTTTAACCCTGATGCACGGCGGTGCCCCTCCTCCTCCAGAACATCTGTAACTCTCCTATATTTTATATGTGTAATTATTGAATTATTATATAGTTTATAGTATTTTAGAGAAATTTATATGATTATGAGATATGGTAGTGCATATTATAGGATATATATATATATATATATATATATATATATATATATATATATATATATATATATATATATATATATATATATATGCACTGCTAATAATACCTAATAGTAATATATTATTTATCCTGAGTAAATATGTTTTGGAAATTCTTAGGATTATTTTTCTATATTATAGATTTTTATTAATTTATATATATATATATATATATATATATATATATATTTATATATATATATATATATATATATATATATATATATATATATATATATATTATATATATATTTTTTATATATTATATATATATATATATATATATATATATATATATATATATATATATATATATATATATATATATATATATATATATATAAATATATATATATATATATATATACAAATATATATAATAAATTAATAAATATATATATACACAATTATATATAATATATATATATATAAATATATAAATATATAAATATATATATATATATATATATATATATATATATATATATATATATATATATATATATATATATATATAAGGGTTATAAAAAAAAGTAAAAAAAGAAAAACATCAGGTACTGTAGCCGAAGCTACAGTACTCATAAAAACCCGAACCCCCTTTCTTTTGTTTGCCGCTGAATAGGAGTATATAGGGATAGCAGTTGGGAATTCAAATCCCTACCGATTTCAATAAATTCTTTTAAAAATGGATTCTCCATAATCGGTACATGATTCTCCTCAACTAGGACCACGAATCCCAACCAAAACCGTATCAAAATCCCAGTTATACTCGGATGAAGGAAAGGTCGGGTATATAACCCATTCGATAGAGGACTGCAAAAAAACCCTAGATAGAGCCAACCGACATCTCGAGAAGCGACCCCCAACGAATCGCGACAGCCTCACGTGCAGCACTAGCCATCTGCATCCTCCACCCTGTTTTCGTAACGCAGCCAGCTATCCACTTTTCGATCTTCCTATCTCTGTCTATTCTCGATCAAATTTCGATCGACAAGTTCGTCTAGATAGCCTATGTAACCCTCTTCGAGTCCTTTCAAAGGGAATTCGACATCGTCCCATGGATCGGCCGTAAACTCGACGCCAAGTCGAGCAAAAACTGTCGTGAAATAGTGAATTAAACCTGTTTCAAAATCCAATTTGGAAGCCAATTTATGGATAGAATATTAGAGTTTCTGATGAACTAGTTAAAAATAGTCGAAGTCAATATAAACAAGATTGAAACGCACCTGTTAGACCTAGATTTCGATTATCATGTATGAAGTTATTAGTTGTCAAAGTTAGAGAAAAAACTGGTTTTTAATAACTAAAATTTTTAGAAACCTGTCCGATACGGCGTGCGGCCCGACAAACTGGGTGACGTGATCGCGCACTATATGCATCGAAAGGCGCGCATGGATGTTGCCGATGTGTGGGAACTGACGGAACTCGATTTCTTGGTGCATGCGCGACGAAATCAGTGCGTATCCGTCGAGATACCCCCGTATCGACCTTTTGCAAACTTTGCCATAACTTCGAGCACGTTCTTTGGATCGACATGAAACTTGCGCCATCAGGACCATATCAATTTTTGGTCCTGTATGCCAAGTTTGGTTTGATTCTGAGAAGGTTGATCGGAACGACAAATTTGGCGGGCCTACAACCCAACCTAATGGGCAATTTTGTGCACGGCTCATCGGAATCTAAAATTGGACATACCATTGGATTTGTCTCCTCAAATCGAATCCATAGACATGTAGTTTGACAATTTTAGAAACCGTAGACATTGGCACGTGTTTCGATGCAAAATGGGTCCAACGACAGACATCATTTTGACCCGAAATTATAATTTTGTCCCTGTTCCAGAATTAGACTTTTGGACAGGCGTTTCCTAGGTATATCACTTATTCTGAGCATGTTCTTGATGTTTGTTTTAGCATCCGGAGTTGTTTGGAGATTGTGTCATTTCTTTTGGTGACATTGTGATTCTTGGACTTGCCACATTCGCACCACCAGGCAAGATACCTTGCCACCTTACTCTGTGATTATTATATTCTTATTTTCAGTTATTATTTTTAGTATTTCTTATTTGTTGACATTATAAAACTGTGTCACGACCCGCACCCAGATATACGGGTACGAATACGTGGGCCACGCCCAGCCTACACCGTAGTATCGGCGGTTGAGCGCTGTCAAGTACCCGATACTAACTACAACCTCTAAAGATCCATAACTATAAAGGTACTCGTATCACATCACAAAAACTAAGGAAGATAAGACAAGAATAATAACAATATCACTATAGAACAACTAGAATCTACAAGAATCATTTGAGACAAGAATAAAACAGAAGGAAACAACAACAAACTAAATAACTACCAGACCTAGAACTCCTGAGAAACAACTCATGGTGAAGAATACCAAAAACCACCCCAGCTAGCAACATCCTGTAGTCCAATACCGAGGGCACAACTACTCCTAAAATATTGTCAACATTTCCAATCAGGAAGGAACGAGCACAAATCTCAAATAACAGTTCTAGTTAGACGATATTGAAAATATAGCAGTAAATAGAGAGAATATACAAGGAATCGCGAAATGTACATGTGAGTATCAAGGCAAGGTAAGCTGTAAATCTAGAGCTAGAACATGGCAAGTAAAACTGATCATGGCATATACAAGAATCAAGAATCATCTATCTAGGTGTGTGAGTAATAGCTACAACATGTGGCCTGCTTGGGAACTTACACCATAGTAACAGGCCTGGCTAATCATACGTGGGGTGTATGATCAACACTCACAATCAATAGATGTACGATGGGTGCACAATAGGCTTTGACCATATATCTACACTAATACTCCCTGTCCCCTGACTAGTATAGTGGATCCAACCATGACACATCATGACGCGCGATTCTCTGAGAGAGTAGCTAGCCTTCACAGGAATCGTGTCTATACAATACACAAGGAACAAGAAAGACTTGCAAAATATATACTAAAGAATACCAGGAATAACATCTCATGACGGGATCCAGAGAAATACCAATCCGTGTGAACAATATGCCAAGAGAACAAGGATATCTACACTAAATACAAGAAACATAGATGCTATCATAAAACAGAAATATTATCAGAGAATGTACTCGCCTGAGATTTGGTGGAATATGTCAACTGTGTAATCTGGCGCAGAGTAAAATAACAGACCTAAGATGAGATATATATGCTAATTAGGGTTCAACAGTGTTAGGCATGATTATATAGTATAAGCTATGTAATCTAGGTCAATCTTAGTCCACTAAGTCAAACTAGGTCACACTGAGTCACACTAGGTCAAACAAGGTCACAGAAAGTCAGAGCAAGTCAAACTAGGTCAAACTGGGTCAATGGTTAACTTATAGTTGACTTTTAGTCAACTGGTCAACTCTAGTCAACTCTGGTCAACTCTAGGTTAAACTAGGTCAAATGTTGACTCTACTTTGACGTTCAGTCAAAGCAGTCAACCATGGTCAACAGGGTCAAGGCTAGTCTCTATAAACATCTACAGGGTCAACACATTCAATTTCAGTGATTGAAAAAACACTAAAATCGATGGATCTCAAAATACAAACAAAAGAGAAAGATTATTAGAATAATAGGGTGATAGATAAGGGAAAAGCCTACAGATGTTGTCGGATGGTGAAACAACCATCACCAACTTGTCCTGAATGGTCGAAATAGCTAGAATAGCCTGCCCATATGTCCAATTTGGACACGGGAGCAAAAAGGTAATTTCGAGTCAAAACGGTGTCCGTGTCGGACCCGTTTTGCACCGAAAAATGTGTCAAGATAAAAGTCCTCAAAACCTAGCAAAATATATGTTCACGAATCCGGAATGACGATACGAACTCAACGGTATATCCAAAATTAGATTCCGATGATCCGATCTCAAATTGGTCCGTTGACCCGGATATTGGAATCTGATTTGTATGGAAATGCGTGTCAAAGTCAATGTCCACTAAAATCTAGCAAATTATATGTCAACGAGTTCAGGATGACGATACGAACTCAACGGTATATCCGAAATTGGATTCCGATGAGCCGATCTCAAAATGACCCGTTGACCGGGATATTGGTATCCGACTTGCACGAAAATGCGTGCCGGAACCAATATCCACTAAAACCTAGCAAATTATATGTCAACGAGTCCAGAATGACGATACAACTCAACGATATGTCCAGAATTGGATTCCGATGAGCCAGCAATAAAAAGTTATGTTGACCCGGACTGTGAGGCCTACTTTATACCGAAATACGTGCCAGGGCCCACGTCCTATAAATCTAGCAAACTTTATATGAAAACGTGCCAGAACGACGCCATGAGTGTACTGGTGGTGTCAGAAATTGAATCCGGAGTCCCGGGTTAAAAAATGGAATTTTACAAGTGCAAAATTAAGAATTCGGACGGCCAACTTTGGCATCGAATTCGACCAACCAAACGTGCTCACAATAAGCGAAATTTAAGGGACATGAAGAGGGTTATACCAGCTACGCACAAGAACTAGTGGCACGCCAAACAGAGCTACGATAACGGAGTTACGAGTCGACGAAGTTGGCTCCACAAAACTGTCTAAAAATAACACAATTTAAAGCGTCAACTTGGTGGCCGGTTTTGATGTAACAAACGATAAAATTAATGGACAAAACTTGAGGAGAGTGAAGAGCTATATACCGAGATTGTGACGGGGCAAAGAGTTCGACGATCCAACGGTCGGATTTCCCAAAAAAAATGCACGAAGTCGTTGCGACGAGGCGCACATTCTGAATTCAAAACTCGTGCGTCACGATGGGAACCCGTGCCAAACGCACGAATCGGCTAGGCGACGCATCAGAGAAGTCGACGCATGCCATGGGCTTGTCGCTGGAGGGTGCGCCCAGCCCGTACGGGACCGTGGGTGGCCGACGGCGGCAGCGGCGGCAACGCACGGCGGCTGGCAGCGGCTGCTGCCGGACGCACTGCAGCTGCTACTGCGTACTACTGCTGGCACTTGCTGCTGTACTGCCACCTCGCTGCTGCTGCTGCCACGTGCGGTGGCATACGGCATGGCGACGACGACAGTTCCCGTGGCGGCAGCGGTGGTGAGATGGTATTTGTGGTGGTGGGAATGATGGTGGTGGTGGTGTAGTTGTGGTGGTGGTTTGATGATGATAGTGTGGGTGGTGGTAGAGATGGTGAGGATGAAGAAGAAGAGAAGGAGAGAGATAAGAATGATAGAGAGAGGGAGGGGGTAGTCGGCTGTAGGGGGTGATGTGTGCTGGTGAGAGAGTGGGTGAGGGGTGTGTGTTTGTGTGTGATGGGAAGGAGAGAGAGAGAGAGATTATATATATATATAGAAAGTGAGAGATAGATATTATTAGAGAGAGGAGAGAGAGAAAGTAGAGAGAGGGGGGAGGCCGGCCACATGGGGGGCTTTGTGAGTGTGATGGTGATGGGTGAGGGGGTGTTTGTAGGTAGAGAGAGAGTGAGAGATTTAAATATGTATATATATTTGTATATATATACAAATGAGAGAGAATTAGATATTTTGTATAGAGAGAAGGAGTAATAACTTAGTGGGGGTGTATGAGCAATCATGAGAGGGGTCACACCAAATTAGATTGGGTGTTGGGTCAAGTTTGGTTGAGTTTGGGCAAAGATTTAATCAAAATAACAAATTTAAACTATTTAAAGTCATGGATGAAATGAGAGCACAAGGGAGATCAATTCTATGGTACGCAAGTGGCATGTGCATAGTAGACTCAAAACAGGCCAGGGCCATATATTGGGTCGACTGGATTGGACCGATGTCGGGCCCCGAAATTAAATTGGAAGTCAGGTCATGTTTTACGGTGGATAATTAATTGGCCTAAATTGAACCAAAAGTTGTGCGAAGCAAATGAAGCACAAGGGAATAAGTTCGAGTGGGACATGATATATCAAATTTAAAATAATCTCGTCTACTACAAACTTCAAAAAGAAAGTTTCCAGAGACTGGCATCCCTGATGCTTTAGAAATCAAAGTCACGGTAAAGAGCATTTAATGATCAAAATTAATTAAATCAAAATAAATTATCGAAAATAATTCATTTAGAAAATTCAAAAAAAATAAATCCCAAAAATTCAGGGGGCTTACATCCTACCCACCTTATAAAAATTTTGTCCTCGAAATTAAAATCATCCAATAGGTCAAGCTAAAACATGCAACTGCTGTGGCTACAGTACTCAATCTGCTACCTTTGTGATCCCCTATGCCGTTTCTCTCTACAATCATTTGGTTCAGGTTCAACAAGCTTCTTCCATAAAAACTATGTCTATTTTACCCCTAAGAATCTTCATATCAATAAGAACCTTTACGTATATTCTAAAATATAGGTCATCCTCGAGATACTATATATATCAGCAATACTTGGCCATCAACCAAAATTCCAATCTCAATAGCAATTTGTTTGTTTCCTTATCCCATCCTAAGTATCTTTATCCTATTAATCACAAGCTCCTTGAAATTATACATTCAAAACATATTCTTGGTTGTGTTCTCTATCTTTTTACTCAAAAACTCCTGAATATAAACCCTCAAATTCAAACTCTCAATTCATTTACCGATTTATTTATTACTCATGTACATATGTCCTTATTTTGTTCGTGCTATCTTCTGATCATGCCCGCAATGTTATCTCCTTCTATTTCATTCTACATATCGATCTACCCTCCAAACATAAGTAAATGGCTTGTAGATAACCATTAATCACTTAGTCATCAAAGTTTCACAATGTTCAACCCTTGAACCTAAGCATAAGATTCTAATCCTTAATCTATAGTCACAATAATATAATATTTATTACTCCATCAAAGATACCTTAAAATCAATCTATACTATCAAACTAATCATTCTTAATGGTTTCTAAGTCCACTATAGTCAGTCACTCATATCGGTCCTATAAGCTTAACCCAATAATCCCTAGGAAAAATATACTTATCACAATCACACATAATAACATATTATAGTTACACTACAGAATCTGTTAACAAGGTTGGCTATCCAATCATCAAAAAATATAGAAGGTGACAAGGGCCTAAGACTGGGTCGAGCAATCCATATCAATATTCAGACAAGTTAAGGGTCAAGCACGACAGGAATGATTGTCGAAATATTTCCAAGAAAAGTACGAGGCCAAAGGAGATGCATAGGACGTAGTCGAAGTAAAACTCAAGAACCATATACCTCCGTAATTATGTCATATAAAGTTACTATCGCGCTAGTGTGCATCTGGCTGCGATTAACTTCCTTGTTCCATAATACGACGGATGGCTGCAGTGCACAGCTGCCACGCCAGATAATATAGGTTCCTGAACTTAATTTGGCCAAATCGGTAAAATATTTCCAAACAACTTTTGCAAAATAAAGGAAAAGATGTTAGTCAAAATGCTTAGGGAGTGGTCCAAGTAGAAACATATTTAACCATGATGCCGTTATCCGAAGTCATGCCTCGCCAGTATTTCTCTGGATGCAAACTCCCGATTCCGTAATACAAGGATAAATTACTTTTCGAACTTTTCTTGAATCAACTCATGAGGCACTTTCAACAATTACCGAGAAGGACAAGAAGAATTACCCAAGAGGCTAGCGAAGAAGAGTTTTGTCAAATCATATGAAAGATGGAACACAAAACAATCCTGTCGAAAAAATCCTAGTTAGGCTGTAGATAGATATAGTTAACCAAGACGGGGAAGAATGATGATAAGAATTTGTTCTTGTTCATCCGGTCATAACGAAGTGATCTGATTTAAGATACAGTCTGATAACCATACACGTCTTCCTGAAATTATGTTGCCAAAATTTTTGCCACGCCAGTAAGCATAGCTGCAATAAATGATGGAGTCCATAACTTGGGTATACACCCTATAATTATGTCATCTAGATTCCTTACCACGCTAACCGGTATGGCAGTAAGAAAATCTAAATTCCATAATTAGGATAGTATATCCAACATCAGGCTCCACGTCCCTGTCGTGCTAGCTAGTATGACTGCGATAAATTCTAAACTCCATAAATAAAGTCGACATTTATCGTTCTCATCGTTCTCATCAAGTATGTTTATCAAAATATCTTAACTCAATTCATAAAAACAGATTTTAGATACAAAGTCAAAGTCAACAACGAACGAACATCAAGATTCAAAATTCAACGACGAATCAAGGATAAGTAAATAAAAACTAGCGAAAATAGATTCTGATGCAGGGTTTAGAAAAAGTTCTCAGGAGAAGTCCCAAAGGTACTATCTAGGTCAAGATTGAAAGTTCTGGAATATAATCTAAATAATCTCAACCTTGATATAAGATTGGCAAATCATATTTGATTCTCAACCTAGAGGATATATAAGTTCAACTTATACCTTTCCTCTGGGATCCACAACTCATCCCAAGAAAGAATAAAGTTTGATACAGACAATATTTTAAAAATCAAGACGAATAGAAACAAGTGGAAAAATATTTAAAAAGCTTTCGAAATAAGATTCCCAGGGATCATCTCTGGAATCTACCAAGAGTTCCTAATATGTGACTGAGTACCAAAATCCTAAAATATTCTATGACTCAACCTTAATCCTAGGACAGTCTCGTAGTAGTACAAATAA
This sequence comes from Iris pallida, assembly GCA_029216955.1. Classification (NCBI taxonomy): domain Eukaryota; kingdom Viridiplantae; phylum Streptophyta; class Magnoliopsida; order Asparagales; family Iridaceae; genus Iris; species Iris pallida. The sequence continues at coordinate 20,144,599 of JANAVB010022597.1, read as the reverse complement.
GCTCAAGTACCACCACGACTTTGCATTAATTTGCAAAGACAGACCTGCATGCGCCACCACAAAAATATGTCACAACCCACATCCGGATATACGGGTATAAATACGTGGGCCACGCCCAGCCTATAACGCAGTATCGGCGGTAGAGCGCTGTCAAGTACCCGATACTAATTACAACCTCTAAAGATCCATAACTATAAAGGTTCTCATATCACATCACAAAAACTAAGAAAGATAAGACAAGAATAATAACAATATCACTAGAACAACTAGAATCTACAAGAATCATATGAGAAAAGAATAAAACAGATGAAAACAATAACAAACTAAATAACTACCAGACCTAGAACTCCTGAGAAACAACTCACGGTGAAGAATACCGAGAACCACCCCAGCTAGCAATATCCTGTAGTCCAATACCGAGGGCACAACTACTCCTAAAATATTATCAACATATCCAGTCAGGATGGAACGAGCACAAATCTCAAATAACAGTTCTAGTTAGACGATATTGAAAATATAGCAGTAAATAGAGAGAATATACAAGAAATCGTGAAATGTACATGTGAGTATCATGGCAAGATAAGCTGTAAATCTAGAGCTAGAACAAGGCAAGTAAAATTGATCATGGCATATACACGAATCAAGAATCATCTATCTAGGTGTGTGAGTAATAGCTACAACATGTGGTCGGCTTGGGAACTTTCACAATAGTAACAGGACTGGCTAATCATACGTGGGGTGTATGATTAACACTCACAATCAAAAGATGCACGATGGGTGCAAAATAGGCTTTGACCACATATCTATACTAATACTCCCCGTCCCCCGACTAGTATAGTGGATCCAACTATGACACATCATGACGCGCGATTCTCTGAGAGGGTAGCTAGCCTTCACAGGAATCGTGTCTATACAATGCACAAGAAACAAGAAAGACTTGAACAATATATACGAAAGAATACCAGAAATAACATCTCATGACGAAATCCAGAGAAATACCAATCCGTGTGAACAATGTCTCAAGAGAACAAGGATATCTACACTAAATACAAAAAACATAGACGATATCATAAAATAGAAATATTATCAGAGAATGTACTCGTCTGAGATCTGGTGGAATATGTCAACTGTGTAATCTAGCTCAGAGTGAAATCACATACCTAAGATGAGATATATAAGCTAATTAGGGTTCAACAGTGTTAGGCATGATTATATAGTATAAGCTATGTAATCTAGGTTAATCTCAGTCCACTAAGTCAAACTAGGTCGCACTGAGTCACACTAGGTCAAACTAGGTCACAAGAAGTCAGACCAAGTCAAACTAGGTTAAACTTAGTCAATGGTTGACTTACAATTGACTTTTAGTCAACTGGTCAACTCTAGTCAACTCTAGGTTAAACTAGGTCAAATGTTGACTCTAATTCGACGTTCAGTCAAAGCAGTCAACCATGGTCAATAGGGTCAACGTTAGTCTCTATAAACATCTACAGGGTCAATACATTCAATTTCAGTGATTGGGAAATCATTGAAATCGATGGATCTCAAAATACAAATAAAAGAGAAAAATTATAATAATAAGATGATAGATAGGAAGAAAACCTACAGATATTGTCGGATGGTGTAACAACCATCACCAACGTGTCCAGAATGGTCGAAATAGCTAGAATAGCCTGCCCATAAGTCCAATTTGGATACAGGGGCAAAAAGGTAATTTCGAGTCAAAACGGTGTCCGTGTCGGACCTGCTTTGCACCAAAAAATGTGTCAAGATAAAAGTCCTCAAAATCTAGAAAAATATATGTCTACAAATCCAGAATGACGATACGAACTCAACGGTATGTCCGAAATTGGATTCCGATGACCCGATCTCAAATTGGTCCGTTGACCCGGATATTGGAATCCGATTTGCATAAAAATGCGTGTCAGAGCAATGTCTACTAAAACCTTACAAATTATATGTTAAGGAGTCTAGTATGACGATAGAAACTCAACGGTATATCCGGAATTGGATTTCGATGAGCCGATCTCAAAATGACCCGTTGACCGGGATATTGGTATCCGACTTGCAGGGAAATACGTGCCGAAATCAATGTCGACTAAAACATAGCAAATTATATGTCAACGAGTCCAGAATGATGATACGAACTCAACGATATGTCCAGAATTGGATTCCGATGAGCCGGCATCAAAAAGTCCCGTTGACCCGGACTTTGGGACCCGCTTTGCACCGAAATACGTGTCAGGGCCCACGTTCTCCAAATCTAGCAAACTTTATATGAAAACGTGCCAGAACGACGCCACGAGTCTACTGGTGGTGTTATAAATTGAATCCGGAATCCTAGGTTCAAAAATAGAATTTTACAAGTATAAAATTAAGAATTCGGACGACCAACTTTGGCGTCGAATTCGACCAACCAAACTTGCTCACAATGAAACAAAATTAAAGGGACAGGAAGAGGGTTATACCAGCTACGCACAGGAACTGGTGGCATGCCAAACGGAGCTGCGACGACGGAGTTACGAGTCGACGAAGTTGGCTCCATAAAACTGTCAAAAAATAACACAATTTAAAGCGTCAACTTGGTGGCCGGTTTTGATGTATCAAACGATAAAATTAACGGACGAAACTTGAGTGATTAAAGAGCTTACCGAGATTGTGAGGGGCAAAGAGTTCGCCGATCCAACAGTCAGATTTCCTAAAAAACGTGTACGAAGTCGCTGCAACGAGACGCACATTCTGAATTCAAAACTCGCACGTCACGACGGGAACCCGTACTAAACGCACGAATTAGCTAGGCGGCTTGTCGACGAAGTCGACACGCGCCATGGGGGTGTCGCTGGAGGGTGCGCCCAGCAGGCGCACGACCGTGGGTGGCCGACGGCGGCGGCGGCAGCGCACGACGGCTGGCCGTGGCTGCTGCCGCACGCACTCTAGATGCTACTTCGTACTGCTGCTGGCGCTTGCTGCTGCGCTACTTCCTCGCTGCTGCTGCTGCCACGTGCGATGGCGCACGGCGGGACGGCGACGGCGGTAGTGAGATGGTGTTTGTGGTGGTAGGAATGATGGTAGTGGTGGTGTAGTTGTGGTGGTGGTTTGATGATGATGGTGTGGGTGGTAGTAGAGATGGTAAGGATGAGGAAGAAGAGAAGGAGAGAGATGAGAATGATAGAGAGAGGGAGGAGGTAGTCGGCTGTAGAGGGGTGATGTGTGCTAGTGAGAGAGTGGGTGAGGGGTGTGTGTTTGTGTGTGATGGAAATGAGAGAGAGAGAGATTATATATATATAATATATATATATATATATATATAGAAAGTGAGAGATAGATATTATTAGAGAGAGAGGAGAGAGAGAAAGTAGAGAGAGAGGGGAGGCCGGCCACATGGTGGGGCTTTGTGACTGTGATGGTGACGGGTGAGGGTGTGTTTGTAGGTAGAGAGAGAGTGAGAGATTTATATATATATATATATATATATATATATTATATGTATATATATGTGTATATATATACAAATGAGAGAGAATTAGATATTTTGTATAGAGAGAAGGAGAAATAACTTAGTGGGGGTGTATGAGCAATCATGAGAGGGGTCACACCAAATTGGATTGGGTATTGGGTTAAGTTTGGTTGAGTTTGGGCCAAGATTTAATCAAAATAACAAATTTAAACTATTTAAAATCATGGATGAAATGAGAGCACAAGGAAGATCAATTCTATGGCACGCAAGTGGCACGTGCATAGTAGACTCAAAATAGGCCAGGGCCATATATTGGGTCGACTGGATTGGACCGATGTCGGGCCCCGAAATTAAATTGGAAGTCAGGTCACGTTTTACGGTGGATAATTAATTGGCCTAAATTGACCCAAAAGTTGTGCGAAGCAAATGAAGAACAAGGGAACAAGTTCGAGTGGGACATGATATATCAAATTGAAGATAATCTCGTCTACTACAAACTTCAAGAAGAAAATTTCCAGAGTGGCATCCCTGATGCTCTAGAAATCAAAGTCACGGTAAAGAGCATTTAATGATCAAAATTAATTAAATCAAAATAAATTATCGAAAATAATTTATTTAGAAAATTCAAAAAAAATAAATCTCGAAAATTCAGGGGGCTTATACTGTGCGTCCAAGTCACACTTGGGTGCAAGCGACTCTATCGGTCGTTTTCTTGCTTTTTTATATTCTCTTGTATTGACTTAGTCTAGTGACCACCCATTGTTGATGAGGTATTGATATATCTCATATGGCCTCGACACTTGCTTTACCACGTATTGCGAGTCACATGTAGGACACGTACCTACGTAGTCGGCTGGCCACCGATACGAATGGAGCGTACGACGGATAGGAGTATCAGCCAATAGAATTGCATGCTAGAAGACTTGGTAGTTAATAGAGGTTCATATCAGTTATGGAGATGAGGATGCTAGGCATTGGGTGGGGAGATCAGTACCTAACGTATGGGCTTCGATTACACTTCCCCTGTAACCCGGAAGCTCCACCGGAGATACGGGTATGATTATCCTCTCAGGTTGGCCACTGACGTTCTTGAACGTTATGCGCTTGGTCACTGGTGCCTAAGAGGGGACTATACCGCATCCTTTCTTTTCTATTATATTATCACAGTTTATATGGCATGGTATTTTTCTTGTATCTTGCTACGTCCCTCTAAGGACCTAGTTATCTCTCCAGGATTAGACGACTTCCCGCAGGATTACGGAGCGACTTTGGATCCTGCATACATTGATGAGTACCTACTGATTTCTAGTTTACTCCTCATTTGAGATATTAGTGGATGTTTTTACATCTTTTTTCTTTATATTTTGGGGAGGTTGGACTCCGATCATATGAGACTATTTTTATAGCTGTTTGGAGTGAGTATGTTCACCTGGTTATTTTTTGATACATTCATTTATTATCTGGACTTCATTATCTTCTATGTTGAGCTGTGATGAGATTATATTATATTATTCTGGCCTATGATGATTTATTATACACCTTATGTACGTATATGATGATTCTATATATTGGAGTATTCTTCGTATATGTGCAGCTGGCATGTTCACGTACTCGGCCCTACATTTTTTGGGACTGGGCGTTACATATTTTTGTGGTGGCCCATGCAGGTCTGAAAATTTTGTTGGGTTACATGACTGTGCCCAACAAGCCTGCATATAGGAATAGGAATATCTCATCCAGAACTACTACTTCCCTTGACTTCCAAACTCCTTTTCGAATTCCTTTGATTATTTGATTTACCACACACCTAACCTTTTCTAATATCGTCCTATTCTTCCTCGTGCCAACAGTATGAATCTAAGAAGCGGACGCACTTCTGCCTTGACCCTCATATCTGGTAAAGAGGCTACCCCGGAGGGACAGAATCCTCCAATGACTCCGGTGACACCATACCAGCCAGGACAATCGCAGCCTACTACGACGCCGACGATGGTGCATCCGGAGATTAAGGCACCCCCAATCAGCCAGGCTGGACAGACCACTACCGTGCCCTCGGAAAGGAATGTACCACTACCTCCACCACCACCATTCCCTCAGCAGTTTCCACCACAGTCGGGACCTCAGATGCCTCCACCAGCGACTGATAGGTGACCTACTTCCCAGTTTATGTATGCCATGATACAGGCTCAGTGGCAGTAGACTGAGCTGATGAGACAGACTATGATGATAGCCTTGGCTAGACCTCCACCTCGACCTCCAGTACCAGCACCAGCACCGGCTCTTCATCCTTATGAAGGATCTATCAAGAATTTTATAAACATGAACCCCAAGGCCTTTAGAGGAACGAAGAAGTCACTAGAGGTGTCACAATGGTTTATTAGTACAGAGAAGCTACTGAAGGCATCCCAGTTGCCAGTTCGAGATTGGATGACAGCCGTGGACCTACTGTTAGAAGATAATGCTCACTACTGGTAAAAAGCAGAAGAGAGACGATTAGGCGCTGGGATCACCTAGAAGCAGTTCTATGATCTATTCTATGAGATATTCTTCCCCATCCATGTTCGAGACGGTCTCTGCGACCAGTTCCTTCATCTGAAGCATGAAAATATGACCGTTGATGAGTATGACTCAGAGTTCAATCGCCTGAGTAGATTTGGTGCGGGATTGATCCAGGCAGAGTTAGAGAAGGCAAGGAGATTTCATCAAAAACTTGCACCAGAGCTCAAGTCTTATATGTCCTCAAATCGTGTAAGTGATCATCCTTGAAGCAGCTTTTGACGGCGATGTCGTCAACGTAACACTCCACCATCTTGTGCATATGATCTCTGAAGATGATGCTCATAGCATGTTGATATGTAGTGCGGATATTTTTCAGGCCGAAGGGAATGACTGTGTAACAATACACACCGATTGGTGTTCGAAATGACGTATGCTTCTCATCGTTAGGAGACATTTTGATTTGATTGTATCTTGAAAAGTCATCCATAAAGGACATGCGCTCGAAGCCACATGTATTATCGATTATTATGTCGGTGATGGGAAGAGGGAATTCATCCTTAGGACATGCCGCATTCAGATTGCGAAAGTCGATACAGATACGGATCTTTTCGTTCTTCTTGACAACTGGTACTATATTAGCTACCCAGTCTGGGTGCTGCTCCTCGTGGATAAAACTGCTAGCTATAACCTTATTTACTTCTGCTTCAATGGAGTTCATGATGTCTGGACAGAACCGCCGTTGCTGTTGCTTGACTGGTTTTATGTCCAGATGAATATTGAGCTTATGAAGTACGATCTCGGGGTTTAGCCCTGGCATGTCTTCATAGCTCCAAGCAAAAACGTCGATATACTCTCTGACGAGTTGTAACAACGACTCCCACTCGTCGTCCGTCAGGCTTTTACTGACAAAGATTGGCTTTTGAGAGGATTTATTACCGAGATCAACTTGTATGACTTCGTCTTCAGTGGGAGGGTCCCTTTATGCAAAATGCTTCTCCCATTGTGCATCAAGTTGTTGGTCCCATGGCTCCAATTTAAGAGGTTCGAGTAAATCTTTGTCTTCCTCTTCAATGTTAGCGGATGCCATGTTGACAGATAATGTCTGCCTGAATATATCTCCAATGCTGTCATCGAAATCGTATGTAGGTGATTGGGATGAGTAAGAATGCCAATCACATTCGTCATCGGAGCTCTCGGGCGTTGTTGCTAGTGTAACATAATCGAGGCCACATTTGGACTTGCCGTAATAATTTCGAGGTTTCCCAGACGGGGTTGATAGCTGCAGAGGCGATCGTCGACCGTTGCCGTAATTCAGACCTGGGGTAGCCTCCATGTCGTACACCTGCTTTTGCATGAAGTACTTGGCTTGAGGACTATACAGGTAGAGTGGTAATATTCCAGCATCGGGTTCGAGATCAAACTATTAAGGCATGAAAGGTTGAGGACCTTTTTTTCAGCCAAAGATGATCGTTTGATCCCCTTTTCTTCTGCCTGGGACTAGGAAGTAGGCACCTCTAACGGGAGTAAGTCGGTTTGCGGTATGGACGGTTGTTACCTGTATGTGCAGTCTCCACAGTATACATCAGATTAAGTTTATTACACTCAGGATAGTTCAACGGTAGTCTCTTATTGATGAAATAAAGAATTTTGTCCACAGGGATTGCATCATCAGGAGAGGGACTATCCACCTTTGCAACAAGAAACTTTACGAGTTCTGCCTCCTCTTCAGCTATCCCCTGCGTGACCGGAGGTTGGGACGCTGTCTTGGGCAACTTGACCACCAATGGTTCTGCTTGTGGCATTGGCTTGCTTGAGGGTCTCGGATCAATACTTGGTTGCCGGATCCTCTTGGGAAGACGGATAACCATCGGCTCGGCAGAGGACCTCGTGTCTTCCGATTGCTTTTGATTGGATCTTGACAATCAAATCACCATCGGCTCTCCAGGGGGCCTTGCATCTTCCGGTTGCCTTTGATTGGATTTCGGCAATCGGATCACCATAGGCCCTTTGACGGGTTTTGGGTCCTGGCTGGATCTCGGGAGTTCGATGACCATCGGTTCCAACTGTGCAGCTGGGGCAGGGGAACCGGGCACCTCTTTATGCAAAGTTGCGACAAGGGTACGGCTTTGCCTGGTTTACTGGCCTGGAGATGAATTCTCAAAAGTTCCTTTGACCCTGTTATGGCCTCCAGTTCGTCAGTTATGTGCTTCTTGGATTCTTCATATAGACAAGCCTCCGAAGAGTAATAAGACTCAACCCCCTTGAAGGGATCGATGTCGACGAATTCCGTCTTCACAATGCCGTGCTTACTGACATACTTGAAGCAATGATGGAGTGTGGATGGTACGATCATATAGTCATGTATCCACGAACGCCCCAAGAGGATATTGTAGGACGTATCCGCGTCTATGACGTAGCAGGTAACCTCCGTCCTCAGGTCGCCGATCTGACATTTCAATCGGATCTTTCCTAAGGGGTAGCTCCTTTCCGAATTGAAACTGCTAATGGTAGTGTTGGTCGCCGCTAGCCGGTGTCTAGGGATGCCGAGGACTTGAAACAAGCTTTTCGGGATGATGCTTATCGACGAGCCAGGATCGATGTGCATCCGATCCACCTTGATGTCGCCTATGTATCCAGTATAGTACAAGGGGCGATCATGTAAGTTGGTCTTGATCAACATGTCCTATGGGGTGAATACGATGTTGGGTGTTGCGTCTGCACAATTACTGCCCTGGAGATCTACTGACGAGTCTTTCCCTATAGGTTTGACCTGGGCTAAGTAGGCATCGGCATTCTGGAGTGCTTCACTCATTGCGACACGAAGATCCTTGAAGAGCCTTAGGAGCTCGTATAATGACAACTTTGTCGACGTAGTAGCCAGTTGTGCTAATATGTCAAAGTTGTAAGGTCTTTCCAATCCTTGAGGTGCATCCTCACGGAGCGGCCTGTCGAAGCGGGTTTCTTTCGGCTTGGACCTGTCCGCCGACTGAGGCTGAGATAGCCCCAAAACATTAGTGGCAGGCATCATTGCTGGCTGAGGGTCTTCAACTGAACTACCAAGAGTGGGCTGGACTTGTGCCCCAGACCGAGGGACAACGGCCGCCGCCTCCTCAGCTTTGGCTGAAATTGTATGGCAGGATCTGGAGTTCCTACCCTTCTTCTTGTTGGTTGGAGATGACACCGCCTGGGTAACTTTGGGTACTAAGTCTGGGTGCACCCACATGACCTCTCCTCGTGATGTGGTAAGAGGTACTAAGCCAGTCGTCTGGTCCCGAACGGAGGGAAGATTAGTAACCTCCATCGTTGCCCGGGGGATAGGTATTACCCCATCTTGAGTAGTTGTTGGAGGGAAGTCTCCGAACTGAATTGATACCATATTTGCCGTCACGGTAACCTCTTTAAAATATAGCGACAGAGCTTTGTAGTCGATAAGACTTTGGATGTACCACTTTAATTGAAAGCAGTCATGAGTGGAATGATGAACATAGCGGTAGAAGTGGCAATATTTTGGGTCTTCCATCGCCGTCGCTCGAGGCTCGTGTCTTGGTGGAGGGTGTTGGATCCTGTCCCCTTGCAAGAGCATGTCGAAGATAGGCTTCACATGACTATCTTCGAATGAGTAATTCACCTTGGGCCACTGAGCTTCTGCCTGCTTTTGTTCAGGCTTCTTGGTCGTACCAACGACCAGGGCATATTTGCCTTTATTGTCCCGGTTATTGAAGGTGACGCCAATGTTGTTGTTATTAGGGGTGGTACCAGGACGTTTTTCTTTGTCCTCTCCATCCAGGATGTGTAATCCCAGCTGGCGAGCCTTCTTTAACTTCGCCTCCGCATTGGTGGGGCTTATGATGAAGGTAGTCCAATCCCTGAACTGATCTTCACCCATCCAGAGGCTGATTGCGGGGAGTAACTTCTTCTGGTAGATTTCAATCAAGGTGCTTTCGGGATTTCCTTAGGGCAATCTCATTGCGGTTTGGCGGAACCGCTCGATATAGTTCCTTGTTAGCTCCCTCTCCCCTGAACGACGTCCATAAGGGACGACATTCTCATATCATGTCCCACTTCGTAGAATCTCTCTAGGAACATGTGCTTGAAGCCGTCAAAAGAATGGATGCAGTTGTCCGAAAGGTTACGGTACCAGCCAAAAACAATTCCCTCCAATGGTCCGATAAATAACCGTGTGAGGATGGTGTCACTATGCGGCAAGTGGTCTGTTGTGACCTCAAAATACGTCATGTATCGACTAGCAGAGGTCTTCCCGTCATATGAATCGATATAAAATGGTTTGTACCGTGGCGGAAAAGGAACATTTCTCCACACAACGGGATATGGCTGCCGTATTATGAGGTCTCGGAAGAGTCTCGGGCATTGAACATTGCTCAAAGCTCCTGGACTTCCTTCCTTGCCTCCCTGCTTCGTCTGTAGCTGAAGAAGCGGATGCTCTTAGAGGATTGCCGCCCAAAGGAGGAGCGGTCGTGTTGGAGTCCATACTGACTATGGGTTCCAAGCTTGTTTGTCCAGACATCCTTGCTGGTTGAGTCGGCAAGGTAGCCTTGATTTTATCTACTGACTTGACCAAGCACAGGAGCATAGCTTTAAGTACTTCTAGACATTGTCGATCAGTAGGCCCTTCATGATCATCGTCGGCCATAAAGACTGTCCGTACGTGGGTAGACGTAGTAGGGACCGTAGAAGAGGTGCTCTCCATGTCGTACCCTCGTATAGAAAAATCGTCGGGGAACGTCAGAATGTCCTCTTCCTCGAACTCGGAAGGGGTGCTACCCTCTATTCAGGAAGCCGCATCATCTTGGCGAAGGCGGTCACTCTCAGGGACATCCATATTTGTTGCATAATTCCAGTGGATCACTACCCCCTGTGTATGCTCTTGGAATACCGGGTTGTCGCATACATTGAGGGGACTGCTACTCCCGTCTTCGTCTACCCCCAGAAAGGTCGAGGATGCACCCCTAGGTGTTGGGAGCTTCTTTCTGGATCGAGTGCCTAGGTAGACACCTCATGCGGCTGTCGGTGGCAATCCTCCAGACGAGAGTTTCCTTGCAGTGCTAGCTGAGATTGTCGGGCTGGAAGAGCCTGTCTTCTTTCCTCCCTTGCCGGGAAGAACCTTCCGAGTTGAATTATAGGAGGAGAAAGGAAATTTTTCGTCTTCCGGAATTTGCACCTGTTTCTCAAGTTATTGTCGGACAGGTGCTGGTTGGTATAGTCATTAGAAAACGGACTGCCGATCTTCAGATGCTGCTGACTTTTCGAAGCAGCAGTTGATGATGACTTGGGTGCAGCGACGCCCCCGAAAAGGACTCATCACGTGCCAAGGTTGCTTCTTTCTCCTTGCGTTTGTGTGTAATCACCTCTCGCAAGTCGATAGCAGACTGATCTACCTTTGCATCCAATTTGTGGACTTGGGTATCCCGAGCACACGGGTGCATAGGTATCATGTTTACTCCCTGATCCAAGGCTAGTAGAAGCACTTGCTCTCGATAGTTGGAGGGAGAATTTTGAGACCCACCCTGTCCGTTAGCCCTGGGGGACTGGACGCGGGTGGTTCTGTAAAACTTTCCATCAAGAGCCCGTATAACAGTTAACGGTGCCAGCTGACGGTAAGCAGCTTGGACAGTTGACTAGGCTTTTTGCTCCCGCACTGCCGTAGACTTCTTCGATTTAGCACCTGAAGGCGCATAGTAAGAAGAGTCCAGATTGGAATATTCTATATTCTCAAAGGGCCGCATGGAGTCGGGCCCGCATGAGAGACAGTCAAACACATAGCTTTTGACAGGGCCGCATGAGACACCCTATTTGTGGCCAGGTTTGGCTGCCGCATGGGCCATCTGCCTGCGACCAGAGTTGTCTGCCGTATAGGCCATCTGCCTGCGGCCAGAGTTGACTGTCGTATGGGCCATTTGCCTGCGGCCAGAGTTGGCTGCCGTACAGGACATCTGTCTGCGGCCAGCGTTGACTATCGTATGTGTCATCTTCCTGCGGCCAGAGTTGGCTGCCGCATATGCAGACTGCTCATCTCTCTTATGCGGCCTCTTCCTTGTCCACATGGATTTCCTTTGTGCCCCCAAAAACTCAGCATCGTAGTATTTTCCTTTGCTAGATTTGGGGACAGTGGGGTTCTCCACGGTTGAAAACAAGGACACAGAAGAGCATTGATCACCGTCTTGGACTGCAGAAGGAGCTTCTTCGAGAACCTGGTCGGAGGCAATAGTTTTGCTCTTCGATGTCCTGCGGGTTCTCTTTGGGTTGGCTCGCTTCTGCGATGGGCTGGCGCTCCCTTCAGAGAGCATTTCTTCGAATGCTCGTTGGTCAAAACGAACCACGAGCATTTACTGTGTAGATTCGAGCTTGGACGCGTCAGATTGCGTCACCAACTTCTCATCAGAAGAGAAGAAAGTCCCCAGCAAGAGTCGCCATCGTATTTGCCATTAAAAATCAAGAACAAAAAATTACAGATGAATTGAACTTGATTGCAAACTCGCTTGTACAAGAGAAAGCCTAGAAAGAAATCCTAGGAAACAATCTAAGTACAATTGTTTAGTTTTTGATTCTGGGGGGTGACGATGGAGGCTCGGAAAAGTGTAGCAACTCTGCCTTACTCCTTGGACTATCCGACACGATCCTTGTCTTGAAGAAATTGCCCTTTGTAGGTTGCCAGCGTTTTATATGGGTGTGGAATACTGCTACTTATAGTGATAGATATCTTGAGCCACATAGATGGCCGTGTGACCACATGGCTACAACGGCACAGAAACACCCGCTTTTTGGCCGCCAGCTGGTGACTTGTTGAGATTTCTTTACAGCAAATCTGGGTGGTTGAGACTTGGTCAGCCTGCCACGTGTCCTATCGCAGGATAGGATCAATCTGCTTGAGTCATTTTAAGCTGCATAGGTCTTTTGATGTTCGGCCATGCTGGGCCGCATAAGACTCATGTGGCTTAGGTCGCAGTCTCCTTTAATCTGTATGTAACTTGGGGACTTTTGAGCCGCATAGATTCTATATTCTGGGCCGCATAAAGCTCATATGGCTCAGGTTGTAGTCACCCTTGGCCGCATGCAGCGTATAGATTGAGCCGCATAAGGTTCATGCAGCACGGGTCGCAGTCCTTCTGGCCGCATGACTATATCCAGGCTGGTAATATGACATTTTGTCTGATCATATCTTATCTTCTTTTTTTTGTCCGAGTGTCAGAGCTGTCAGTTTTGTTAGTTTTGACAGATTTTTTCAGCTTTATCAGAAGGGCTGATCGGCTTGGCGGCATAAGTAACTCTTCCTTCTGCAGCTTAAAATCAGCTTTTAGTATATATGATCCAAGATAGTGAAGATGGGCCACATGGGGATGTTGAGTCTGTCATGCGACTTTTCTTTATGCGGACCAATTTGGCCCAAAGTACTCATGCGGTCATTTGTGATCCGCATGAACCCCATATTTTCCATGCTTCTACACTATATTAGCAGGACCATGATTGGGGCCGAACATCGGTATAATCCTGTTGAGAAAGAGTGTCTCGCTCTAGTCTTCGCCATTCAAAAGATACGCCATTATGTGGTAGGACAAACCATTCACGTCATTTCCAGAGTCAATCCCCTCTGAGTTCTTGTGACTAAGCCAGGGGCACTAAACTCGCGACTAGCCACATGGGCAATCCTCTTGACGCCTTATGACATGGTGTTCGTCCCACAAAAGGCGGTTAAAGGTCAAGCATTGGCCGTCTTCTTGGCGGCATATCTTGTACAGCAGACGTCAAAACTCTATGACGGTATTCCTGAAGAGGTCAAGGTGTCTAATGCAATCACGGACAATCCAGTCTGGCGAATGTTCTTTGACGGTGCTTCGAGAATAGGACCCAAAGGCAAAATCATCGCAGGGGTCAGAGTGTCCTCGTCACTCCTGACGGTCTTGTCATCCACCGTGCGTATTCTCTCATGGAGTCATGCACTAATAATGTTGTTGAGCACAACGCTCTCATCATCGGGCTCTAGTCGCTAAACAGTTAGGGGTCGACTACATCGAGTCCTACAACGACTCGAAGCTGATTATCAACCAGGTTCGAGGACAATATAAGGTTCAGCATAAAGATCTGATCCCTTACTATTAGGCAGCAATCGACATCATCTCCATATTTACAGGGTTCTTTATAGAACATGTACCTCGATTACAAAACCTAGAGGCCGACGACCTCATCGGTCTAGCCTTCTCTCTGGCAGCTTCTGTCGAAACCTAGCACTCCGTCATAGTGATACGTCGGGAGCTGGTCTGTCCAAAGAACAATCTACATACGTGTCTAAGCTACTCTGTACAAGCGGACACCAATGTTGACATTCGGGACTGGCAATTTTTGTTCATAGAATACACGGCCTACGGGATCCTACCTGTAGACTGAAGGAAGCTACTTCTATCAAGAGGCGCTCACTCTGGTTTTTCTATGACACAATGACCAAAATGTTGTATCATCGTTCCTATGACGGACTTCTCCTTCAGTGTCTATCTAATACTGAAACAAAGGAAGCACTTCGGGAGGCGCACGATGGTACTTGTGGAGCTCACCAGCCTGGTCCTAAGCTGAGGACTGACTGCGTCGCATTGGCTACTACTGGCCTACTATGATGGCAGATGCCGTGGATTATGCTAAAAAGTAACGGGTATGTCAGCTGCATGCTCTCTTCATCCACCAACCTTCTGATTTATTATACCCCACGGCGGTCGCCCGCCCGTTTAAAGCATGTAGAATGGATATCATCGGGCCGATCAGCCCTCCGTCTATCAAAGGATACCGTTCATCTTCGCTATCACTGACTACTTTTCCAAGTGGGCAGAAGTAGTGCTACTGGCTGAGGTAAAAACCTTGAACATGGTCAACTTTGTTAAGCATCAAGTCATTTACAGTTCAGAGTTCCTCGAAGGATTATCCATGACAATGGCCCTCAGTTTGTGAGATACACATTCCATCAGTTTTGTGATAAGAATCGAATACAGAATGTAGCGTCAACGGCTTACAATCCTGTAGCGAACGGGCTAGCTGAAGCATTCAATAAGACGATTGTCAAGCTGCTCAAGAAAGTCGTATCTTTCAATAAGCAAGATTGGAATAAAAAACTCGGCAAATATCTATGGGGTACCATACCACCATTCGGACATCCATGGGCAACACACCATTCTCACTTTGTCTACGGGAGTGAGACGGTACTCCCCTTGGAGATCCAGATTCTGTCTCTACGAGTAGTTGTCACCAACCAGCAGACAGACAAAGAAAATCAACATCGTCGGCTATAGGAGTTGGAAGCGTTGGACGAGAGGCGCCTGTTGGCTCAACAACATATGAACTCTATCAACCTCGAATTTCTGGAGCTTTCAACACAATGGTCCATGAAAGGACATTCTAAGTGGGTGACCTTGTTTTATTAGTTCGGAGACCGATGGTGATGACCCACAGGACAGCTGGAAAGTTCGAGCCCAAGTGGGAATGATCGTTCGTCATAGAGACAGTCTACTCCAATAGTGCTTACCGACTGACCAAACCTAACGACAATTTGCTAATGATGTAAATTAATGGCAAATTCCTAAAGAGTACTATGTCTAAGGTCTAAATGGATATATATTTCCACATCCGCTGCGGGTGCTTATTGATTCTAGTAACGAATTCTTTCCTTCCTTATTTTCCTTGTAGAAAATATTTCATGTCCATATTACCTTTGAGTTGTTTTTCTATACCCAAATGAAGTTCATGCCTACCATGTCCATATTACCTCTGCATAGACATTTCTTCTATGACAAACCCCGTGTTGTCATAATCACCAATAGAAAACATTTCATCTCCATATTACCTCTGAGTTATTTTTCTATACCCCAAAGAAGTTTATGCCTGCCATGTCCATATAACCTCTGCATAGACATTTCTTCCATGACAAACCCCGTGATGTCATAATCACCAGTAGAAAACATTTCACGTCCATATTACCTCTGAGTTATTTTTCTATACCCCAATGAAGTTCATGTCTAGTATGTCCATATTACATCTGAGTAGACATTTCTTCCATAACAAACCCCGTGTTGTCATAATCATCTATAGAACATTTCACGTCCATACTACCTCTGAGTCGCTCTATACATCCATAGAGTCTATTCTTACCATGTCCACATGACCTCTGAGTTAGGAAAATTCTACCACAAAAATCCAGTGTTTACCATGACCATATTACCTTTGAGTAAATATTCCATCCCCAGCAGAGTTACCTCCATTCTATCACGATAAGACTACCTCTAAGGGAATTCACATTACTATAAAAAGTTCATAATAAATGGACAAACAAACAAGCAAAACTAAGACTTTCATTCATGAAAAAGAAAAGTTTTTCTCTCTTTACTACAGAAAGCTTCCCGAAGACACGAACAAGAAGATGAAGGACATTAATGTTGTGATCTAAGATGACCATCGCATAAGTTCATCAAGTTGGCTTCTAAAAAAAAATCTTGGACCTAACCAACTCTTTGGCTCGGCGCTCTGCCTCTTGTCATCTGGCGACCTCATCCTCGAGCTGGGATAGGTTCTGGCGTACGATGTCTAACTTTGCCTGACTAGCACTGATACTCTCCTTCTCCCGAGCTAATGTTTCGGATCGCTGGCGAAGGAGCCTCTGCTGGTCTTTTGACTTCTCTAGTTCACTCTCGGTAAAGGCCAGTGCCTTTTCCAACTCCCGAATCTGTTCTCGGAGGGTTTTGTACTATTCTTCTAAGGTTGTTTGACGGCAGAATTAAACTTCTTCAGCATCCATCACCTCTTCAATCTCTGCTTCAACCTCAGCAATCCTGTGAGCCAGAGTCTGATGTCTATGTTCGTGCTGGGAACGTTCAACGACCATTTTCTCTATTTATGCATCTGCAAGGGACGAAAGGCTGTGCTAAAGGCTTTTAAGATCTAAGGATGTGGCTTCTAATTTCGTCAAAGAAGCCTCTATTGCATCTGCTTTTGCCTCATATCCCTGATACTCGTGCAATGCCATTAGCTGGGCTCTTACTACAAACCGAGCCCGCCTAAATGTTTGGCTATGTTGCAAGACGCCCTCTATACCGTACTTTAAAGCATGGCGAATGGTACCCAGAATGAGGTTGGCGTAATAAGCATTGTCAACCATGGCCATTGGAGTCATTGAAGATGCCGCAATAGAAGGTGCCGGAGCAGCGGCAACAGCTAATACATGACTAGGGACTACGGCCGAGGAAGGTGGTGCCATGAACGAGATGAACGCCATCAATGGAGCAATGACAATACTTATCGACACTGTCCAATTTAGCCCCTATGTGGCTAATTTAGGAGTAGCCCAGTGGACGATGAGCTCTTCAACAAGCCCCTGTACCATCTCTTCAGTAATCTCTGCCTCATGGACTGACTCTTGAACGGTCTTCTTGATCGATTTTTCAACAGTCGCGTCGACCGACTCCTCAGTAGTCTTCTTAACTGGTTCTTCAGCAGCCGGGTCATCGGTAGTCCCCTCGACCAAATCTTTAGCATTCGGCTCGTCAACAGTCTCTTCGATCAGCTCTATAGTGATTGCATTGACGGACTCCTCAGTAGCCGACTCGTCAGCGGTCTTCTCGACCGGCTCTTCAATAGGCTCCTTGACTGGGCTGTCAGTGGTTTCTTCGACGGGCTCATCATCAGCCTCATCGACCTCCATCTCATTAGTTATATTGACCGGCTCATCAGCGACCAACTCATCAGCAGTCTCTTCGACCTGCTCTTCTATAGTCTCTTCAGTTGCTGTCCCAAGGTCCATATCTGTCAACTCTTCAATAGCCACCTGGGCCGCTTTCATAATGACCTCATCGACTAACTGTCCGATGGTTATCCTGACCGGCTCCTTAATGGCTCTGTCGGTTAGCTTTTTGATAGCATCTACCATCAACCTTTCCACGGTCTCTTCAACCAGCCTTTGAGGCAGATCTCTAATGTCTGCCAGGGGTAATTCATTAGCTGCTTGATCCTTCTCACCTTCCGGTACATCTGGGTTCTCTTTAGCCCCTTTCTCGATATAAGGAGAAGATGCAGTAGAAGGGTCCTGAGAAATACCTTCAGTATATATCCTCAACTGTTCGGCCCATCACGAATACGGATTCTAAAGCCATGCCTTTGGCCATCGTAAGACCGATTTCGGGTATCACGATGGGCCCATCTACAGTCGGCTCCGTGAAGGTTTCTCGCTGATGCGAAGCCATTAGCTCCAAAAAGTCCTGAGTCTCATACTCAAAAGGACCAGAAAGAAAGACAACTTTCGACTCAGCCATCTCAGTAGCTGTGGTAATTGGATTCTCCTCTGGGACACTAGCCTCTTCGGTCCTCGCAATCATAGGCATCTCGAGATTTGAAGGACCCACGCAGAGGTAATTCCTTCTTTCCTTCTCAAAGAAGGACCTTTGGCGGGCAAAGGGATAGTAACTCTAACCGCCAAATGTAGTGGCTCCCTCTGGGGTACCTCCGGGGCTGGTTCCTCAGGAAGTTCTCTGAGTATCTTCGACCATCGAGACTTCTTCTTCATCTGTACAAGCAAAATAGTAATAAACAAAAAGTCTGGGATAAAAACCCAAATAAATAGGATTGAAGTATACCTGTCAAGAAGATTCAACAGGCAGAGTGCTCTGCCATGGCAAAGATCGTCGTGAAGGTCTGTACTGCCCAGGTATAGCCCACTTGGTTCTCTTGACAGGAGGAGAACTCGCCTCCGAAGGAGCCCGACGTTTCGACGAGGTATTCAAAGGCACTGCCATCTTTCTTCTCTCCCGGGAGGTACTAGAACCATCTGAGGATCTGCCACCAGATGACGAAAGCTCTCGGAGATGTGCAAGGGCCTACTGAGCCGCCTCCAACTTTGTCCCCTTCATCAGACTCCGTTTTTTATCGTAGCCCGATGAGAAGTTATTGGCCAAACAATGAAACTTTATGGCTGAATACAAGATATGGGTCTCTCCGTGCATCGTAGGGATCGTAAACTTCGTTCCAGTGCACCCGGTATTGTAATAATACCACGCCCAGGCGCCATCCAGTAGAATTCCCTCATAACCAAGACAAGATCTTGGGTTGTCCATCATCGTCTGACTATAGTCGAACTGTCGCACAAACCGACTCGACAAATAGGGCTCTAGATACACCCGGTTCTGGTTCTGGTACAATAAGTGTGAGGGATGAACGGACTGCAGCCAATGGAAAGCATCGAAAGTCAAATCACTCTCCTCTCTGCCCCTGTCTGCTAGTCCCTCGTCTGCGAGATAACCCAGGTAAGAGGGCGAAACCCTTTTAAAATCATAGCCATCCAAGCGTCTTAACATCCACCTACAGATAGGTATGCCCTGATAGAGCCATTTTGCCTGGTAATAGTTACGCATCGTCGCATCCCCTTTCTCTTTACCATCAATGGTGTTAGGGACTATCAAACCAGGGTGGTGTAACGCCAACCAAGCCATTAAATAATGGTAAGGGAGTTCAACTCGAGGGAATTCACCGTCTCCTTCACGATGCCCTATTATTTTCTTCGAGAGCTTCCGCAGGCCTCGCAGGGTATTACACACCATAGCTGGTAGCAAAGCCAGCGAATATTTGAAGCCCAGTTTCACAGCCGGCAGAATGAGTTCTTGATTGATTCGCCCAACGGATCCAGAGCCTCCAGAAACTACAGCTTTCCGCAGCCATATCATCAGGAAAGCAGTCAACGCTGCTTTTGAGCTCAAAGCAATCAAGTTCTGACAAAAATAGTTATGAACGATGGAAGTGGTTTTCCCTCAACTTCTACTGAAGGAGCGGATACCCCCGCTTTGACCATCATAGCTTCTACTTTATCAGTATTATATGCCCTATGCATGATAAAATAGACTGTACCTGGCTCTGGAGGTTGTTGATCGAAGATATTGTCCTTCCAAGCCTTAATGTGAGGATGACTCTTCGCCGAGTCCTGGCGTACACAAACTTGATGATGGCAAAGCAGTTCTTTATAAACTAATATCATTTCATGATACTTGTTCTCCCGTCCCAAAAACTCCTCTTTACTAGGAGTATATTTTTTATAGGGTTCTTCGCCCCAGGGCAGCTTCGAGATGGCGTACATCTTGTGGAGGGCCAACCCCATCTCTCCACGTGGAGTATAGAAAGTCCCGGTGTGGTGATTATATATCTCCAGCAAAGCCGCGAACAAGGGTTGATTGATCTCTATACCGTGTTCGGTGGCCTTGATGGCACAACGCAAGCCGGTACCTTTCAGATCTGTCTTGAACCTACCCAATACCCATTGGTTAATTCATGCCACTCAGTCTTAGGATGGATCCAAACTTTGACCCGGAAGGCTCTTTTCGGATACGTGCATCCTGTTGCTCGAAGCCTATTGGCGAAAAGAGAAGCCCCGAACGGATGTACATCAGTGGTAAAATAGCTGAGCAGGTGACCAGGGAGCAACACAAGCAAAGTGTACGATGGACCATCACATACGTTCTTGAAAGTGTCCTTTCTCTTAGAATGCATGTCCACCTGGAAATGGCCTGTCATTAAACTATCTTGCTCACAGACACTATTGATGACTCTATTGGTGACTCTGTACGTCAGCGGAAACCTCAGCACATCTTACAGTCGTTACTTTGTAAAAGTAATAACCATGCGCATCGGTTGAGGGAGCTTCAACACATCTTCAGGATGCTACTTCGAGGAGTGGTGCCCATGCGCATCAGCAGAAAAAGCTTTAGCATATCTTGGAGACGCTACTCCAAGGAGTGAACGCTCATGTGCATCAGCAAATTAGGGTGTCGATGTTCATCGAACACCTACATGCAACAGGCGGTCGCACGTCTCCATGCACTTCAGTGCCAACGGCCAGAGAGTCGTCGACGTCGACGGCCTCCAACGTCGGCCGCTTCCCTCCGGCCTTTTTCGTGCTTACCATAGCCACCTTAGGGGCCTTGGCGACTCTCGATCTGCCATGGCAGAAAGATTACGGTTTTAAAGAAGAAAACTCTCGGAAATAAAGCTTAGTTGGAAGGAGAACACAGATGGCAGAAAACCTCTCTATCTCCGAACAAAGCCATACATATAAGGCGAAGCCACGTCGGCAGATGAAGACAAAAAAGACCCTTTATATTTGAAGCAACGCTTCAATTGGTGTGGAGATGAACGAGATCGTGATAAATTTTTTTTCCTCAAAACGAGGAGTCGTCATCATTATTTTTTATGAAACGATGGCTCAAAGACAATAATACCGACGGCTAAGCATGATGTCAGCCCATCAGTGACCTACTATGTGCTCCCGATGACAAGTGTCATTTCATGCTTCTGTTCAAAGTGTTCGAAACTTGTTCAAGTTTGAAAACTTTGAAAGGGGTCTTATAGAAACACGAAAAAGAGCAAAAGACGTCAGAAGCACAAAAGTCCCTTAAATTTTTGTGCGCTTCAAAACTCGTACTATAAAAAGACAGTACATAAATGAATGTTATTTATTAAAATCATGTTTACAAAAGATCTATTATAGACTCTTCATGGTTACATATAAAGACTAAAATCTAAAGCACAACCTACAAAGTGCGCGGTCTTCAGAAGCGTGCAGTTTTCATAAGTGCGCTGTCTTCAGAAGTGCACAGACCCCAAAAGTGCAGCAGTGTCAGCGTGAATCACTTCCTCGTCAGAGTGAGCCACTTCCTAGTCAAACATGGAGGAACTCTAGTATAGCTAATAAAGCAGCTATTAGCCCGAGCAAGAATGCAGCTCTTGCACGAATCCTACAGCACTACCTGCAGCTCTTCTAGCATAACAGGGCATGCAGCTCCCCCCCACTCCAATATGGCTAATGAAGCCATTAGTGAGCAGGACAGAGCACAACCTGTGGCTCTTCGGATTGGCAATCAATCCAAACCCGGTTGCTTGGACCTCAAAGACCTCCAAGATGTTGATCAGGTTCAAACCCCTTATGCCAAACGTTCAAGTGCATCTCGAAACTCTGTAGTTTTTCTTCTACAAGACCATAACTCCTTTGAACAAAAAGATCTACAACCAACAACCAACTTATGTAAGGCCCGTGGCCGTCCGAAGCTAAATTGGGTCGAGCATGACAGATGAATGACTGGAAACTATGAGCAAGGTCTCACCCAAAAAGCTACTCTTTATATATGCTGTGTGGTCCAACCCACATGCCATGTGGCAGTCGGTCAAAGGACCCCAGAGTAATGGGATGAACCTAGGACTCAGCACAATGAATCTCCTTTAATAGATTCATTTGACTAAGCTTTTAGTCACCGCTTCTTGAGCCCCACAAAGCGGCGGCAATTAAAGAAGTTGTTGACTCAACCGCTCAAAGACGGTCATTAATTTTCTTAGGAGCATAATAACTTTGACGTTTCGTAAAAGCGCAGCTCCCTTATGGTTACCCAAAAGTGTAGCACCCCAGAGTTTCACATAAGTGCAGCCCCCTAACAGACCCATCATTGTTCCTTCAGAGTTTCATAGAAGCACAGACAGTATCCTCATTGCCTAAAAGCGCAGTGAGTTTTTTGCTTCAAGAGCACAGACTCATCGTTGCCCATAAGCGCAATGACTTCGTTGTCTCAAGAGCACAGTCCCCTCATCGCCCAAAAGTACAGCGACTTTATCGCCTCAAGAGCACAGTTTCCTCGTCGCCCAAAACTGCAGTGACTTTGTCGCCTCAAGAGCATAATCTTCTCGTCGTCCAAAAGCGTAGTGACTTCTTTGCCTCAAGAGTACAGTCTCCTCATCACCTAAAAGTACAGTGACTTCGTCACCTCAAGAGAACAGTCTCCTCATTGCCCAAAGGTACTTGTCGCCTCCATAGCAGCCTCCTCATCACCCAAAAGCTCGAACACTCCCAAAAACGTAGCTCATATAGCATACAGTTCTGCTACAACGTGGCATCATGCCACGTGGACAATATGGTAGCTGTTTTTTCTCAGGTACAATTGGATTCAGTTTGGTGTATTTTTCAGATACAATCAAATTTGGTTTGTTTAAATCACCACCCCTGAGATAGAGTTGAATTTAGTTTGTTTAAACAGTTGTATCTTTTTTAGATGCGATCAAATTCAATTTTGTTTAAACCCATCGCTCTTGAGATGAGATTGGATTTTAGTTTGTTTAAACAGTCATTCTCTTGATAAGAGCAAGATCTAGTCAGTTTCATCTGAGCAAAGTCATCGAACAATAGGCACACATCATGTGTCAACTAATCGGTCATACTGATAAAGGATCATAACTGTCCAAGATCTCGATCATAGAGAATTCCAACAGCTGCCATGTGTCAGCTTAGCAGCAGCCTTCATATTACAGTTACAACAGATATTCCCCATAATCTTGCACGCACAGTGCTCCTGTGCACCAGAAACCCTTGTGCACATCATACATGTGCTTACCTATAAATAGAATGAGCCTTCCTTTATTCAAGAACTCTTCGACATCTTCTTAATTGGCAACCCTGAGTACCACTCACAAGCATCAGAAAGTCATAGCAAGTCCAGTTTGTCGTCAGATTATCAACGGAGTAAAGGAGCCACCGTCGTACTTTTCCAGAAATTTTTGTACCTAGATCTCATGTTTAGGAATCTTTTGTACTCTTTATACGTTTAAAATACAAAAGTTCGTATAACTATTGTCATGGAAAACAATACGGTCTAGAAGTTCAGAGTGATTATAATCAAGGGGCTTGAGAAGAAGTAAGACACTTCACAATTGAAGTTGGTCGAGTGCTTCGGATCATAGCTCATGTTTGTAGAAGTTGCAAGGACTTCGTATAAAAACTTACAGTTTTCCATAGTAGATTTCAACCAAGAGCTAGAGTTCTCTCGACTAGATTAGTCCTCACAAGAGAAAGACCAGTATACATCATCGTGTTTGCGTTTGCTCTTTGCACTTTACTTTTAGCTTTTCATATCTGTGATATATTTCTGTGATCTGGCTACTAACATTTTTTAGTAGTTAATATTCCGCTGCCTACTCTATTTACCCCAATCTAGAGTATATTGCTTTGTATTTCGATCCTACATATCGTAGCTATTTTTTTATTTCGAAAACATTGATGATGTTTGTTTCAACATCCAAAGGCGTTTGCGGAAGTTCTACCTTTGGTGTTTTCTTTGTCTTGACGAGTTCACCTACTGGACGTCGTCAAATCATCGCACAACCTACATACAAGATATCTTACCAATATATTCTACTTATTTAATGTCACTTCAACATTTTTACTTTTATTATTTATTTATTTACGTAGTTATTTTATATTAAACTGTGCTACCAAGTCATACTTGGGTGCAAGCGACTGTGTTAGTCATTTCCGTTGCTTTTCTTTATTTCATGCATGTTGACCTAGTTTTTGAGGACTACCTTACTATTGTGAGATTTGGTATATCTCCTTTGGCTATGACATATGTGTTCCACGAGTTGTAAGCCTCATATAGGTCTCAGCCTTGCATAGTCGGCTGGCCACCAGTACGTGTAGGACATGCGTTAGGTTATAACTGCTAATGAATTGCATGCTAGAAGACTTAGCAGTTGTTAGAGTATTATGTGTGGATATGATATTGGGTGGGGAGAACTCGAATGTATGTTGACTACCTCCATATCTATCGTAGACTCGCTCGCTATCGAGGAACGGTAGATAGACAATATGCTATAGACTCGCGACTGAAAAATGATATGTAGACTATATGCTATAGACTCACGACTGATAAATGGTATATAGACTTAGACTCGTGACTGAGGTACTTTATTTCTTAAACTTGACTTGATAGTCATCCAGACATGCACTATTCTTAAATTACATATTTACTTAGTAGAATGGTTAGGTGACCTTGTTGATATCCCTGCACTTATACCTGATCATGTATAGGACAATGTCTCGTTATAGAATAGTGTGCCATTTCTTGTCCTTGTTTGGTATAGGGGTGGTTCACTGCTTCGATGATGGGATACTGGACCGTGCTGTGATCTAGGTTATTTATTTTTTCCTATGACTATGTGACATATTTATATTCAGTTTATATGGTATATTTTTATGTATCATGTTACGTCCCTCTGATGACCTGGTGATCTTTTCAGGTAGTTGATTGTGCAGAGTTAATTTGCTGATCATGATGGTGTTTCTATTTCTGATCCAGGTATCTTTCGTGATTTTATATTTATATCCATTTCATGTATTCTGCTTCTTAGCCAAGTTTTATAGACCTATACTATTCTTTGGATCTATCAAACATATTTAATGGGATGCTGACAATGATACATATTGTTTATTCTTGATATTATCCATTCTGTGGATTGAGATATAAGATAGGTGATTTGATAGATAGATTTAGATACCAAGATAGCTTATATGTATTCTAGCTGGGCCGAAGTCTAATGGTTACCTAGTTGGCATGTTTACGTATTCATATTCCTATGTATATTAGGACTGGATGTTACATATTTTTTTGGTGGCCCATATAGGTCGAGAGCATATCGTCTCTGTTACGTTATTGTACCGAGTGAGCCTGCAATAGGATAACATATTAGGATCTCAATCTATAATTACTTTAAATTTTTTTAGTTTTATCTATCGTCCTTGGAACTCGTAATTGAAGTCGTTCATCTTTCTTGACCTCCTTATTTTGGACTCTTGTCTTTCCCTACTTTGGAAATACGAACACTCATGCTTGGTGAACCATTTGGGATTTGTTCTATTGTAGGATAAAAGGTAGTTGATAGGGTATTTTAAAATGAGAGTTATTTAAGGTAATAAAGATTTGGATATACGTCTCTATTTGATAGACCGAGAAGATCGGATTGGCAGTATAGAATCCATATAGGTGACTTAACCCTAACGAGAGATGTCAGGATCAGTGGACTATAACCATTCCACTATTTACCTATATTGGATAGAGATAGCTTAGAGTACCGATGTTAGATAGAGATGGGTTAGAGGTATAACAAAGTTTAACTAGGCTTAGTAAAGAAGGTATGATATATTCCTCAATCATAATGATTGTGGGAATTTGAAAGAACATATAATATAATTTTTAGAGCTAGTTACGGTTCCATAATTAGAATGTGACCATCCACCTGATAAACTATGTTTGACAGGACTCGAGAGTCTCATTATGAATAGAATGATTCAATAGGCACCGCTTAGCATTAACTTCTACCTTTACCTAGCAGATAGTGGTAGAATGGTTACGCGTACTTGTAAGTACTTTATAGCTTCTTAATAGGCTATAAAGAGTAGATTGTTAATCATACTATTAAGGAGATTTGATATATAACCTATATGAGTATGGCATAGGTTTAAGGATTGATTTTATTATTCCTATCTTTTGCGGATAAATCTAACTAAGGACTTGAGAATAGAAGTAGACTAGTAAGTCATAGATATGTTGAACCTTTCATCGATACCGGTTAGTTAGGAATCCCGAAGGAGTTGTAGTAAGATTAGCTCGTCACATTCATGGGAATCAAAGTTTGTCTTAAGAACCCTTGAGAGATAAGCCTATATGAATATGAGTTCGTCATCTTCAGTCTGATTGATCATCCGAAGTTCAAAGTCGTTCTAGTATCCCGAAGTGTAATTCGCTATTAACCGTACCACTATCCCTTCCGTGGGAATGCTTGACTTAAGACGCAATCACAGTCTCATGATTTGTAATGACTAATCGTTCTACTTATAACTATATCACCATAGGTACCAGTTCTTTCCTATTCGAATTCCCTCAATTTAGTCACTATGACTTGACTCTTCCTACGCTTAATCGTATTTGACTTTTTTCGAAATTAATCCCCTTTTTCTTTTATATATCGTTGGGATGGATAGATTGTAAGCCCCTCTCAAATTTATGATTCTCTTGGATTAGTGAGTAATTAGGATAATTGGTTCCTATTAGGGCAACAAATTAGTGGTTTAAAATGCCCAGTTTTCTATTTTTATCATTTTATACTCTCCACTGTGACTTTGATATTAGGAGCACAATACTAGCCTCTTCCTTCCAACAAATTTCACACTCATGATTTAGGCGAGCAAGACTACATGTATGAAATACATGTTTTGCACAAGCACACTTTATGTGCTCCATTTTAATTACATAACATTCATGACTAATTTCTACTTAGAACAAACACCAAATGCCAAATCTCATTCCATTTGAGTTTATCCTTGTACTATCGAAATATTCCCTCAAACAAATTAAAATTTCATGATCCATACACGACATACAACACCCATGACATTTGCATCCCACCCAAACAATCCCCAACATGCCTCATACATAACATCCAATATCAAACAACGACCATCCATATACAGTAGTCATTATGTCTAAAATTATCCATTACACCAACCTAATCATGCCTTATATTCGAACCTAATTCTATGAAAAGGGTTCCTGCACCTATTATAAATTCTTATCTCTTAGTCTAAAAAATTTTTCTTTCCATAAATTCTTTAGTCTTTTCCCTTTTTCGCCATTTTATGCGATGAATAAAATCCCATGTCCAAGATTAACTCCCTAACCTTCTAATACTAAGCGTGATCTTGGTTTAGAAGTCTATCAGAGTTGTAAGAGCTTGGCTTAACAAGTTGTCTCTCTAGTCTTGAAGTCGACAAGCCTTCGTATAAAAGCTTGTGGTTGTAAAGAAGTGGCAAGCCTTCGGATTAAAGCTTATGATTCACTATCATTGATTATAGTGGATACATATCGGAGCAAGAGTTTTTGGGCCTGTACTATTCCTCTCAGAAGGAAACCAGGATAAAAATGCGACATTTGCATTTGTTTTGTCTTACCCTTACAACTTTATACATATTTTTTGCATATAAACATTATTACTATTAGTTGTTAACTGCCTTTACTTGGTATAAATCTTTAATTGGATAGATTATTCTGCTGCACTCTATTCACCCCCTTTAGAGTTGCTTTACGATCCTACAATCGGTATCAGAGCAAGTTCTATTATTTTTGGATTAACCTCCTTAGAGATTTATGGCAACTATTAGATTTATCTACACCAAAAATAGTAAAGGCCAGTCGACAAATAGGCCTGTCACGACCCGCACCCACTGTGAGGGTACGAGCACGTAACAACGCCCAGCCTACGCCGCAGTGTCGGCGGTAGAACGCTGTCCTAGGTTACTATCTAATCAACAACTCACACAATTATGTAATGTACTTGTCAAAACTCAACTCCGAACGGAGGACAAGTATAGATATAAAGAATCTTAATCACAGACTAAGAATGATAAGATATCACAGAAGTTATAACTAAAGACTAAATAACAGAATAAACCAACAACTAATAAATATAAACTCAGAAAATCTCTACTACAAACTCAACTAAAATCTCAACTACAATCTCAACTATATACAACTCAAGTTCTAAACATGAAAGCTGAACAACAACTAGCTAATCTCCCAATCACTCCTGAGTGTCGGGGCCATAGGTAGCTAAACCATCTCTACAGTAATATGTAGGGCATGTGTCCTCAGGGTAGTCATCTGTAAAATTTTCAACAGGTCCAGTCAGGACAGGAACAAGTACAACTCATCAAGAAAACCCAAGTAAATGACAGAAAACTATAAAGCAGTTATAGACAGTTTTATTGATGAATATGGCAGTTTATATACAGGTGATGGTATGGAGAACAGATAAGATACAAGGAAAGTAAGTAACTAAACAAGAGAAGAATGATGGCAATGAAGACTGTAAAGTAAATCTAGCTGAACTAAAGTAACATAATGAGTCCAGGCAGTAAATGTAAAACAAGTGTAAACTACTATAAATCCAGTACGGGATGAATCTAATACAAGATAAATCCAGTACCAGATGATTCTAGGTAGTGATCAAGAATCCAGGTGAGTCCAGCTAATCTAATAGTGTGTTTTAAAATACCGAGATCGACATGTAAACGGCTGTGGGTAATCAGGCACACCTCTCACTGATCAGGCGAGAGATGGCTATGCTTCCAGTAGATTCCAGTTGGTGATTCCAGATTTGGGGTATGTCTACATGTCTTACTCAATATTTCCCCGTCCCGCAATACAAATGAATCCAGAATTCGACACGAGAATCGAGATGAGTCCAGCCAAAATATGATGATTCCAGAAATAGATTCCGGAATGATTCCAGTGATTCCAGTAATAGAGGCCAGATAATATGGTGAGTGTGTCGCATACATGAATCTAGAAATATCCATACGTGTGGTATCAGAGAATCACATAAAACTAAATAGAACTGAAATATAGTAACTGGCAAATAAATGAGAGAACTATCAGAGAATGTACTCGCCTGATACTCTGAAAAGAGTAGTATAATATCAGATGTTTGCACCGGAGTCACAATGTCCTAAATAGAACAGTACAGGTTATAATGTATTTAAAATAAGGTAAATGAAGCCTACGATGCAATCTACATGAATTCTAGGTCAATCTAGGTCAAAGTCAACTCTAAGTCAAACCTGGTCAACTGTCTAGGTCAACTATGTCCAAGTCAAACTTGGTCAACTCTGGGCCAACCCAAGTCAACATCTAGTGTTTGGTCGACTATAGAGTCAAACCAAGGTTAACTAGGCTCTTTCTAGGTCAATCTTAAGGTCAACCTTAACTATTCCATCCCTATTACCAAGGTAAAATCAACTACCTTGCTAACTTAGTTACCCTCATATATAATATATACCTTCATATATATGAATACTCATAAACAAATAGGTATCCTTGATCAATGGTCAACTAGGCTATAGTGCTAAAGAGGTATCAAGACCAATAATCCTAAGTCCAACACATATATATGTAATGGATGATATCTAACCTTATTATATATTTAAGGTATATCCCCAAATACAAGGTATGATACAACCTATATAATATATGATACACATCACATAAATATATACTATACATATAGTTACCCATGCACTAAGGGAACAAAAGAATTTAAGGAGTCCTCAACTCAAGACCCAAACATATACATAATGTATAGCATTGAGCCTAACATATATGTGTACAATCATATATATGTAACTTAACTTAAAACAAAGGACTGAACACAAAGCTCAAAGAGCAATAAGAGCTAACAGAGAATATACATGTAGGGCTGAACTTGGGATCAAACCTTTACACCAAGAGCTAACACCACAATATTGTGAACCCCTAATAGGGCAGATGGTTGATGAACCAATACAGGACATCTAATGTAATAATCTGAACTTGGACAGGACATTGGGTTATGCACATGGTTGAACCAATGTTCGAGCAATATATAGGCTAAGAGGCATCCAACTGTTACAGTGATAAGAGAAGGACCTGAACCAAGTGTTCCATATCATGCCTGATACTAAAGTATACAGGACAGGGCATTACATTCAGATATGGGCAATGTAGTGCAGTATACATATTGTACAGATCATAAGATAAGTGCAGTGATCAATGTATGCAGGTAGGGAATCAATTTCAAGCTAAGGGATTGATTGTAATGAGGTCAGACCAATGCCCGATAAAAATGTAGCGGCTAAACATGTTGTAATGGATAGATGTAAATTTATGCTTGGGAATTTACTCATGGACAGCCATTCCAGCTAGTGTGGAGTACAAGACTTCATCAAGGAAAAATGTGGTCATGATGTTACATGGTGTGGACAGGGCAGATGGACATGCAGTGAACAAGATAAGGCTCGACTGAACCAATGTTCAGTGTCTGAGCAACTGGGCATGTATATTTTGTTTAAAGTATCAACACGTCTATACACCAATGGGGAAAATAACTGAGAAGTAAAAGGGACAGGACAGATGTATAAATGAAAGTATGTGTCTGAATACATTTAGGAATGTAATGAATTTTAGGCTAAGGAAAGACTAGCAAGATAAGTAGGGATCTAGTGCAAATGTAGACAATGAATCATCTGCATTCATGAATTCAATATGAATTGGTCCATGATAGCAATGGGCTGATTAACTGAAATAGCTAATGCATCTCAACCCCAGTCAACACCCACATAGAAAACCTAGCATGCAACCATGTAATCACCAGTAAATACCATATATATAACCTTGCAAATACAACATTTAACTGGATTTAAAACATGAAAATATATACCTAATCAAATTAACAAAAGTTACAAAACCAGGAACTAGATTCCTAAACTCTGACATTACCCGATACCAACTCATCCTCCAACCAAATTCGAATCAAACCAAGTAAAACACTAAGTCATGGGTTGGTAATCCATCTAGCATGCGTGTACGTGTCATAGGGATGCATTCGTGTCCAAAAAAATAGGACACGAGGTGTCCAAGTGTCAATCGAAACAGTGTGTCAAACTCTGCACAGGCAGCCTCGTGCAGCGAAGTCGTGTCCGATTGGACACGACTCAGTGCTCGAGATGATCCGTGTTCTTGCAAGGCGACACATTGGATATAGGGGTATGTTCCTAGGTGCCTAAGTCGTGGCCAAGTTGTGTCGTGTCCGAGATTCGAAGTCGTATCAGTGGCTTGAATTTCGTGTACGTGTGTGTCAGAAATTTTGATACGAGCGAGAGAACTTCCTCGACTCGCAACCAAGTGCCTCGAAACTTGGTGAGTGTCGAGTCAAACATGGGACCCATCACCTCACCAAATTCCACGTGTCCTAGTGGAGTGTCGTGTCCTGTGTTAGCCCCGAAATGCAGGGGACGCGCACAGTGTGCACGAGCAGGCACGAGATAGTGCAGTCTCGTTTTCTTCGTGCACAGACAACGTGGACCCACGAAATTTTGTGGGGGTCCTGTCAGTCAGTGCCCGTACCCACAAACTAATTTTCGTGGTGTCTCGTGTCGTGTCCTGTCCGTAAAGGCACTCGAACAGCAGGACAGCCGCACGGGCCTGTGCGCAGTGTCGTACGTACAGTGCGTATCCGATTTGGACACGAAAAGTGCATAAAAACCAACTCAGTGCTCAACATAATTAATGTACACATCAAGAGCTATCCAAATATATAATTTGTTTTGAAAAACATTAACATTCAAACCATTGAGGCATTTCGTCGAACACCTAACATACCATTGGACACGTGTCCGATACGGACACCAAACGGACACAAAATTCACCCAAACTTCAGGGACACCTAGGGGACTCCTAGATCTAGCCCTACATGCAAAGAAAACTAAAATTTAAATCAATTTGAGGTGTTTTACCTATAGGTGCAAAATTGCAAGAAAGCTCCAAATGGAGGGTGTTCCTCTTGATGGCCAAATGTTCCAATTGAGCCCAAAACTGAGATTAACCTCCAAAAATATTAAATATATAAATATTAGAACCTAATGCAAAAGACTAGGACGAAAAAGGAGATCAAATGAATAAATGGAAATTTTTTGAAGGGGAAAGAATACCTCTCTTTTCTCCAAGTGTTAGAATGTTAAAAAGAGGCAAGCCCTAATGAATAAGTGTTTAAATAGGGTGGGGATCCCTATGTGGCTGTTCATAGGTTTAATAATTAGTGTTAGGGTTCACTAAATGGCCCATGGGCTTAAGTCATGATCAATTAAATAGTTAAGCCACAAGTCATTTCATGAAATCACAAACCATGACTTAAATTCACTAAACCACATCCCCTCATTCTAAAACTATTCTCTAATGACTAAAATAGGTTAACTCAAGTTAGACTAGGGTCACCATGGCTAGGGTTAGCTTCTAGGCTAGTCCACTAGGTCTCAACAAGTCAAAGTCAACTAGAATTCACCAATTCAACAAATCACCAAATAATTCAAATAAGTCAAAATGACCAAATTATCCCTAGGCTAAAAATGATAATTAAGTCATCATAATGACATGGTTAGGCTCTAGGTCATGCAGTCTCTCAGGTTTCACTAGCAGCACATCAAAATCACAAGTCATGACTAAAATCAATTCTTAAATAGTTTAAAAATTATTAAAAATCACTAAAAATCATAATGTGAATTAAATATCAATAATTAATAATTAAAATTACAAAATTTTAAAATTACCCTCATCTGAAAAATTGGGTGTTACAATCCTACCCACCTTAGAAAAATTTCGTCCTCGAAATTAAAATAATCGCATCCCTACTAGGTCAAACCCCCAGCAAATCAAGGTCGAAGCAACACAATCCTACTGGTCGTGATTTCACAGTCTCGAACGGGGTCGTTACACTATCTAGAAATCAAAACAATATCCTGGCAGGTACTAATGGAATCACACAGGAAAGTGAGAAGAAGAATGAGAAGGACAAACCTGCTAACCCATCACCTGCAGCGTCGGTCTCCTCGACCGCCATCGTAAAAGCTCCAACCCTCTGGTGCTAAGCTACAGGTGGCCTAGCTCCCTCAAGAGGCGGTGCAAAGGGACAGTCTATCTTCTGGTGGGCTTCAGACCCACAGGAATAGCAAACCTTCAGCCTCTTCCTACACTGCTCCCTGGTGTGTCCCAACTTCCTGCAGTAGGAACAACTGATTGCCTTCGGGTCCGGACCCCGATACTGATGCTGCACCTGCTAAACCATCACTGGTGCCCGGGTCTGCTGAATCTGAATATGAGGCCTCTTGGCCTGGCCTCTGCTGCTACTACCACTCTGGAAGTCACGACCCCTCTTCAACTTCAACCCTAGGTCGTCCTCCGCTGCCATAGCCCCAGAAAATATCTCTGTAAAGGTAGCGTTCCGGTCGCTCTTAGTCAGCGACCGAATCTCCGTAACCAAGCCTCGGCGGAACTTCCTCGCCTTCGTCTTCTCAGTCAAGTCATCTATGAACCGGGCCAATCGACAAAACTCCCCGGCGTACTCAGCTACCGTCTGGTTTCCCTGAACCAGACCCTCAAACTGTACCTCTATGCCTCCCAAGGCCACATCAGGAAAGAACTGCTCCTTGAACAGTTCCTTGAACTGGGCCCAAGTCTGGCCCTCAACTCCCACCCTGGGATCTGTCTGGTACCACGCACGGGCTAAGTCCTGCATCTGACTGCCTGCCGCCTCGATATGGAGTCGATCTGGTATCTCTGCCAGCCTGAATATCTCCTTGATATGCTCTATCCAGTCGTCTGCGTAATGAATGCCCTCAGTGCCCAGGAACTCTCTGGGATGCATCTTCTGGAAGTCCTGTATATCCTTCTCCTTCCGACGAGGCTGCTGCTGCTCCCCCTGAGCAGTCACCATCTCTACTGTAGCACGAACCAGCTGGTGGGCCTCGTCAATCCCCTGACGATAATCGACAGTCTGCTGCTGCTGCTGCTGCTGCTGGTGAGACGCCAGAATCCTCTCCACGAAAAAGAAAAGATGAGCAGCATCTACCATCCCCACAGGTGGAGGCTGCTGCAGTGGAAGGATCTCGGGAAGCGCCGGACTCTGCCTTCCAGCTGATGGAACACCCACCCCAGCTGATGGATCTTCGAAAGCTGCTGAAACATCCACCCCAGCTGGCATGACTAGGGCTGCGGTACCAGGAGCTGGCTGCTGAATGTGAGAGGTGGCAGACCCCTCTGCATCGACTACTGTACCAGAGCGATGTGATAGTGTCTCCACCATCAGGAAGACAGATCGAAAAGGAAGTCAATACAGAGCAGGAATCGATAAAATCAAAGGAGGACAGATTATTTCAAAGAAGACAATCAGTAAGATATGTAGATGGCATGAATTGAAGCAGAATTTTTCCTAACTGTTATTGAGTGCCTCTCCGTTAAAGCCTATCTCTCAATCCTATCGTAGGCTCGCGACAGTACAACTAAGTCGTCGTACTACCACGATATTGCACTAATGCGACTCTCGACCTGCATGGGCCACCACTAAAAACGTGTCACGACACGCACCCACTGTGAGGGTATGAGCACGTAACAACGCCCAGCCTACGCCGCAGTGTCGGCGGTAGAACGCTGTCCTAGGTTACTATCTAATCAACAACTCACGCAATTATATAATGTACTTGTCAAAACTCAACTCCGAACGGAGGACAAGTATAGATATAAAGAATCTCAATCACAGTCTAAGAACGATAAGATATCACAGAAGTTATAACTAAAGACTAAATAACAGAATAAACCAACAACTAATAAATATAAACTAAGAAAATCGCTACTACAAACTCAACTAAAATCTCAACTACAATCTCAATTATATACAACTCAAGTTCTAAACACGAAAGCTGAACAACAACTAGCTAATCTCCCAATCACTCCTGAGTGTCGGGACCATAGGTAGCTAAACCATCTCCACAGTAATATGTAGGGCATGTGTCCTCAGGGCAGTCATCTGTAAAATTTTCAACAGGTCCAGTCAGGACAGGAACGAGTACAACTCATCAAGAAAACCCAAGTAAATGACAGGGAACTATAAAGCAGTTATAGACAGTTTTATTGATGAATATGACAGTTTATATACAGGTGATGGTATGGAGAACAGATAAGATACAAGGAAAGTAAGTAACTAAACAAGAGAAGAATGATGGCAATGAAGACTGTAAAGTAAATCTAGCTGAACTAAAGTAACATAATGAGTCCAGGCAGAAAATGTAAAACAAATATAAACTACTATAAATCCAGTATGGGATGAATCTAATACAAGATGAATCCAGTACCAGATGATTCTAGGTAGTGATCAAGAATCCAGGTGAGTCCAGCTAATCTAATAGTGTGTTTTAAAATACCGAGATCGACATGTAAATGGCTGTGGATAATCAGGCACACCTCTCACTGATCAGGCGAGAGATGGCTATGCTTCCAGTAGATTCCAGTTGGAGATTCCAGATTTGGGGTATGTCTACATGTCTTACTCAATATTTCCCCACCCTACAATACAAATGAATCCAGAATTCGATACGAGAATCGAAATGAGTCCAGCCAAAATATGATGATTCCAGAAATAGATTCCGGAATGATTCCAGTGATTCCAGTAATAGAGGCCAAAAAATATGGTGAGTGTGTCGCATACATGAATCCAGAAATATCCATACGTGTGGTATCAGAGAATCACATAAAACTAAATAGAACTGAAATACAGTAACTGGCAAATAAATAAGAGAACTATCAGGGAATGTACTCACCTGATACTCTGAAAAGAGTAGTGTAATATCAGATATCTGCACCGAAGTCACAATATCCTAAGTAGAACAGTACAGGTTATAATGTATTTAAAATAAGGTAAATGAAGCCTACGATGCAATCTACATAAATTCTAGGTCAATCTAGGTCGAAGTTAACTCTAAGTCAAACCTGGTCAACTGTCTAGGTCAACTAGGTCCAAGTCAAACTTGGTCAACTCTGGGCCAACCGAAGTCAACATCTAGTGTTTGGTCGACTATAGAGTCAAACCAAGGTTAACTAGGCTCTTTCTAGGTCAACCTTAACTATTCCATCCCTATTACCAAGGTAAAATCAACTACCTTGCTAACTTAGTTACCCTCATATATAATATATACCTTCATATATATGAATACTCATAAACAAATAGGTATCCTTGATCAATGGTCAACTAGGCTATAGTGCTAAAGAGGTATCAAGACCAACAATCCTAAGTCCAACACATATATATGTAATGAATGATATCTAACCTTATTATATATATAAGGTATATCTCCAAATACAAGGTATGATACAACCTATATAATATATGATACACATCACATAAATATATACTATACATATAGTTACCCATGCACTAAGGGAACAAAAGAATTTAAGGAGTCCTCAACTCAAGACCCAAACATATACATAATGTATAGCATTGAGCCTAACATATATGTGTACAATCACATATATGTAACTTAACTTAAAACAAAGGACTGAACACAAAGCTCAAAGAGCAATAAGAGCTAACATAGAATATACATGTGGGGCTGAACTTGGGATCAAACCTTTACACCAATAGCTAACACCACAATATTGTGAACCCCTAATAGGGCAGATGGTTGATGAACCAATACAGGACATCTAATGTAATAATCTGAACTTGGACAGGACATTGGGTTATGCACATGGTTGAACCAATATTCGAGCAAGATATAGGCTAAGAGGCATCCAACTGTTACAGTGATAAGAGAAGGACCTGAACCAAGTGTTCCATATCATGCCTGATACTAAAGTATACAGGACAGGGCATTACATTCAGATATAGGCAATGTAGTTCAGTATACATATTGTACAGATCATAAGGTAAGTGCAGTGATCAATGGATGCAGGTAGGGAATCAATTTCAAGCTAAGGGATTGATTGTAATGAGGTCAGACCAATGCCCGATATAAATACAGTGGCTAAACATGTTGTAATGGATAGATATAAATTTATGCTTGGGAATTTACTCATGGACATCCATTCCAGCTAGTGTGGAGTACAAGACTTCATCAAGGAAAAATGTGGTCATGATGTTACATGGTGTGGACAGGGCAGATGGATATACAGTAAACAAGATAAGGCTCGACTGAACCAATATTCAGTGTCTGAGCAACTGGGCATGTATATTTTGTTTAAAGTATCAACACGTCTATACACCATTGGGGAAAATAACTGAGAAGTAAAAGGGACAGGACAGATGTATAAATGAAAGTATGTGACTGAATACATTTAGGAATGTAATAAATTTTAGGCTAGGGAAAGACTAGCAAGGTAAGTAGGGATCTAGTGCAAATGTAGACAATGAATCATCTGCATTCACGAATTCAATGTGAATTGGTCCATGATAGCAATGCGCTGATTAACTGAAATAGCTAATGCATCTCAACCCCAGCCAACACCCACATAGAAAACCTAGCATGCAACCATGTAATCCCCAGTAAATACCACATATATAACCTTGCAAATACAACATTTAACTGGATTTAAAACATGAAAATATACACTAATCAAATTAACAAAAGTTACAAAACCAGGAACTAGATTCCTAAACTCTGACATTACCCGATACCAACTCATCCCCCAACCAAATTTGAATCAAACCAAGTAAAACACCAAATCATGGGTTGGTAATCCATCTAGCATACGTGTACATGTCATAGGGATGCATTCGTGTCCAAAAAAATAGGACACGAGGTGTCCAAGTGTCAATCAAAATAGTGTGTCAAACTCTGTACAGGCAGCCTCGTGCAGCGATGTCGTGTCCGATTGGACACGACTCAGTGCTCGAGACGAGTCGTGTTCTTGCAAGGTGACACGTAGGATATAGGGGTATGTTCCTAGGTGCCTGAGTCGTGGCCAAGTTGTGTCGTGTCCGAGATTCGAAGCCGTATCAGTGGCTTGAATTTCGTGTATGTGTGTGTCAGAAATTTCGATGCGAGCGAGAGAACTTCCTCGACTCGCAACCAAGTGCCACGAAACTTGGTGAGTGTCGAGTAAGACATGGGACCCATCACCTCACCAAATTCCACATGTCCTAGTGGAGTGTCGTATCCTGTGTCAGCCCCGAAATGCAGGGGACGCGCACAGTGTGTACGAGCAGGCACGAGACAGTGCAGTCTCATTTTCTTCGTGCAGAGACAACGAGGACCCCCAAAATTTTGTGGGGGTCCTGTCAGTCAGTGACCGCACCCACACACTAATTTTTGTGGTGTCTCGTGTCGTGTCGTGTCCTCAAAGGCGCTCGAACAGCAGGACAGCCGCACGGGCCTGTGCGCAGTATCGTGCGTGTAGTGCGTGTCCGATTTGGTCACAAAAAGTGCATAAAAACCAACTCAGTGCTCAACATAATTAATGTACACATCAAGAGCTATCCAAATATATAATTTGTTTTGAAAAAAATTAACATTCAATTCATTGAGGCATTTCGTCGAACACCTAACATACCATACGACACATGTCCGATACGGACACCAAACAGACACAAAATTCACCCAAATTTCAGGGACACCTAGGGGACTCCTAGATCTAGCCCTACATGCAAGGAAAACTGAAATTTAAATCAATTTGAGGAGTTTTACCTATAGGTGCAAAATTGTAAGAAAGCTCCAAATGGGGGGTGTTTCTCTTGATGGCCAAATGTTCCAATTGAGCCCAAAACTGAGATTAACCTCCAGAAATATTAAATATACAAAAATTAGAACCTAATGCAAAAGACTAGGATGAAAAAGAAGATCAAATGAATAAATGAGAATTTTTGGAAGGGGGAAGCATACCTCTCTTTTCTCCAAGTGTTGGAATATTAAAAAGAGGCAAGCCCTAATGAATAAGTGTTTAAATAGGGTGGGGATCCCTATGTGGCTGTTCATAGGTTTAATAATTAGGGTTAGGGTTCACTAAATGGCCCATGGGCTTAAGTCATGATCAATTAAATAGTTAAGCCACAAGTCATTTCATGAAATCACAAACCATGACTTAAATTCACTAAACCACATCCCCTCATTCAAAAACTATTCTCTAATGACTAAAATAGGTTAACTCAAGTTAGACTAGGGTCACCATGGCTAGGGTTAGCTTCTAGGCTAGTTCACTAGGTCTCAACAAGTCAAAGTCAACTAGAATTCACCAATTCAACAAATCACCAAATAATTCAAATAAGTCAAAATGACCAAATTACCCCTAGGCTAAAAATGATAATTAAGTCATCATAATGACATGGTTAGGCTCTAGGTCATGCAGTCTCTCAGGTTTTACTAGCAACACATCAAAATCACAAGTCATGACTAAAATCAATTCTTAAATAGTTTAAAAATTATTAAAAATCACTAAAAATTATAATGTGAATCAAATATCAATAATTAATAATTAAAATTACAAAATTTCAAAATTACCCTTATCTGGAAAATTGGGTGTTACAAGGCCACCTCTATTTGATGGTACAAACTACACGTACTGGAAGACACGTATGAGCTTTTATCTAAAATCTCTTGATTTTGATCTATAGTCTATTGAAGTAGATGGATACAAGATGCCACCTAGAATCGTCAAAGATGGCAACTCATAGAAAACCCCATGATAAGTACACATGCATAGAAAAGAAATATGCTAGTCTTGATGCTAAAGCTATTAATACTCTATATTGTGCTGTAGATAGAACTGAATTTAACAGAGTCTCCACTTGTGACACTTCATATGAAGTTTAGAAACTTCTTGAGGTTACTCATGAAGGTACCTCACAAGTGAGGGAATAAAAAATAAGTCGTCTGACACAGGAGTATGAAGCTTCCAACATGAAGAAAAATGAGATGATCACTCAGATGTTCACAAGATTCTTTGACATCATCAACCTTCTTTCCTCTCTTGACAACGAGTACAACAATCATGACAAGATTTCCAAAGTACTCAGAGGACTCATTAAGAATTAGAATCCCAAGGCCACTGCAATCATTAAAGGGAATGATCTCACCACAATGACTCTCGACACGCTTATGGGCAAGCTAATGACTCACGAACTAGGTCTCGAGGAATTTAAAGATCCCACGCCAAAGGAAAATATGATTACATTCAAGGCACATCACAAGAAGGTCTCCAACTGTGACTCCGACTATGATGAATCTCAAGATGAAAAAGTTGCCATGATCACCAGGAACTTCAGGAAATTTCTATAGTTCGAAAGATCAAAGAAGAAGGAGTACAATGACAATAGTGATAAAGAACCGGTGTGCTACAACTGCAAGAAGACAAGTCACATAAAGAGAGACTGTGTAACGCTCCAGTCCCAAAATACGTAGGACTAGGTATATAGACATGTCACCCGTACAATAAATATACGTAAGCTGTAAATGCAGTACAAACATGGCACACTAAATCTTATCCTCAAAATAAAAGAATAATAATATCATAAATCAACTATGAATTATCATTTTTTAAGTCGTTGGGCGGAGACAAATCTATTACCAACTATTTTAACTGAGAAGAATACATACAAAGAAATATTTTATAAAAAGTAGCAAAGGAAGATCCAAGAGCAATCATCCTCGATAGAAAAGGGAAGATCACGATCCTGGCTGGAATTTCTACAAAACATCATGAAAGCACACACCTGAAGAAATCACCAGGTCCTCAGAGAGACGTAACAAGATACATATAAATAAGCCATAAGAACTGAATCATGTCATAAGTCATAATGAAAAGTAAAGTGTTCCAACCATAACATGGCCCAGTATTCCATCATTGAAATAGTTGATCACCCATATACCAAACAAGGACAAGGAGTGGTACATTATTTTGTAATATGACACTGCCCTATGAAATAACTAGAATGGGGCATGACATGACATAAACTAAGGCCACCTAACCATTTACTATGATCATGCAGTTAAGAACAAACCTTTAATGCATGGGCCATCTGGCTATAATAGGATCAGCATGGTCCCCTCTATGGGCACCAGGGGCCTACGTCCATAATGCTCCGCAAACGTCAGAGAGAACAGTAATAATACTACATCCGTAATATTTTATGAACGTTATAGGGAATCAGTACGGTGGGGTATCCGTCCAATAAGAAATCAGTACCTGCATCTCCGGCGGACCACACAGGTTAAAATTGATAAGTACATACGTGGCCCATATGCTAAGGAACTGTTCTCTCCACCCTATGCACCTACCTAGGTTGTATGCACGATACTGTACCTTTACTAACTGCCAAGTCTCCTATCATGCATCTATTTGGCAGTTAAACCTAATGCATGTACACAGATGATCAACTAACACGCAAGTACCTCTATATGCCGCTCACAACTAACACATATGTCGTAGTACAACTGTATCAAAGCTTATGAAATACTTACTGACAAATGGTAGTCTCTTAACTTTAGGTCCATATGTAAATTTTAAAGACACAAATGAAATATGACTAGCATTTGCATCATGTATAGCTGGAAGCATAGTAAGGTAAATTATGAACAGTAAATAGTGAAGCAATTGGAGAAACTAGAAATAAACAGTAACCATGTAGTAACTAAACAGTAAGATGCAAATAATATAAACAGTAAATATGGCAATGTATCTTGCCTGAGGTGGTTTACAAAATGACAGTATCTAGTAACTCGAACCGGTAGATCAGTGAAGTAATAGAAGCCAACTTTCGCAAACGTCCTCGGATGTTGAAATAAACATCACATACGTTTTTGGCATAAAAGAAATGTCTAAGATCGCCTACACATAAGTCCAATTCTAGACATAGGGGCAAAATTATAATTTTGGGCCAAATCCGTATCTTCCGTTGGATCCACTTTTCACCGAAAAGCGTACCAAGTCCTACAGTCCCTAAAGTTATCAAATTATATGTCTACGAGTCTGGTTTGATGATATAAACTCAACCGTATGTCCAGAGTTGGATTCCGGTGAGCCGTGCATAATTTTGCCCGTTTAATCGGGTCGTGGGCCCGCCAAAATAGTATTTTGGTCGACATTCTCAAAATCGGAACAAACTTGGCTCACAGGACCAAAAAAATAAGGCCAGTCCAGTGGCATAAGTTTTGTCTCGAGATGATGAACATGCACGAAGTTGTAGGCTAGTTTGCAAAGAGGCCGATACGAGGTATCTCGGCAGATACATCTCGATTTCATCGTGCACACACAGCGAAATCGAGTTCCGTCGAATCCCACACGTCCATGAAATCGATATGCACCTTTCGATGCTTTCGGTTTACGACCACGTCACCTGGTTTGTCGGGGCGCAAGAAGTATTAGTAATTTTTTTAAATTTCCTATTTTTAAATACTATTTTTCTCGTTTTTGGGAATTGATTTAGCTGATGTCTAGTTGATGAGATTAGAATATACAAAAAGGATTGTGAATCACTATAGGTTGTCTATATGTCTGGTTAATTAGATTTCAAAAATTCTCAAAATCTTGTCTGTAATTCGTCTTCCAATTTGGTTTCCTATTTTTGTAGTTTACAAATAATACAGGACAAATTAAATCAATATATTTGAAGGGGTTTGTGGGTGGTCAACTAGGCTACCCGTAGAAATTTATAGATCAAGAAATCGTCGCATA
Source organism: Iris pallida (assembly GCA_029216955.1). NCBI lineage: Eukaryota > Viridiplantae > Streptophyta > Magnoliopsida > Asparagales > Iridaceae > Iris > Iris pallida. The sequence continues at coordinate 20,101,777 of JANAVB010022597.1, read as the reverse complement.
TAATAAAAGAAAATTGATGATGAACAGGGGTACCTGACTCGGTCGCTGCTGCTGTGGTCAGCATCGGGCGGCAACTTTCGGCCGACGGCGGCTCGTGGGCACCGTTGGGTTGTTGACGGCGGTCGTCGGAGGTCAGTGGGTTGGATTTGGCAGAGTTGAAAAGAAGGTTTTTGAAAAAAATTTGGATTGTTCGTGCGTGCGTATCTCTATATATAACCTGATAAAATTCAAATTAATTTCGAATTTTAATCCTTATCGAATATGTTTGTAGTATTTGAATCTATCTGATTAAATTTTTGGATGGCAATGATCAAATCAGTGATTTAAAACATTTTTTGAAGGATGATGCAGTTTTTCTAATTCGTAATGTCCTAGTCTACTTGTGCGGGCTCTTTAGTAGATGCATATCTAACAAGATATGCAATGTCTCGTGAGATATGTTTTTTTTCCTTTTCTTTTATATACAGATATATCCATATACAACTATAAATTATAAGTACATATATACTCACATACTCCATTAAATTTACGAAACTATTTCTAAGATAGTTTAATAAATAATCCTGAACAAATAGACCTACTATCTATATAATGTTGCTACTATTAATATTAGCAAAAATCTTTAATTAAATACAAGCAGTTTAATAATTAGAAAATATTGTAGAATTTAAAAATAAAAATTTCTTAATAATTTTCAAAAATAATAAAATATTTTTTTGAAATAATTAGTAAATGAACTTGTAAATTTTTTTTATCGTTGTATATATATATATATATATATATATATATATATATATATATATATATATATATATATTAAAAATATATATATATATATATATATATATATATATATATATTTTTTATATATATATATATATATATATATATATATATATATATAGTGTAGCATTTAACTTGCTACCAAAATTTTAACAAATATAAAATTGAAAAGTTCAATAAATAAAAATACTATAAAATATATTAGGTAAAATTAATAAAAAATATTGTAAAATTTAGGGGGTTTACAAACTATCCGACAATAAAAAAAAAGAATCGCCATGATCGCTCATCTAGAAGGGCATCATCAAAGAAGTATGCAAATACAAGTATCTTGCATGAAAGCGAAGCAAGTGAATCTGAAGAAGAAAAATAAAAACCTTGAGACACAACAAACCTATGCTTTATGGCACTAGCTGATCAGGTAACAGATAACTCTCACTATGACGACTTCACATTCGATGAATTATCTGATGCTCTTAGTGACTTACTTGAGGTTTATGGAAAGCTTAGAGATAAGTATAAGCTTGCTAGGAAAGACACTCAATCTTATCAGACTGAGATTGAAAGACTAAACTTTTTATTAAGTGAAGTAAAGGAAACTTCTACTTTGTAATGATTCAGATACGATATCTAAACTTATGCTTAGTCTTCATGAGGCACTTGACTACATTGACAAGAGCACTCGAGATACTAAACTTAAAGAGAAATGAGGCACGATGTAGGGACGGGGCACTACACCATAAAAAAATAAGAAAAAGTTTCGTCCTTAAAACTTAAGAAGATAACCTACCGCTAGAAAAATAGGGAAAGAAACTTTTCCTTCATCTCAGATTCGAGTCCTCAGGTCGACTCTTTGACCGAATGGTTTCTCCAGAGAACGTGAACGAGGGGGATCGCACGATTTAGCTTGTCCTTGCGCTCCAAGAATTGGATCGGTTCTTCCACATATGTTAAGTCCGCCTTCAGGTCCAACTGACCAAAATCTACCACGTGATTCGGATCGTACACATACTTTCATTGTTGTGAGACATAAAAGATATCATGCACATCTGACAGTGCGGGTGGCAACGCGATTTGGTAAGGTACTGGGGTGACTCGCTTCAATATTTGCAAAGGACCCACAAATCTTAGACTAAGCTTGCCTTTAACTCCAAACCTGGTTACTTTTTACATAGGTGTCACCTTTAGAAACACATATCGCCCTCCAGGAACTCGAGAGGCATTCGATGGGCGTCCATGTAGCTCTTATGCCAACTCTGAGCTATCTTCAATCTCTCTTATCAGTTTGACCTTCGCCACAGTTTGCTCCACTAGCTCCGAACAGAGAATCTACCGCTCCCCGACATCATCCCAGCAAATGGGTGATCTGCACTTCCAGCCATATAAAGCTTCGTACGATGCTATTTGGATGCTGGAATGATAGCTATTGTTATATGCAAATTCGTCCAATAGTAGATGAACGTCCCAACTCGACTTCAAGTTGATTGCATAGAGCCGTAACATGTCTTCGAGAATCTGATTCACCTGCTCTATTTGGCCATCGGTCTAAGGATGATAAGCTGAGCTAAACTTTAACTTGGGCCCCAATGCTGACTGAAGACTACTCCAGAAGTGCGACATGCATCGCCCATCCCGATATGAGACGATGGATACTAGGACCACGTGTAGCCGAACTATTTCATTAAGATAGATCAAAGCAAGACAATCGACGCTCTAAGTGACTTTAATGGCAATAATGTGTGCTGACTTGGTTAATCGATCGAAGATGACCTAGATGGCATCGTTCCCTCGTGGCATCTTCGGCAGGCTAACAATAAAGTCCATAGTAATGTACTTCTACTTCCATTCTGGGTTGGCAATATTTTGCATCTCTCCGTCCACCCTCTGGTGCTCTATTTTAACTAGATGACAGGTCATATACAACGACACGAAGAGTGCCATGTCCTTCTTCATGTCGTGCAACCAAAAGATTTTACGGAGGTTCTTATACATCTTCATGCTACCGGGATGCAAAGAATATTTTGTATAGTGTGCCTCCGACAATATTTCGCTTCTCAGTTCTAAGTCCTCCGGGATGCATAGCCGACCATTCACCCGTAACACGCCGGCCTCGTCTTCCGTAAAGTCGGTTGCTGTAACACCCAGTTTTCCAGAAGAGGGTAATTTTGAAATTTTGTAATTTTAGTCTTTTAATAATGATATTTAAATCTTGATATGATTTTTGGTGATTTTAATAGTGTAACCTTGGAAACTGGTTGACCTAGAGCCTAGCCTTGTGATTTGGGTATTTTATTTATCATTTCTAGTTTGAGGGTATTTTTGTCATTTTTGGGGTTATTTGAATTTATTAGAATTTATTTGAATTTATGGGAATTTTTGGGATTTATTTTGGAATTGTTTGAATGAAGGTTGACTAGGTTGACTTTGACTAGCAATGACCTTGGTAGACTAACCTAGGAGCTAACCCTAGTTGAGTTCGGACTTGGTTAGGTCATGCAACCCTAGTTAGACTAGGGACAACCTATGGTTTAGTCATTTGACTCAAGTTAGAATAGTTATGACACAAGCCATGACTTATGGTTGAACCATTAATCAATAAATTAGCTATAGAAGCCCAAAGCCCATTAGCTAATGCCAAACCCTAACCCTAACATTACTTGGCCAGCCACCACACCCACATTGGGAATCCCCCTATAAATATTCTCCTAGAAATTAGGGCTAGCCTCCTTAGAATTTCTTAAGTCTTGGAAGAGGTGAGCCTCCATCTACATAAATCCTAGAAAATCCATTTCAATTCATTTTCCCCCAAACCAATTGCAATGGGTCCTAAAATTACTGTACTTGATGTTGGTATTGAGTAAATTCAGGGAGGAATCATTTTGAAGGAGTTTGGTGGCTTGAGGAACCACTTTCATTTGGGGATTTTGAGCCTTTGCACATCAATAGGTAAATTCAAACCTACTCCATGAAATTGCTATTTATTTACATTTCTAGGATGCCCTAGGCCTACTCTAGCTGTAGGACTAGCTAACCCTTCGAGTTCGATACGTGTCCGTATCGGACACGTATCAGCCTATGTGTATAGGTGTTTGGTGAAATACCCCAAAGGGCATTTCGGTTGAATTTCTGAAATGTATTTGAATAGAAAATTAGGTCTTGACCTCGCTTATGTGATTCTAGTGTTCTGAGTCATGTTTGGTGTCGCGTCGTGTCAGATTATGGACACGTACATGCGGGTGCACACGCGCGCGCGCTGGCAGGATGCATGCCCTGCTACTCGGGTCTGATTTCGAGCTGGACACGCCACTTCGACATACGAAACTCGACACACGTGTCGTACTCGTGACTGACATGGGGTTCCCCAAGAGGCACGACCCCTCGTGTCGTATCGGACACGGAATCACGTGTGCACGAGTATGTACTGTACGTGCACTGTGTGTATCAGTCTAGTTTTGTTTCCCTGTTTTGTTACAGTTTTAAATGATTTAATTCATGTTTTTATTTGCTAATTAGATCCATATATGATGTATAATCTCTGTTAGATTTAGTTTGCATGTTAGTTTAGGTTTTGATATGAATTTGGTTCGATTTGGGGTTAAGTGGCATGCTCGACTGATACATGTTTGATACTGGGTTTTCAGTATTCTAAATAATTAAATTCTAGTTTCTTTAGATGATTTCAACTATAAATTTTTCTTACATGTTTGTTAATCCATGTCAATGCAATGTTACAGTTTGAATTTAGACTTTTGAGTTGTGAATGGGAATTTGAGCATTGGGTTGGTTTTGAATAGAATAGGACTGAATTGGTTTCCTTTCTCTTCTCCTAAACTGAGATTGTTCTTCATAATGTATACTGAGTTAATAATTCTTTGAATGTTCGAATAAAACTGAGATTGAGTTATAGATTAATGTAACTTTTATTCCCAGTTTTTCCTTATTTCACACATACTATTCTCATAATATATTCACTGATTTCCCTGTCCACTCCTCTTTCCAGATTTCCTAAGTGATGATTGTTCATATAACTGATAATTTGAGTTAAAGTCTCTCAATACCTGGGCTGACTTCCTTAACTGGGAATGGTTTTCCTTAACTAGATTGGTTTCCTGTCAATTTAAATCCCTTCCATCTGAACCTGATATTTGTTGAAAACCTGAGATTGAATGAATGAGTATTCAATGATGTTCTCACTGGTTAAATATCCCCCATGATTGTTAATCTATGTTAATGAAGTATTTCATTCGAAATTGGTTTTTGAGTTAAGAATGGGGTTTTTTGACATTTGAGTTGGATTTCGAATTCATGTTAACTGTTACTTGGGTTCTTCCCAATTTTTTAAAACCGAGTTTTGAAATGTTATTAACCTGAGATTGTAGTCTCTAAATGCTGTACTGAAATTGGCTCTAGGATGTGAGAATGGATTTTGAGCTGTTGAGTTGGTTTTCTATGTTTTAAACTGAAATGGGATCCTTTCCTTTTACTGTCAACTGAGGATGAAATGTCCCTAAACCTGTTCATTACACTGAATAGAACTGATTTCCTGTAACTAAGATTGGTTCTTTTCCTTCTTACTTATTCGACTTTGAATGGTTTAATTGTAAAATATGAGATTGAATGAATGTTGTTGAATAGCTCACTGTTTTACATTACCTTGACTGAAAACTGAGTGATTGGGTGACTATTTTAACTGGGTATTTACACTATGGGTGATACTTGATTGGTTTCCTTCCCTGTTTTACCTTGCCACTGTTTAACATTACACACATTAAAATCCTGAGATTACACACACACTCGACACCCTATTTAACTGTCATGTCCACATGTACCTTAAACACTCTACACACACACACATGTATCCATACTTTCTATTTCCTATTTTCATTGACACTTATACACATATATCCACACACCACTACCTGTCATCTCATAATTCCTGAGTTCCAATTATGCATTGCAACACACACATGTCCCCCTCTATATCACTCTAGGCATATATATATATATATATATATATATATATATATATATATATATATATATATATATATGTATGTATGTATATACCTATATATCTATATGTGATATGTATATCAATGTAGCTATAGGTAAATGTGTGCTATCTATATTAAATAAATGTGTGAATGTGTGGTATGGTCTATGTATGATATAGCTATGTGGCCTATGGCCTATATACATGGCACATAGCCTATGGGTGTATAGCCTATGGCCTAGGCTCTTAGCCTATGGGTGTATCTGTGTGTCAGTATAGAGTCTAGTTAGACTTGTGTAGTCCTGTTAGACCTAGAATAGACTAGTTAGGCTAGTATAGGCTTGTTTGACCTAGTTTAGACTTGTTGGACCTAGTTTGACCATAGTTGACCTATTTTGACTTCTAGGGTTGACCAGAGTTGACCAAGGGTTGACTTTGGCCTATATTGACCTAGATTCATTTAGAATGCATTAAATTGCATCTTGTTATCATTTTAGACTTGTTGTGACTTGTGCTGTTCTGATTAGGAGCCAGACACCTCTCCTCGGACAGTATATTTCATCCGGACACTCAGATACAGGCGAGTACATTCTCTGATCATTTCATATCCTGCTTAGAATTATTTTTCTGCATTAAATTACTTTTCTTGATACTGTCACGTTGGTCACACGGATTAGTATTATATGGATCCCTTCTTGAGATGTTATCCCTTCAGGGAGCATCGGGTACTACATGTTCTGTGTGTTTCACTTACATGGCGTATCACTATGCTTCATTGGTTCTTTGATCACTTGTGACATATACTCTTATGATCACAGAGTTTTCTTTGAATTCTTATCTCATTTGTTGGGTTTCCCAGAATCTCTATTTATGGGACTACTATGTACCACCCTTCGGGGGCCGTTACATAGAATCATAACATAACCTGGTTGGATCCTTGTGTATTGATTGGGGGTATAGGGGAGTAGAAGTGGATATGTGAATAATACCCAAGTAGTATCTCATCAGAATCTTTCCGTAGTATCTTATCAGAATCATCCTATGCCATTTACATGTCTATATTATACTCTGACTCACTAGCCACTGTTAGTTCTTTACTTATAGTAGATATTTCTATTACAGTTCACTCTCTCTCTGTTTACTTAATGCATTTCTTTCAGCATCTATATCTTACTTTACTGCATGATTATATTTTCTAACCTGCTATGAACTGTTGAGATGTATTGTGCTCGCTCTTGTCCTGACTGGACCTGTTGAAAATATTACAGAGGACGAGGAGGAGGCCTGTGTGGATACCTTCTGCAGGACAGCTCTAGCTGACGACTTTACCCTACTGTCTAGACTAGCTTAGTTAGGCTTTATCTTACTTATGTTGTCTTGAGACTAGTAGTTAGACTTTATTTCTGTCCTTGAGATCTGGGTTGGATATTCTTTCATATTCAGTATCTGAGACCTTGTACTCTGGATATCTGCTGAGATGTTATCTTAGACTATTTGATCATCTGTATTTTCCTTGAGTTCTATATCATATCGTGCTTCTTCTTCCTTAGTTGTGATTGAGCTTATTTTCTGCTATATCACCCCCATTCGGGGAGTATAAACTGCTTAGCTTTATATTGTTAGATGTTGTGACCTAGGACAGCGTTCTACCGCCGACACTGCGGCATAGGCTGGGCGTTGTTGCGTTCTCGTACCCTCACAGTGGGGTCGGGTCGTGACACATTTTTAGTGGTGGCCCATGCAGGTCGAGTTTATGTAGTGGTATTCGAATTAGAGTATCACTACAGCCTGCAGTAGGATTATAATATATTTTTTGAAGGTACTCAATCTCAGTTAGGATTCCTTGAGAGATTCCTGGGACGACCCTTGAGAATCTTATTTAAACTTCAATCATTACTGAATTTGATTTTGATTGGATCGTTGTTAATTTTGATTTTCCTATCGAGATGAATTTTAATGCCTGAGTTACGATGTTTTTCTGATAACATATGTTGACGGGAATACAGGGATGGTAAAACGTCTACTTGATTATGAAGCTTGTAGTTTATCGCAGCCATATCAGCTGGCGTGGCGAAAACATAGAGACCTAACTTCGGATGTACGTATCTTGGTTATGTGATTTGGAATCTCTCGCAGCTATACTAGTCGGCATAGCGAGATTTCCAGACGACATGATTATAGAGGTGCATACCCTAGTTATGGAATCTATCGTTTATCGCAGCCTTGCTTACTGGCGTGGCGAGGACTCTGAGTAACATAATTTTTGACAGACGCATATGATTATCAGATTATATCTTGGGAAGGTTTTTAAACATATCATCTCTATCGTACCATTCTGTTGTTATAAATTGTACCCCCATCATCACATAACTTAGGAGTAGGAGTATGAGTAGGAGTGGCTTAGCTGTTATTATAAATCTAGTGTAACTTCTTGCTATAAATTTATTCTTAATTCAATGAATCAATGATTTTGCTAGACCTTAACTTGGATTTGATATTATAGCTCTGGTTTCAAAATGGTTCCTTCTTTTAAACAGATAAGCAGAACAGATTTTATCATTATTTTCTTCTTGCCATTATTTCTTGTATTACCTTAAATTATATATATATAGTGGACACAGATACTTGCCTGACACGTATGTATGCTACACTTGATTACCAACCTATCTAAATGCATATTAATATGTTTGATGTTAATTTCTCAAAATCCTAATATTTCTAATACAGTACAGTATCAGTGACTAGTTCTCTGTTTTCCAGATTAAATTCGTAAATTTAATTTAAATTTCATGTTATTAGTTGTTGTTTACATTATTGCACATGTATGTTACATACAAGGTTTCAATTCTTAAGGAAATTGATTGAGTTTTGTGTTAAATTTGTCAAATCTGAGGCTGTGTACATATTAAACCTTTAACCCTCGATTCTAAGTGATTAGTCAAATTGCAGTTTTCTTTAATGTAATGTTTTGAGCCGTGTACATTGTTGTGTGTAGGTATATAATGTTAGGTTTCATACTTTTACATGTTAGGTTGAGGTTGTGGTAAACATTGAGTTGGTTTTGATGTTCGAACTTCTCCAAAAAATTTTTAAAACTGAATACATGTTAACATTTTTACATTGCTTTCAAATGTGTAGTTCAATTTCAGATCTAATATGTAATGTTGAACTAAACTAAAAAATTGAACCCTTTATTTCAAGTTTTAATCCATGTACACTTGACACTCTACACTAATGTTCACAACTGCCATAAAAACCTAACCCTTCATCTCTATGTTATGTTCATATAGCTATATAGATATATATAGTTCTGTAAACATGTTATAATGTATGTAGATGCATAATTAAATCTCTACCTCTCTATACATATAAATATACATATATATATGGTTAGCCATGCATGTTATGAGTAAATAGCTTGTGCCTTGTAGACTGCTTAACCAATATGCCATGAATAGTGTAACTTGATAGCTATAGTTGAGACACATATCCTCTTATACACTTTCATTTATAATTTACGCAAGCCACATAACCCTTACATAATGCTAGCTTTTCCCTCTTTAACACATTCTCTATATATATCGTGATTTAGATTTCAATGCTATTGACTTTCGTTCCTTAAACCTTTGATCTTGATTTTTAAATAGTACCCCTTTATATTTATTTTATTTCTGATAATTACCAGTTTTCAGATAGGATGGTAGATTGCCTTACAGCCTTGATGATTGTTGTTTTTATCCTTTCCAGTATGGCACCCATGACCCGAGCCCGTTGTCTGAGAGCAGCTGCAGCTACTGAGAGTGTGCTTCCACCTCCTACTGTTCAGGAGGTAGTGATCCCTCTATCTGATCAGGAGGTGGTGGCACCTCCTGCCATTGAGGAGATGGTGCTAGCCTCGCCAGAGAGTCTTCCTTCATCTCCTGTCGTTCAGGAGAGAGCTTCAGATTTGCCTGAGACCGAGAGCCTTTCCCTACCCTTTGGGATGGTACTCCATACTGTACCACCCGGAGGTTTGTTACTTGACGCAGCCAAGGTATTTTGATATTTCCAAGAAAGGCTGTTGGAGTCACAGAGAGTTCATAATGAGGCCATGAGGGAGCAAATCCAGAGGTTGCTACGTCTGTGGGACTCTGTACTTCCAGGAGGAGAGCCTAGCTCCAAGAGGGTGAGGAGCAGTACCCAGTCCTACCCAGAGTTTGAGGAGTACCCATATATCCAGCCTATATCATCATACCCAGCCCAGTCTCATGTCCAGCAGAGGCCAGCTGAGCTAGAGCCTATCTGTACCTACTGTAAGAAGTCTGGACACAAGTGGAACTTCTGTAGAAAGAGACTAGGATCGTACCTATTCTGTGGGTCAGCTGCACACTGGGTGCAACACTGTCCTGATATACCTGCCCCAACCAGGGTCCTGCTTCCAAGAGGGAGTTCTAGTTCTCAGACCTAGCTAGATGTGAGTTTTGACCTAACCTTAGTATCCCTTTTGAGAATACTTGATGCATCCCTTGCTTGTATGTTTTGATACCTTGTGATTGCCTAGTACTGTAGCATAGTTGGTCTAACTAGATGAGATCCCAGACTGATAATACATGCCATGACCCCATAGGTTACACTTTCCAACTCTATGATTTAAATAGGTCCTGAGACTATGATTGATGGGGCTTAACCTAGAAGGAGTACGATCACCTTTAATTTCGAGGACAAAATTTTTATAAGGTGGGTAGGATTGTAGCACCTAGTTTTCCAGAAGAGGGTAATTTTGAAATTTTATAATTTTAGTCTTTTAATAATGATATTTAAATCATGATATGATTTTTGGTAATTTTAATAGTGTAACCTTAGAAACTGGTTGACCTAGAGCCTAGCCTTGTGATTTGGGTATTTCGTTTATCATTTCTAGTTTGAGGGTATTTTTGTCATTTTTGGGGTTATTTGAATTTATTTGAATTTATGGAAATTTTTGGGATTTATTTTGGAATTGTTTGAATGAAGGTTGACTAGGTTGACTTTGACTAGCAATGACCTTGGCAGACTAACCTAGGAGCTAACCCTTGTTGAGTTCGGACTTGGTTAGGTCATACAACCCTAGTTAGACTAGGGACAACCTATGGTTTAGTCATTTGACTCAAGTTAGAATAGTTATGACACAAGCCATGACTTATGGTTGAACCATTAATCAATCTTAGCCATAGAAGCTCAAAGCCCATTAGCTAATGCCAAACCCTAACCCTAACATTACTTGGCCAGCGACCACACCTACATTGGGAATCCCCTATAAATATTCTCCTAGAAATTAGGGCTAGCCTCCTTAGAATTTCTCAAGTTTTAGAAGATGTGAGCCTCCATCTTCATAAATCCTAGAAAATCCATTTCAATTCATTTTTTCCCCAAAACAATTACAATGGGTCCTAAAATTATGGTACTTGCTGTTGGTATTGAGTAAATTCAGGGAGGAATCAATTTGAAGGAGTTTGGTGGCTTGAGGAACCACTTTCATTTGGGGATTTTGAGCCTTTGCACATCAATAGGTAAATTCAAACCTACTCCATGAAATTGCTGTTTATTTGCATTTCTAGGATGCCCTAGGCCTACCCTAGGTGTAGGACTAGCTAACCCTAGGATTCGAGTTCGATACGTGTCCGTATCGGACACGTATCAGCCTATGTGTATAGGTGTTTGGTGAAATGCCCCAAAGGGCATTTTGGTTGAATTTCTGAAATGTATTTGAATAGAAAATTAGGTCTTGACCTCGCTTATGTGATTCTAGTATTCTGAGTCGTGTTTGGTGTCACATCGTGTCGGATTGTGGACACGTACATGCGGGTGCACACGTGCGCGCGCTGGCAGGATGCATGCCCTGCTACTCGGGTCTGATTTCGAGCTGGACACGTCACTTCGACACACGAAACTCGACACATGTGTCGTACTCGTGACTGACATGGGGTTCCCCAAGAGGCACGACCCTTCGTGTCGTGTTGGACACGGAATCACGTGTGCACGAGTGTGCACTGTGCATGCACTGTATGTATCAGTATAGTTTTGTTTCCCTATTTTGTTACAGTTTTAAATGATTTAATTCATGTTTTTATTTGCTAATTAGATCCATATATGATGTATAATCTCTGTTAGATTTAGTTTGCATGTTAGTTTAGGTTTTGATGTGAATTTGGTTCGATTTGGGGTTAAGTGGCATGCTCGACTAATACTTGTTTGATATTGGGTTTTCAGTATTCTGAATAATTAAATTCTAGTTTCTTTAGATGATTTCAACTATAAATTTCTCCTACATGTTTGTTAATCCATGTCAATGGAATGTTACATTTTGAATTTAGACTTTTGAGTTGTGAATGGGAATTTGAGCATTGGGTTGGTTTTGAATGGAATATGACTGAATTGGTTTCCTTTCTCTTCTCCTAAACTGAGATTGTTCTTCATAATGTATACTGAGTTAATAATTCTTTGAATGTTTGAATAAAACTGAGATTGAGTTATAGATTAATGTAACTTTTATTCCCAGTTTTTTCTTGTTTCACACACACTATTCTCATAATATATTCACTGATTTCCCTGTCCACTTCTCTTTCCAGATTTCCTAAGTGATGATTGTTCATATAACTGATAATTTGAGTTGAAGTCTCTCAATACCTGGGCTGACTTCCTTAACTGGGAATGGTTTCCCTTAACTAGATTGGTTTCCTGTCAATTTAAATCCCTTCCATCTGAACCTGAGATTTTTTGAAACCCTGAGATTGAATGAATGAGTATTCAGTGATGTTCTCACTGGTTAAATATCCCCCATGATTGTTAATCTATGTTAATAAAGTATTTCATTCGAAATTGGTTTTTGAGTTAAGAATGGGGTTTTTGACATTTGAGTTGGATTTCGAATTCATGTTAACTGTTACTTGGGTTCTTCCCAATTTTTTAAAATTGAGTTTTGAAATGTTATTAACCTGAGATTGTAGTCTCTAAATGTTGCACTGAAATTGGCTCTAGGATGTGAGAATGGATTTTGAGCTGTTGAGTTGGTTTCCTATGTTTTAAACTGAAATGGGATCCTTTCCTTTTACTGTCAACTGAGCATGAAATGTCCCTAAACCTGAGAATGAATGTTCATTACACTGAATAGAACTGATTTCCTGTAACTGAGATTGGTTCTTTTTCTTCTTACTTAATCGACTTTGAATGGTTTAATTGTAAAATCTGAGATTGAATGAATGTTGTTGAATAGCTCACTGTTTTACATTACCTTGACTGAAAACTGAGTGATTGGGTGACTGTTTTAACTGGGTATTTACACTATGGGTGATACTTGATTGGTTTCCTTCCCTGTTTTACCTTGCCACTGTTTAACATTACACACATTAAATTCCTGAGATTACACACACACTCGACACCCTATTTAACTGTCATGTCCACATGTACCTTAAACACTCTACACACATACATGTATCCACACTTTCTATTTCCTATTTTCATTGACACTTATACACATATATCCACACACCACTACCTGTCATCTCATAATTCCTGAGTTCCTATTATGCATTGCAACACACGTATGTCCCCCTCTATACCACTCTAGGCATATATATATATATATATATATATATATATATATATATATATATATATATATATATATATATGTGTGTGTGATATGTATATCAATGTAGCTATAGGTAAATGTGTGCTATCTATATTAAATAAATGTGTGAATGTGTGGTATGGTCTATGAATGATATAGCTATGTGGCCTATGGCCTATATACAGGGCACACAGCCTATGGGTGTATAGCCTATGGGTGTATCTGTGTGTCAGTATAGAGTCTAGTTAGACTTGTGTAGTCCTGTTAGACCTAGAATAGACTAGTTAGGCTAGTATAGGCTTGTTTGACCTAGTTTAGACATGTTGGACCTAGTTTGACCATAGTTGACCTAATTTGACTTCTAGGGTTGACCAGAGTTGACCAAGGGTTGACTTTGGCCTAGATTGGCCTAGATTCATTTAGAATGCATTAAATTGCATCTTGTTATGATTTTAGACTTGTTGTGACTTGTGCTGTTCTGATTAGGAGCCAGACAACTCTCCTCGGACAGTACATTTCATCCGGACACTCAGATACAGGTGAGTACATTCTTTGATCATTTCATATCCTGCTTAGAATTATTTTCCTGCATTAAATTACTTTACTTGATACTGTCACGTCGGTCACACAGATTAGTACTATATGGATCCCTTCTTGAGATGTTATCCCTTCAGGGAGCATCGGGTACTACATGTTCTGTGCATTTCACTTACATGGCGTATCACAATGCTTCATTGGTTCTTTGATCACTTGTGACATATACTCTTATGATCACAGAGTTTTCCTTGAATCCTTATCCCATTTGTTGGGTTTCCCAGAATCCCCATTTATGGGACTACTATGTACCACCCTTCGGGGGCCGTTACATAGAATTATAACATAACCTGGTTGGATCCTTGTATATTGATTGGGGGTACGGGGGAGTAGAAGTGGACATGTGAATAATACCCAAGTAGTGTCTCATCAGAATCTTTCCGTAGTGTCTTATCAGAATCATCCTATGCCATTTACATGTCTATATTATACTCTGACTCGCTAGCCACTGTTAGTTCTTTACTTATAGTAGATATTTCTAATATAGTTCACTCTCTCTCTGTTTACTTAATGCATTTCCTTCAGTATCTATATCTTACTTTACTGCATGATTATATTTTCTAACCTGCTATGAACTGTTGAGATGTACTGTGCTCGCTCCTGTCCTGACTGGACCTATTGAAACTATTACAGAGGACGAGGAGGAGGCCTATGTGGATACCTTCTGCAGGACAGCTCTAGCTGACGACTTTACCCTACTGCCTAGACTAGATTAGTTAGGCTTTATCTTACTTATGTTGTCTTGAGACTAGTAGTTAGACTTTATTTCTGTCCTTGAGATCTGGGTTGTATATTCTTTCATATTCAGTAGCTGAGACCTTGTACTCTGGATATCTACTGAGATGTTATCTTAGACTATTTGATCATCTGTATTTTCCTTGAGTTCTATATTATATCGTGCTTCTTCTTCCTTAGTTGTGATTGAGTTTATTTTCTGCTATGTCACCCCCATTCGGGGAGTATAAACTGCTTAGCTTTATATTGTTAGATGTTGTGACCAAGGACATCGTTCTACCGCCAACACTGCGGCGTAGGCTGGGCGTTGTTGCGTTCTCGTACCCTCACAGTGGGTGCGGGTCCTGACAGTTGCCCTATTGAAACAAGCTTCTGTATTTTTTAGATATGGATCGTCCTTCTGAACGGACTTGATCTTTTCTAACAAGCACGATTCTAGCCGCAATAGTGCCAATTTTGCTGCCGTAAACCGAACCCAGAGTTCAATGCCCATTTCTTCTAAGTCCTACAGTAGACTTTTGTTGATGGATAGAGAGGCTATATATATTCTACTCAAGTCGATCGTCAAGTCATAGTCCTTGATCAGTTCTAGCCAGCGCCTTTGTCGTAAGTTAGCTCCTTCTGGGTAAAGAGATACTTCAGCCTCTTGAGATCTGGGAAAATATTGTACGCTACACCATAATGATAGTGATTCTACAGTTTTAACGTGAATACAATTACCGTAAATTCTAATTCATGGTTGGAATAGTTCTTCTCGTACGGCTTCACCTGTCGGGAAGCAAAATGTATCACCTTATTTTGCTATATGAGCACACACCCCAAGCACTGGGCGAAAGCATTACTAAAGATTTGAAATCCCTCAGTCCCTTCTGGAAGTACGAGTATCGGGGCCAAAACGAGCCGCTGCTTTAACTCCTAGAAGGAAGCTTCACAGTCGTCTGACCATTCAAACGCGACTCCTTTTTGAGTGAGCGAGTCAACGATGATGCGATCTTTACGAAGTCTTTCATGAAGCGTCTATAGTATCCCGCCAAGCCGAGAAAGCTTCGAATCTCACAGACTGACATGGGACATTTCCAATCAACAACAGCTTTAACTTTCTTTGGATCAACTGATATGCTTTCAGCGGATATGATGTGCCCAAGAAATGATACACTGTCTAGCTAGAATTCACATTTGCTATACTTCGTATACAATTGGTTGTCACGAAGGGTCTGAAGCACGGTCCGCAGATACTGTTCGTGTTTGCACTCTGTCCTTCGAATAGACGAAGATATCGTCTATGAAGACTACTACAAATTTGTCGAGGAACGAAAGAAACACCCGATTCATAAGATTCATGAAGGCGGCATGGGCATTTGTTAGGTGAAATAGCATCACCAAGAACTCGTAATGGTCGTAGCGAGTGCAAAAGGCTAACTTTGGCACGCCGTCCAACTTAACTTTGAGCTGATGGTAACCTGGTCGAAGATCAATATTTGAAAATACCGAGGCACCTTCTAGTTGATCAAAGAGGTCATCGATGCGGGGCAGGGGGTATTTATTCTGGATGGTGGCTTTGTTGAGCTCGCGATAGTCTATGCAGAGATGCATCGACCCATCCTTCTTCTTCACTAACAATATAGGGTCTCCCCATGGTGAGACGCTAGGCTATATGAATCCTTTGTCGAGCAACTCTTACAACTGGATCTTGAGTTCTTTCAGCTCTATAGGGGCCATTCCGTACGAAGCTTTTGAAATTGGACTGGTGTTACGGAAGGTGTCGATAGTGAACTCAATCTCTCGATCGGGTGGCATGCCGGATAGCTCGTCCGAAAATATGTCAGAAATTCTACCACAACGTTGGTCTAACTCGCATTTGCACCATTCTGTCATATGTCTTGAATGGACGCCAAGTAGCCTTCGCATCCGGAATGCAGCATCCTTCGAGTAGATATTACGGAGATCACCATACAGGCCGTCGACGCTTCACCACACGAGTAGCAGAATTCAGTCTCTTCTGACAGACAGTAGGTGACCGTCTTTCTAGCACAGTTGATGGTGGCTTTGCAAGCGCCGATACAATCCATCCCCGGTATGAGGTTATAGTCTTTGATATCTAGAACTATCACATCTAAAGATATTTTTCTACCTCCAATACAAATGATTCTGTCTATGCAGCCTGTGTGTGTAAGTAGTTGCGTGCCCGACGGGATGATAACACTAAGGTTAAGGCCTAGAGGTGTCACAGAAAATTTGTACTCGGCGGCAAAGTCCGCCGATATAATGCTATGTGTGGCACCTGAATCAAACAGACACGAGCAGGTTTGTTATTGAAAAGCAGTATACCTGTCACAACTGTGTAAGATGCAAATGCTTCATTCTGGGTCATGGCATAGACTCATATTTGGGTATTGTGACGACGGTCTTGGCGACTAGGTTGCACGCCTGGAGGAGATCGAGGTACCTGGCCTCGATTCTGCTTATTTGGTTGCGGCAGGGCATCCTGATTTTGCATTCGAGCAAACAGACTATAGCGATGTGCCTATTTTTTGGCAAAAAGTAGCAGTCTATGTTCAAGGTACGACATTCGCTTTGATGGTGTCCAGTTTATTTACATTTGGTGCAACGAAGTCTTGGGTTCTGCCCTTGATAACCGCCATTGTTTGGACACTTTGTATCGTTGTTACCTCCCGCATGGCTATGGCATTTGTGATTGTAGGTATGCATAGTACCGATAACCGTTGAAGAATATTGAAGCTCAAGGCGGACGACATGGTTGAGCGACTCACCCATTATTTGGTACTCGGGCACAGTCATATGGGAAGAAATGGAATGCCTCTGGCCCATTTCAAATCTCCGTACACGACTCGCCGTTGTTGGCATATAGACACCCGCGAGTAGAGCAAGCTTGTTGAATTTTAAAGCATACTGATGCACTGTCATGTTTTCCTTCTTCAGCTGCATAAACTCGTTCTCCTTTGCTGACGGATCACTGCTGGTAGGTACTCGACTTCGAATGTCTTGCAAAAAGTAGCCTAGGAGATCGGCATGGTTGAATCATCGTGATAGATCGCTTGTTTTTGCCCGTCCCACCAGTTGTACGCGTTCAACCGAAGTTAAAATTGAGTGCAAGCGACTTGCTTTGTTTCTTTGATGCCAAGGAGCTCGAATTTTCTTCAATCTCTTCTAACCAATCGATCGCAAGAGAAGGGTCTTCAGTGCCAGAGAAGGAAGTACAAAATGCCTTCTTGAAATTTGTGATGTCGAAGGCATTATTCTCTTACGGCGTAGGCTGAGGTGTGGACTCCCTTGGTGAGACTTTAGTTGGTCGGGCCATAGGTTCAACGGAATGGGTCGTTGCATAATTTTCGTTAGCCACCATCGCTTGTACTAGTTGCCGTAGCGTGTCAAGCCGTTATTACTGTATCTTGAACTATGCTTCGAAACTAGCTTTGAATTGGGCTTGTTTCCTCTCAGATTACAGACGCAGATTTTTACTTTCATGTTAGTTCTCTACGGCCTGTCTCGGCTGCATTTATAGAATATGCATCATCCTCCTCCTCAGGTTGTCGGAAGGTTCGACTTTGGAACTACTCGAGCCATTAGAAGTGCTTGCTTCATTCATTGTTGTAGGTTCTACAACTTCTGGAATAAGAATACAACTCTTATTAGTTTATGAAATATTATGGACTTACTGTATGGAACAACTCATCTCGATACGAGATCAAAGGTTCAAGACTCGAGACGAAAGACGAAGGACGTAAAGCCGTACTCTGATACCATTATATCACGTCATGATTCTGCAGAATCGATAGTTGTCCCCCGGACGTGATACTATACTAACCTAAGTTGCATCCGCACAAGTTAAGTCATAAGGTTATCCGAAACACAACAACATAGAGTACGTAGAAAAATTGAACAACATATATGGTATAGAAGAAACTTCACTTTATTAATAATGGACATCATTTACGTGACTCGATTACAACTTGATGTCGCACGGGCTTACAAACTTAACTCAAAATGAATGGTGATGAGGTAGTCGTTCTGTACATTATATTCCTTTGTACAACCAAGTAGTAGGGAGTCGCGACATCTTCCTTCTATTATTGTAGAGAATCAAAAGAGTTCAGCTAAGTCTTCGACACGTGGACGAATCTTCAAAACACGAATGTTGCCTAGCTAGTTGGCACGTTCCTCCTGATTCGTAGCATCTGTGGAGAGCGAGGATCAGTACGTTCACATATACTGGTGGGTGGCTAATTTAAATCCAAGCTCTTATTTGTTCAAGAAGTTATGTGAAACGATCTATATATATATTTCAGTGATCTTTCTAGCAAATCATAGTAAAATTTTATACAAGTAGTTGATAGGCGTAAAGATATGGATTACGCTAGAACTTACTCACGACAGAGTGTGTCGTACAATGTGAAGCTTACCATGTTCTTTCCTGTCAATTGTATCATTAAGTAGCATAGTATGTGCCATTTGAATATGTGAAGGTCACTGGCATCACAAGCCATCTTGGACTATAGCTGAGTTTAGACAGTGCCTCTTTCAGCACGTGCAGCGAGCTCTGCTAAAAGTTTGTCGAATAACCAAGTTTTTTTATTTAGCACACCAATATTTTTCTACCTCCTAGGCCGAATCAATCCCGTATCCTGGGGTATTATTCGAGGAAGCCGTTCCTTGTGCACAAGTTGTCCATGACCATGCAAGGCTAGACTAGTTATTCAAGCATAATCTTTAATTATGAGCAAGATAACCAAACAGGGGATCCTGTTCCCGGACGTTCCACTCCCGGATGTAGAGTATCCGCCAGCATCTCCCCTGCCTACGGTGCCCTTCACCGAACTGGAACTGTCCTCCATGGAAAACTCCTTTCCTCATTCCTTCGTTCTCAAATTTTCCTCAGGCTGCCCTAAACTAGCGCGGGTTTAAGAGGTCATTGCCAGTTGGCGACTGTCGGCAGAATACAGAGTGGCCTCCCTCGATCCGAGGTATATCCTGCTCCATCTATCCTCCGATCTTGACCACAGGACCATCTGGTCCAAAGACACCAGTAGGGTTGATTCCCACCTAATGAAGATAATCAAGTGGTCACCGAGCTTTAACACTATGGAAGACTCAGCTACGGTTGCTGCCTGGGTGACTGTTCCCATCTCCCTCTCATTTGCTTTGTTCTAGCGGCTCTCAGTCATATAGCCAACTCTTTTGGGACATATGTGGCCACTACAGCAGAAACCAGCAACCTGACCAAAGCCCACTAAGCCAAGATCGATATGGAACTCGACCTCTCCACCGAAACCCCCAACTATATCCTCATTAAACTTGGCAACCACACACACACCCAGCAAATCCTATACGACAATCAAATCATTTTCTGCTCTCACTGCCATTTGCGTGGCCACCTCTCCAAGCACTGCTCCAGTCTTCATCTAGAACTCAAGAAGAGACCAGCGCAGAAAGAATCCTACCCCACCGGGGGCAAGTATGGCCAACCCCCGTGCTTCCTCTACCGAACTTCCACATCAGATTTAACTCCAGTGAAAGCAAGTCAGACAGAGGCACCCCCTCCGATAGAGCGATCACCCCTACTACCCACCAAATCTACCCATTTCCAACCAGTTCAATGCCCTCGTTCAAGAAGCGGATGACCCATCTCAGGAGTCTTGTCCTGCAGAATCGGTTGTAGCTCTCGAGCCGGCTTCAGAGGACTTCAGCGACCTACCTCCCTTACCGTAGAGGAGAACCTCCTAGAACTTCGAAACGCCACAGATCAAATCGGAGTTGGGGCCGAAGCTGTCCTTGCTATTCTAGGGCCAGAGCAGGCTCTTAGAGGACTTCAGGTCCTTGTCGCAGGCTTCCAACTCCAGTGGAAAGGAGACCAGATTGGTACCATCGACGAAACCATTCTCATCCCCCCTCAAGAAATCGATCTTAACTCCGCTGGAGAATTGGTCGACCCCCAGGCTGACACTCTCCCTAACCCCCCAGAGGATTCCACCTACGACACTTCCACCTCGAAGGCGGGAGAGGCCACCACCTCATCTAGAAAACATGAAAAGAAAGGGGCAGCAGAGCCCCCGGCCATCCACACAAGGTCCGCAGCCAAGCGGACCAACCAACCTCCCCTAAGCTCCGTTAATGCTGAACATTCTCTCCTGGAATGTCCACGGTCTGGCAATCAAACCAACCAAGAGGAGAATCAGTAGCCTGAAGAAGATCCACAAGATCGACATCTTAATCATCCTTGAACCCAAAATCCCTTACAAGAGACTCAAATCCATTCAACTGTAGTTAGGCTTTCATTCGGACATTGCTGGCAGACATGACATTTGGATCCTCTGCTTGGAGGATGTCTAGATCGGAGTCATTCAGGACTCCAGGCAAGCCCTAACTTGCTGGATGGAACACCATTTGATCCCCAAGCGCGCCATCTTCTCCGCGGTTCATGGCTGCTGTGACATCGCTGATCGCAGACACCTCTGGAACGACCTTCTGGACATTCACTGCCTCCACCACAACCTCCCGTGGCTTTACATGAGGGACTTTAATGCCATCACTTGCAGAGATGAGAAGACCGGAGGCCGCCCCCCCTCAATCGGCCATGCAAGATTTCAACAACTTCATCTTCAACTCCCACTTATCCCCCCTCCCATTCACCGGCAATGTCTTCACCTGGTGCAACATGCAGGAAGGCGACCCACGGCAATACTCTCGCCTTGACGGGGCCCTAACAAACACCCACTGGCAAGGTGTGGGGACCTCCTCTAAGCTTTCTCACCTTAACGCCTCCAAATTCGACCACGCCCCATGCTAGTTGGGATTACTAGCAACTCCAGCCAGTCCAAGAAGAGTTTTTGATTCATGGACTTCTGGAGCAAGCACCCACAATTCTTGGGCGTCGTTACGGAAGCCTGGAACCGGGAGGACTACCCCGAGCCCCTCATTCGGGTAGCCATCAAGCTCAAGGCCATGAGGAAAGCCCTAGCGGTGTGGAGCAAGCAACCTTATAGGGACATTTTTCAAGCCATTCGTGAGGCTGAGGATGACGTTACTCGCACCGAAGTCATGTACATGAACGATCGTACGCCCACAACCAGGAATATCCTTAACCTCACAAAAGCTATCCTCAAATTCAGATTGAAGGTTAAAACCGATTTTTGGAAGCAGAAAGCGAGGCTTAAATGAGACAGCGAGAGGGACAAGAACTAGAGTTACTTACATGCTTGCGTCAATGGTCGTAGATAGAAATCACTCTCCATCAGATTGTCGATGAGGACGAGATCAGCATCAGCGATCAAAAGGTTATCCAAGCGGCGGCCGTGCAGTTCTACTCCCGGCTTTTCTCTAAGGAATCGGTCCTCAGAGACAACACATTCCTGAATGAGGTTCCCCAACTTATTAGCGACAACGACAATATTAGGTTAGAATAGCCTCCTTCCGAACAAGAGGTGAAGGACGTCGTCTGGGCCCTCGACCTACATAGTGCTCCCGGCCCAGACGGGTTCTCGAGGGAATTTTTCTGCTCATGCTGGGATATTATCAAGGTGGATATCCACCCGACGGTCTCTGCATTCCTCCAGGGAGCGACTTACCCTAGAGCCATCTCGAGTACCAATCTGATCCTTATCCCTAAGAAAGACAACCCGGAGACTTTCCGTAATTTTTGCCCCATCAGTCTTTGTGCCTTCACCAACAAGATAATTTCTAAGATCATCGCATCTCGCATGTCTGCTCTTCTACCCAAGATCATCTCGGAGGAGCAAAGTGGCTTTGTCCAAGGAAGGAATATCGAAGATAACATCATGTTGGCCTAAGAGTTAATTACCTACATGAAGCTTCCAACTAGAGGGAGCAACATAGCCATCAAATTGGACATGGAGAATGCTTATGACAGACTAGATTGGCAATTCATCATCTGGGTTTTCAGAGCCTTTAGATTTTTCGAAACCTGGACCAACATCGTTTGGAGATCGATCAACAACTCGTGGTTCTCCACGGTCATCAATGGTCAGGCCGACGGGTTCTTCAAATCAAGCCGTAGAGTCAGGCAAGGAGATCCTCTATCGTCCACCATCTTCATCATAATGGCGGACGCTTTGAGTAGAAATCTTAACAAGATGGCGAGCACCCCCAACTTCCAGCACTATCATAACACAAGCGGACGCCTTATCGTTACCCACTTGGCATTCGCTGATGATATCCTCATTTTCTCTTTCGGGGATGCCGGCTCGGTGAGTGTTGTCCACAACATGCGTCAGAGATACGCCATGTTCTCGGGCCAGAAGGTCAACCCAGACAAGAGTGTTATCTACACCCACCACAAATTCAAGAGAGAGAACTTGGCCAGCCTCTCCAACATCACCCCCTTCTCCATCAAGCATCCCCTATTACACTACCACGGTTGCCCCCTGGTGTACGATAAATCTAACGTCGAGATTTTTGAAGATCTGATCAAACGCATCAGGAGAAAACTCGAGGGATGGCATAACGCTACTCTATCTCCTGGGGACAAGAGGATCCTTATCAATTACGTCCTCACATCCATTTCCATCTATACCCTGGCTGCTTGTTCCCCACCAAAGAAAGTGCTATCTTCGATCGAAAGTATCTTTAGCAACTTCCTCTGGGGACATAGCGACGGCAACGACAAGCATCATTGGGCTAGTTGGGATACCATGGCTTGTCCTACCGAGGAGGGGGGCATGGGATTCACCAAACTGTCCCACATCGTCAATGCCTTCTCGATGAAACTTTGGTAGAAGCTTCGAACGAGTCACAACCTTTGGACCAGGTTCTTGAAGGCCAGATACTTCAAGCACATCCACCCGTCGACAGCCATCTCTAACAGCAGATCCTCCATGGTTTGGCGACGCATTCTCTGCGGCCGATCTTTCATTGAACCCGAGATTCACCTTCAGTTAGGCGGGGGCAATTCATCGCCATTCCTGGAACATTGGGTTGAAGACTCTTTGCTTCCCAACCTTTCAGTCGCATCTTGGAACAGCACCATCAACGACTTGTAGGACCCCTCAGATAACAACTGGAACTGGAACAAGATCAGAGTCTGGGCAGGGCCAGAGGCAGTCGACTGCATACGCCGTAGCGGACTGATGATCGGATCGGGAGCCGATGAGCTCCGGTGGTCGCCCGAAGTATCTGGATCATTTTTGGTTCGATCGGCCAGAAGAGTCATCCTTGGCAATTCGACGCCCTCTTCCACTATTTCATCCTTCTAGCAAACTTGCATCCCTAAGAAGTAGACTTTCCTTATGTAGAGAGCCCTGCGCAACATCCTTCCTACTGATGCCGCCCTCAACAATATCGGGTTCAGCCTTGCGTCCGCATGCACTTGTTGCTTTGATCGTCAGTCGTAAAATGTCAACCACATCTTCTGTCATAGAGACCTTCCTGACAAGGTATAGAGAGTACTGTCCCAGCGCTGCAGGATGGCTCCTAGGGCGACAGCTTCTCCGACCTAGTTGTAACCTGGGCTTCCATGTCACATGGCCACCAGATTATAGCTGCCGCCGGAACATGGGTTATCTGAAAAAATCACAACAAAGAGAGATACGAAGGCCACTAGTACAATGCTGACCAGCTCATTTGGAAGACTATTCGGTAATGCCGCTGTTTTCCATAAATAAATTGGCGACTCTGCTGGGGAAAACCATCTCCTCTTCTGAGATGGCAACAACTCAATGCGACACTTCGTCAATCAGCTCGACGAAGAAGGTGATGACGATCCAATTCGATCAACTCGCCTACGAAGAAATGCAGCAGGCTAAGAGTGGCAAGCCCACTTCAGCCTCCATCATCACTGCCAAGTCGAAGGGACACTCTGTCTATGTCCCTAAGATTCAGTTGGCAGCCAATGGTGAAGTCTCTGCCACAGTGTCTACTCCTAACACTGGCAAAGACTCTACTGCAAGCACGCACACTCTTGTGCGCTCGAAGATGACAGCATTCAAAAGTCATGCTGACAGTACTGGCTCCTTAGCCAAGTCTGTTCCAGCGTGTAATCTCACATCCAAAAGTCACGCTGACAGTATTGGCTCCTTAGCCAAATCTGTTCCAGCGTGCAAATTCAATCCCAAAAGTTATGCTGACAGTACTGGCTCTTTAGCCAAATCTGTTTCAGCGTGTATTTCCAAAGTCAAGAAACACGCTGACAGCACTGGCTCATTAGCCAAATCTATTCCAGCGTGTATTTCCAAAATCAAAAATCACGTTGACAGCACTGGCTCATTAGCCAAATCTGTTCCAGCGTGTAATTCCAAAATCAAAAGTCACGCTGACAGCACTGGTTCTTTAACCAAGCCTATTTCAGCGTGTACATCATCTAAGAAGAATAGCTCTTTAGCTATCTCTTCCTCTTTGCCAAGTTCTACTAGAACTGGGGGTGGTCTTCCACACAAAGTCCCTTCGAAAAGAGATAACTCTTTAGTTGTTTCTTCTGCTCCTGTAGTTTTTACTTCAGGAACAGCTTTGACTGACAATTTTGTTAGTCAAAGAAAAGAAGATGGTCTTTTGACTACTCTTCCTTTTGGACATTCTATGTCTCAAAACTTGAATAAGTCTAAGAAGAAACATTCTGTAATGTCTTCTTTTACGACTTCTTCAAATTGGGTACAGAATTTGTCTATGAAAGAGGTCTGTTACCAACTCCTAATTAAGAGGGTGGTTCAACTCTTCCTTCTCTGCAAATATCCAGATCAATGGAAGGAAAACTCCAAGTTTCCAAAACCAATGTGTTACCTCAAACTGATTTAAGAACAAAACTTAATCAAATCCGTTTGGGAAATACTTCTGGTGTTAAGAAACCACATCAATCGGAAATGAAAATAAAAGATCCGGATGCAGAGTATGCTAGAAACTATGTGGCTCATATTAATCACTCCCTATATAATCAATAGCCATCAAGACCCAAGAACAGGAAATATACTCCTAAAAATACACAAAGAGATTTACGAGAGCACCTTCAACAGAAGAGAAGGAGTAATTCTATGACAATGGACCATGCTGAATGTGACTTCCAGCCAAGAGTCATAATTCAATGCAAATGTCAATCACTGGTTCAAGACTATGTTGATCATGAATGTGACTTCCAGCCGAGAGTTACAATGTAATGCAGATGTCAAACTAAACGACAATCTGTCTTCAATCGGATTCAGTGTGAACCTATGCCTGATGAAGATGAGCCTTTGTTTGCTTATGTCAACATGACCTCTCGGGATACTGGGGGTAGAACTGATACTCCAGATGGAGTATATAGAAACACTAGAGCAAGAGTCTTAGCCTCTAGTCAAAGAACTTTGATCTCTGAAGATGATTCTGAATTTCTTGGAGAATCTAACTTTCCACCTCTTCCTACTGGGGGTAGTTCTCCTATAAATGACTTTGATGCACGAAGCAGTGATTCAGAACATACAACATCCACCAATTCATCAATAATCCCTCGTACAGTCACGACATATATGGTGGATGGGAATACTGAATTGAACAATGAACCTTCTTCTTCGGTGACTCCTCAAGATCATAGGATTGCTTCTTTGGAACAGCAAATGAAATCCATGGCTGATACTATGAAGTCGATGTATGAACTCATGGCAACTCAGATACAAAATCGACAGACTGTACCAGATGCCATACCAATTGATACTGGTGTAATACAAGTTCCTCCAGTAGTACAATCCAATACTCCTGGACCAGCTCAAATAAATCCTAGTCTCTCTGGAGCTGGGGGTAGTGCTTATAATGTTGTTCCTCCTCCCAACTATTCTCTACAAGCTACAACTCCACAATCTTCCGGAGTTGTCTCTGAAGAATTGAAGAATCTCAAAACTCAATTCGAGGCATTCAAACAGAAAGATGGTTTACAAAGGTTAGGCATCAAACAACCTTATCCGATAGAATGGAAGGAAGTATCGTATCCTCCTAAATACAAGCCTCCTACTATCTCATTCTATGATGGAACCACTTCTCCAAGTCAGTTTATTAATCACTTTGAAGTGATGACTGACCAGTTGCAACCAAGTGACGCCCTCCTTACTCGGGTTTTTGTTGGATGTCTCAAGGGAACGGCTTATGAATGGTATAGAAGTCTCCCAGATGGGTGCATTACCTCATTTGCCGGTTTTAAACAGATGTTTCTTGAACGGTTCTATGAAGGGCTCAATGACATGACTATGTCTGCTCTTATTAAAATCAAGCAGAAAAATAATGAAACTACAAAGGATTTTATTGAACGGTTTCGAAGAGAATCTCTGAAGATGCCTCTTGGAACTCCAGATGCTGTCACCATCGACACATGCAAATCAAACTTATTGCCAATCATCAGCATGTGGACAGGATCTACTCAATTTCAAGATTGGCCTTCCTTCATAGTCAGTGCCAAGGCTGCAGAAATTAGTGTTGAAACCTTCAAAGGTTTAGGAGTGTAGATGACTCCCAAAGAAACAGGTCAAGGTACTAATAATAATGCTAAAAATAATGCTCGCAAGGGAAAAGAAACTCTTGAAGTTAATCTTCAGAGTAAAGATGTATCAACTGTTCAAACTTCTCCTACCTCTACAACTCAACAACCAAGAACACCTCGCCCCAAAGAAGAGTACTCTTTCGATGACGACGATGTCCTTGGTATCTTTGAATGTCTGCTGAAAGGTAATAAAATACAATTACCTGAAATCAAGAAACCTGATGAAGCTGGGAAGACAGATCATCCTAAATACTGTCCATACCACAGAATGTTGGGTCACACAATTCGTACATGTTATGTACTGAAAGGAAAGATCCAAAAAATGATTAAGTCTGGAGCTATCTCTCTTACTCCAAAAGAGAAGACCGTCGCCTCCAACGTCGTCTCTATGCAATTAGAAGATTTTCCTCTTCAACTCCTTGAAAGTGGGATCGTTCCTATTCCCAAGGCAACTCTTGAAATAGTAAATATTCCTCCTCCATAGTCTGAAGGATTAGTACCAATCACTTTGGAAACAGGAGAAATCATGTGGATTCATCCTGATCTAGTGGCAGATTTTGAATCTCCTTCTCCTCAAAAGACTACTTCTCGAAAGTCCAAGAAGGCTGGAAAAATTAAGTCATGTCATATGACTTCTCTTGGATCTACCTCTGACACAGAGCCAAAAGAGAAGGAAGAAGCACTTGCTACTCGAACAGGGAAACCTTATCTAAAGGATTATTCCAAGAATCCTGAGGATACTCCTGATATCCCTCCAGCTGATAAAGATGCTCCTAATGTTCCTCCTGAAGAAGAATCATCCACTGCACCTGTTCCTTCAACTACACCGGTTGAACCTGTTTCTCCCAAGCCTACGGCTCTTGAGAAAGGCAAACAATAGGCTCGGTTTGATAAACCAATCAAGAAGTCCCCTCCTCTTGGGCTTCAGAAGCCTTATAATTTTGACATTCTAGCTCAACTTGCTAATACTCCAGCTAGAATATCCCTCTTTGAACTTCTACGTCTTTCTAAAGAGACTCGGGAGACGTTAAGTGAAGCATTTCTTCAAGCCGACTCTTGTCTTGCACAATTGAAGAAGCCAGATGCAGAACCTGCCACTTGCTTACATTGCAACAGTGTATTGGAGATTATCCCAAATATCACCTTTACACAAGACGACATGCTATTGGAAGATAATCGACATGATCGGCCTCTCTACTACACTGGTTATATTGATACAATGAAGATAGATCGTATCCTCATTGATCCAGGGTCTGCTATAAGTATAATGCCAAAGAGTCTGTTGGATGAACTAAAAATTCCTCTTCACAAGCTCTCCAAGACGGTTACTACTATCCTGGGATTCAAACAAAGCCGAAGCGAGCCTTTGGGAAAGATTCATCTGAAGCTTCAGATAGGTAATTTCAGATCCAAAGTCACTTTCTATGTGATCGAGATCGTAGGATCCTATAATCTTCTTTTGGGGAGGCCCTTTCTTCATGAAAATAATGTGGTGCCTTCTACTCTTCATCAGTATTTTAAGTACATTGATAGCAATAGAAGAGTACAAAAAGAAGTTGCTGATATAAATCCCTTCCATGGGGTTGAAGCTTATTTCAATGATTCCCGAATGTACAAAGAAGAGTATACAAGGGTGATACAAGCTATGGAGAAAGAGGATTCACAAAGTGAGACTTTAATAATCCCTGTTAAAGGTCAAACTACTCAGCAACAATCTCCCAAATCCTCCGGAGAAGGTTCTTTCATCATTCCGGTGAGTGGACGGATCTCTCCGTTACCTCAGTCGTCTGCTCAAGATACAATGATCATTCCTGTTAGTGGGCATACTACAGTTCCTGTATCTTCACAGGATACTCTGCTAATTCCAGTTGGAGGGCGGATTACTTTTCCATCTCAAGCTTCAAGGGAGCTCACCTCTTCTGAGCCATTTGTTATCGATCTTAATCGAAACAAAGCTTCTTCTCGTTCTTCTTCTTCCCTTTTAGTCATTGACTTGGCTAAGATCTCTAAGGCTCAGCCTTCTCCCAATGTAAATATTGCTGCTTTTATATTTAATAAAAAGTCTCCATCTTTGCAGTACGCTGATGTGTGTAATTATGTTCATAGTTATTTACATTTGTTAGATGACTTGAGCACAATAACCATAGGAGTTATACAGACTGTTCATACAGATGTATCCCTAGAACCTGTACAATCTTCATACTTTCTAGTTCCCAGCAGAAAGCCAGGAGACATTCCAATATTCTTTTACAAAGGGCCCCAAAGTCCTTCTGATTTAGAAGATGATGACAAAAATGATGATACTGAAAGATTACAACTACGTCGTTATAGTCAGCAATCTAAAGACATCATTAAAAATATGGGCTATGACTTCAGGACTGGCCTCAATAGTAGAAAAGGAAGAAAAATGCCTGTCCGGATTCCTCTTCTGAAATATGGAAGGACAAAATACGGATTGGGCTATATTGCTCCTACTTCTTTTATCAATACTATCCATGAAGATCCTGAGTCTGACGAAGATAAGAGATCTGATTCTTCTAGTACTACCTCTAGGGATTCCGATACGAGTATCGGTGATTTCTACTGCAATATTCTGTCTTCCAACATGGTTTCTATTGATCGTTCTGAAGAAAGTGATGAAGACGAAGATGATTTTGAAATCTCACCTGAATCAGAACAATGGGCCCAAAGGTTAGATAATCAATGGGAGTTCCGTTTCGAGCAAAAAGAACCTCCGACTGAAGATAAACTTGTTCAAATAGATATTGGTGAAGAGGGATCCCCCAAACCAATATTCATCAGTGAAAGTCTTTCAGAAACTGATAAGAAAGACATGATCAAACTTATTCGTGAATACATCGATGTCTTTGCTTGGAGTTATGAAGATATGACAGGACTTGATCCACAGATTGCAACTCATAAACTCAATATCATGCCAAATGCTAAACCGGTCAAACAACAACAGCGACGATTTTGTCCGGACATTATGGATGCAATTGAAGCTGAAGTCAATAAACTCATGGCCTCTGGGTTTATTAGAGAGTAACAACATCCTGATTGGGTGGCTAATATAGTTCATGTCCTTAAAAAGACTAGCAAGATCAGAGTGTGCATAGACTTCCGCGATCTCAATGCGGCATGTCCTAAAGATGAATTCCCTCTACCAATCACTGATGTTATGATCGATAATACTTGTGGGTTTGAAAGGATGTCATTCATGGACGGGTATTCTGGGTACAATCGGATTAAAATGTTTCCAGACGACGAGAAACACACTTCTTTCAGAACGCCGATTGGTACATACTGTTATACAGTTATGCCATTCGGTCTCAAGAATGCAGGAGCAACTTATCAACGAGCCATGAGCATTATATTCCGTGAACATTTGCAGAAAACAGTCGAATGCTACGTTGATGATATTGCAGTCAAAAGTCGACAAAAGGAGGATGATATCCAAGATTTGAAGACTATATTTGATCTAATGCGTAAGCATCAGTTAAAGATGAACCCTACTAAGTCCTTCTTAGGCGTCTCTAGTGTTAAATTTCTCGGCTTCGTCATTACCTCTAAAGCTATACACGTGGATCCCGAGAAGATCAAAGCCATCCAAGAGATGCGTCCTCCACGCACCTTAAAAGAGCTACGATGATTTCAAGGAAGGATTGCTTATATCAGGAGATTCATCTCTAATTTATCAGGACGCTGCAGACCATTCAACAAACTTATGAAGAAAGGTGTTTCTTTTGTCTGGAATGATGAATGTCAGAAAGCATTTGACGATATAAAATAATATCTAATGAGCCCTCCAGTATTAGTACCTCCCATCTCAGGAATTCCATTCCTCCTATATACCCGAGCAATGAGTCATTCATTGGGTGCATTGCTTGCTCAAAAGAATAAAAATGGTCATGAACAAGCCATTTACTATCTCAGTCGAACTATGACCGGAGCTGAACCTCGATATTCACCGGTCAAAAAAAATATCTAGCCTTGATGTTCGCTGTCCAAAAGACACGACATTATATCATTGGCCAGACTATTCATGTCATCTCTAAGATCAATCCTATACGGGTCATGATGAAGAAACCTAGTATTTTGAATTCTCGATTGGCTAATTGGGGAATCCTACTTGCTCAATATGATATGTACTATATTCCTCAGAAGTCAGTCAAAGGACAAGCTTTAGCCGATTTTCTGGCTGCTCATTCAATTCCAGAAGATTCAAAACTCTATAATGAAATCCCAGATGAAGTTCTAGATTCAAACCAAATTGCTGAAGAAGATCCTACTTGGCGTCTATTCTTTGATGGAGCTTCAAGGATAGGTCCTAATGGTAATATTGTCGCTGGAGTTGGAATCGTTCTTGTATCACCAGAAGGTCTTGCTATCCAAAGAGCTTATTCTCTCGATCAGCCATGTTCGAACAATGTAGCTGAGTACAATGCATTACTTATTGGTCTTCAACTCGCTAAACATCTGAATGTTCAACATTTGGAGGCGTACGGAGACTCTAAACTCATTGTCAATCAGATAAGGGGTACTTATGAAGTTCGCCATCAAGATCTGGTTCCTTATCATAGATCAGCTATATCTATGGCTTCTTCGTTTGAAGAATTCTTCATTGAACATGTTAGGCGAGCATGTAATACAGAAGCTGATGCTCTTGCTAATCTTGCGGCAGTGTTAGCTATTCCAATCAGACGTCAGCAAATGATTGTTGTTCGCAATCGAGAATTGTTTCATCTTGAAAATAATCTGACTCTAGGACTTCCAATTAACATTGAAGAATCAACGTCTCATGACGTCAACACAACAAGAGGATTTGGATTTAGTCGTAAATCTTTATCATCTTCATCTGATTCTAGCATGGAATTCATCTTCAGTAATTCAACTGAGACTTAGAATACGGATAAAGATTGGAGACTTCCTTTCTTAGATTTCGTATTGTATGATATTCTTCCAGATAATCCGAGTGAGGCAGCATCTATCAGACGACGATCACTCAGATTCTATTATAATCATACTACAAAGACCTTATATTGTCGAGCTTATGATGGTTTACTTCTTCGATGTGTTGCCGGTGACGAGGCTCAACAAATTATTCGTGAAGCACATGATGGAATTTGCGGAGCACATCAGCCTGGCCCAAAACTTCAGAACCGTATTCGACGTATGGGTTATTATTGGCCCACTATGGTATCAGATGCCATCGAATATGCAAAGAAGTGTAAAGCTTGTCAAATCTATACGGATTTTATTCATCAACCCTCGGAATTTCTACATCCGACGGCAGCATCATGGCCCTTTGAAGCTTGGGGCATGGACATTATCGGTCCGATCAATCCGCCGTCATCCAAAGGTCATCGGTTTATTCTCGCAATAACCGATTATTTCTCCAAATGGTCCGAAGCCATTCCTTTATCTGAAGTTAAGACATCCAGTGTCATCAGCTTTATTAAGCATCATGTTATCTACAGATTTGGTGTTCCTCGACGCATTATTCATGATAATGGACCACAATTCGTCAGCCAGAAATTTACTCGATTCTGTGACGATCATCGGATCAACAATATGGCTTCTACCGCGTATAATCCGGCAGCTAACGGATTAGCAGAAGCTTTCAACAAAACCATCATCAAACTCCTAAAGAAGTTTGTCTCTACTAACAAACGTAATTGGAGTGAGAAACTTGGCAAATGTTTGTGGGCTTACCATACTACAGTTCGTAATGCCACTAAATATACACCTTTCTTTCTAGTGTACGGATGCGAAGCTGTTCTTCCATTAGAGATTCAAATTCCTTCTTTAAGGATAGCAATCGCTAATGAGCTTACTACTGAGAATAATGATCGTCTTCGACTTCATGAGTTAGAAGCTCTGGATGAAAAACGATTATCTGCTCAACAGAATATTGAATTCTATCAAGCTAGAATTTCAAGAGCTTTCAACAAGAAAGTCAGAGTTCGAGCATACCAAAAAGGGGAACTTGTTTTAACAGTCAGACGTCCTATGACTATGACTCATATGAGCAAAGGCAAATTCGACGCAAAGTGGGAAGGCCCCTGTATTGTGAGCAAAGTTTTCTCAAATGGAGCTTATCAACTCTCAGAACTTGATGGTCGGAAAATTATGATGCCTATCAATGGCAAATTCCTTAAAAAGTATTATGTATAAATATAAATACTTGTAAATTATCAGACAAGTTCATGTTTATAAATAAAATTTTATTTTTATCATGAATGATATTACATGATATTAAGGAAGATCACTATCATCCTTCTTTACATTTGGACGTGGACTGCTGCCGTCTTTCTCAAAAATGTGATCAGCAAAAGAATTAAGAACTTCTTTGCTGGAGCCCACGAGAAACTTGCAGACTGCCATCCTTATGGCTTCCTCTTCTTCAGACCTTCGTGGATCAAGCAGAAAGTCCAGAATATCTCGTGGCGGCTTGGGTGCAAACGAACCTTTGCCTGCTTCTACCTCTTTCGGCTGAATTAGATCAACAGGGCGTTCTTCAGTATCCTTCTGAACTTTCGAGACGATTTCAGACTTCTTGGATGCTTCTTCAGACGACATTTTTATGTTGAAAAGTAGAAGTGTTCGTCCTTTGTTAGATTTCTGCTATATTTATAGACAGAAATTCCTCGAATAATGAAACGACACATTCATCCGACGGTTCGTCCGTTCATTAATGCTTGATGGTTCATCCGTTCATTTATTATATTCATCCGACGGTTCGTCCGTTCATTAATACTTGACGGTTCATCCGTTCATTTGTCATATTCATCCGACGTTTCACTTGTTCATTATCACCTGACATTTGTCCGTTCATTATCTTCTATCAATTTATTAAAAAAAAAGTGGAGATTCGTTATTTATCATGTTTTCATAAACCTCTGAATAAATGCTGAATCTACCTACTCATCTATCATTTTCTATTTTCTGTATAGAAATTAATCTATTTTTCTTATTGAGTTCCTACATATTATCACGTCCATATTACCTCTGATAGTATTAGGTATTCTAAATCAGAAAAGAAGATTTCATTTTCTATCATGTCCACAATTCATCCAGATAGATACAAATCATTGAGCATAGAAGAATTATCATTTCCACTCACATATCATTATAAAAAGTATATTACATTTTTCTTAGACTTTCTTACAAATCATAATGGAAATCTATTACAATTTTGGATTTTTCATTCTACACACACAATAATAACCTAATAGAGATCTATTTTCCTCCTTGGATCTTCTCTGGCGGGTTCGTTGTTGGTGGCAATTCCTGATTATCCAGCAGGAATCAAACTCTGGTCTTCTCTCTCAGACGAGAGGAGAACCACAGAGTTCGACAGCCCGAAGGCGTGTTGCTGCCAATACAACTGATGGATTAGGAGCGGCCTTTCAGAGGAGACAGGAATGTATCCAACCTTGGGATACAATTCCTAGTTCTGCCGTGAAAGGAACTCTACTAGCCGATTTCTCGGGGTAGGGCCGACTCCACCGTCCAACTCTCCGTGTATAAAGGCTCTTCCTACCATCGGAAGAAGACCCTTCTATCCCACGAAGAGTTCTGAGTTGTCTGATTTGCGCGTCAAAAGCGCATGAGCTCCCTGATGTTGGTGTCAGAAGACCGCTCCCCACAGCATCCAAATCACCAATGCCAGTTCTGAAAAAATTTTGCAGCCAAGCTTCTGCAGAAAACAGCAAAGAAAAAGAGATCAACAGAAATGTCATTTGGCACGCACTGGCCAGTCACGCACATTCTGTTCAGTCAGAAATAAAAAAAGAGAGCTTATCTTCAACAGTGAAAAGTGGGCTACTATATTGGACTCACCATCAAAATCAAGATCAGAGAACATTGCTATCATCAATTTCTTGTTGAGAATGGAATCTCGCAAAAAGGTCATTCTCAGAAGAAGAAGAAGAATGAAGAGATGAGTATGCATGAAACTCACATATCTATTTAAAAGGACAAAGTGCAAGCCTATTCTTGGAAAAGATCCGAATAAAAAGCGCTCATAAACCACGGAATGGGTGTCACGTGTGCTATAGAAAATAGCACAATATTTGAAACATTCAAAGAGTGCCACTTAATGTTCTTCATTAATGCACGCTGTTCAGCATAAAGTTGTACTACATTTTTCAAAGCTGGTACTGATGACCTTACATAGGAAAAGAAGTACAATATTTCTCAAAAAGAAAACAAAAGCATAAAAGACACGCTCTATGCAGAGAGACTGAGCTTGGCGCCCAATTCTTCTACGCTCTTGACTCCTGTACGGTGTAACAGAACATTGAACATTTCACGCTGCTCTGCGAGGCTGCGCCCATTGGAAGAAGACGAGCCGTCCAGGCCAAAATAGCTCAAGAAATTCTTGGCTAGTTGTGTAGGGTCATCTTTGAACTCGAAAACAAAAGACTCCGGTTCCTTACCTCCAAAAGTAGGGTCACCATTGGCACAAAAACCTAACTTTCTTGCTTCTTCTTCTTCAGCTTCTTCCTTAGGAGTCATGTTGACGTAAGATGAACATCAAAGCTGAATTTTCTCCCTGTTTATATAACAGAGCTTGCCGGCGGTTCATATTCCACCATAAATTGGATACAATCAGTCTCGAAAAATGAAGAGTCATCATGACATTTAATAAGTTCATTTGCATGTTTATCTTTTTTTTAAAGTATTTCGAAATTTTGAAGTCTTTTCAACTTTCGAAAACTTTGAAGGGGGTTTTGTAGGCCTTAAAAATGAAGGTCACGCTGAGTTGATCAGAACAAGGTCCAAAAGTCACGCTGAGTTGATCAGGACAATATTAAAAAAGTCACGCTGGGAGACAGCTCATCATTTGTCAGGGTGTAATTATGACTGACAGCACGACCGTCGAAGAATGTCTTCTCGTATGCCACGTATGCACAGAACTCGAGAGATCACAGTCGACTATTGCGTGACTTTCGAAATCTTCTTCAGCAAGACTCAGCCTTCGTCAAGTTGGCGTACCAAAAGAGCTTCTTGTCATTTAATGCGACTGACAAAAGTAATCACGGTCAGAGATTTTGTGTCAGTCGAGGCACGTCGAATCAAGACAGCTGGCAATCCCACCTCAATCGAGCGTGGATTATGTTCCTTCCTAAAGTCTGCATATATTTTGAGCTTTCTGTCTCAAGTTTGCGTGGATTTTGAAGTTTCCTTCCTCAAGTCTGCGTGGATTTTGAAGCTTTTTGCCTTAAGTCTGCGTGGATCTTGAAGCTTCTTGCCCCAAGTTTGCATGGATTTTGAAGCTTTTTACCCCGAGTCTGTGTGGATTTCGTCTTCAATAAGTCTGCGTGGATTTCATTAAATTGGAGTACGTGGCAGTCATGCCACTGATCTCTCGCCTGCGTGTCCTGTAACTTGCACACGACTCATGCATGATTGCCATGTGTCCAACAGTTACAGGCCACGTCCAGTAACTGCTCACAACCTTGCGTATGTTAAATCCTGCGTGATTTTTAACTAGGCACAGGCTGTGAAGATAGTTATCTTTTCAGTTATTTTTGACCCTATAAATAGAGTTCTTTTTCTCATTCATTGTACAGATACATAGTTATCTAACTTACTGTCAAAATTTTGAGAGCTTTTCTTCTTCGCATAGTCCAAGGGATAAAGTGATCGTCTTCTAGATCATATTCCCACAGTTGTAATTTTCCCAGAAACACAATAAATAAAGTTAATTTATTTATGGAAAACAACCGTAATCATGCATCCCTTTGCAAACATGGCCAATCGGTCTTCTGGAACTCTGTCCTATCTCCGGCTTAGCTGTTTTGCCTCCAGTTTCCATCTTTTTGATAGTATACATGTATAGGCTTCGATATTTTGCGCCTACTGGTATACTTGTACAGTCTCGACTTTCATGGCCTTCTTGAATAAAATGGGTAGTGTTTCATAATATATATATATATATATATATATATATATATATATATATATATATATATATATATGTATATATATATATATATATATATATATTTATGGTGTCCGCGCATCCCCATCAACCCCGTGGCCACTGCCACCCAGCCGGGTTGATGCGGGAGGGGGGGCTCGATCCCGGGTCTCCCCGCCGAGAGCCCCCCCTCGTGCCACTCGCGCTACGAGCGCCGGACATATATATATATATATATATATATATATATATATATATTTATATATATATATATATATATATATATATATATATATATATATATATATATATATATATATAATTTTAAAAGTCCACTAAAATTGCTGTAAAATATATTAAGTAAACTAAATAAAACACTTCTAAAATTTAGGAATTTTATACTCAAACTTCGTATATCACAGTTCTGTTAGCCCAATGATTATATCATATTTTTGAAAATGGTTAATCAATATAGTTTAACTATTGATGTCACTAATATTCATGTATTCACTATCATATTGCTACTTAAACTTAGAATTATCCTAAACGGTCTATATCATATTGTTATGCTTATATCATACTGCATCATATTGTTTTGTTCGTCTAACATGTACTTGCAAACAAGCAGTAAGCATGATCAAACCAGGACATATGCAATGAATAATTATTGATGGGCCAAAGACGGTGTTATACAAAAAGATTTCCTTGAACCGCCCAACGATCTATCCGAGGTCTCGCATCGGGGGTTTCGCCCAGCAGATCTGTTTATCTTTGGATAACAGCCATCAAGAAGAAATGCGTCTTTATTGTCAGGAAAAAGACAACATCAAATGGGCTATTGGTTTTTATAGTTATTCTGTATTTTTTCTTTTATTGAGTCTAGGAAAAATATGAGATTGATCAGATCGGTACTTGCCTAGTTATTCTCATTCCACAATATTTAGCATACCTATCCACAAATACATATCCAAAAGTCCACATATTAAAAAGCCCAAAACCCATCAAAACAGTTCTGGCAGAACTTTGCCCGAACTCGGTCAGAACTTGGCCCGAGTTCGGTCTGGGTAAATTCAAAATATAGTTCCCACCAAATCTGCATCTAACATTCATATGCAAAATTCTAGCATCCGAACTCTGCCCGAGATCGGTCCCCAAAAATACTATAAATACAGTTGAAATTACCATTCATTTCACTCATCCTATTTATATCTCTTCTCTTCTCTATCTAAAGTGTTCTGAGTTTTTTATTTTCATAACTAAGCCTTTACGACTCTTAGCCAAGCCAGTACAGTTTCTATTTAATCTAGATATTGGTATTGAAGAGTTGTATCGGAGGTTGTATTTAGAAAATATTCCAGTAATTCATTTGCCTTCTAGAGTCAATCGTGTGCTCGTTACCAAGCACGGTGTTGTGAAGTCGGTCGTGCACTTGTCGCCAAGCATGGTGTTGTAAGAGTTGCAATTGCTCAGTTAAAGCTTGTGCCATAGTGGATTAACTGTCTTGCCCCAGAACCAGAATACTGGAGAGCGGGGGACAGATACACCCAGCTACGTATATCAATGTGTAATCTACCTCGATATACGATCACAGCTGTCTAGATGTATGAGGGTTTATCTACAAGCCATCAGTCTCTTATGGTCAAGAACAAGCCTAGTGTCTCAATCTCAAGTAAGTAATAATAGTTATAAGATGTTAGACCATCAGATATTCAATAGTAAGGAGTCCCATACATTTCATATACGTATGATCATGAAGCTAGTTATACAAAATGTGAGGACTAGCAAGAGTTTCAGTCATACATGATCAACCCTAGGATTTGTCAATCATGTTACAACCCTTAGGTAGACAAGAAATATAAGTATTCAACACGAGCTAACACTTGCTCGACGGCTAAATGCCTCAAAAAAATAATTTAGAATAGAGTGGGAGAGCAAAATAAAACCTACTCGTTGTCCGGGTTATGTCTAGTTTTCACCATCTAGATGGAAGGCAGGGAAATCCTCGGGTGCTGCTCTGAAATCTGGCCATACAAAACCAGCTGGGTCAGACCCCAGAAAGAGCAAGTGTCACAAGGGAGGCTTCATTTAAGAACTAAAACCAGGATGTCAGAACATAAACAAAAATAATAATAGAAAAACGAAAATATAAATAAGGCAACAAATGACGAGAGGACGAGAAACTATTCCGGAAGCCAGGTTACAATCCTTAAACCAAACAAGGATCGGGGTTGTAACCCTTCGCCTGAACAGAATCGGGTCTCTAGCCATTTATTGTTAAGAGTAAAGCGCAAGCAAGCATGTCTTGAGATAGCCATTTACTGGATCTAGATAGGACTAGACAGGATTGGACTTCATCCAACATTCACGACCAAGCAAGAGTACGGCTTGATAATTTAAGTAACTAGGGTTATCACAAGCCTAGTTATTAGCAAGATGCAATGAGATGTTCCGGCAGTCACAAGCCCTGCAGCTATCCAGGTTATCCAGGCGAGGTTCATATAAGAGTTATTAAGAATTATTAGGTGACTCTGAGTGCAACATATGACAGTGTGCATATTACTTGTTTCAAGAAGTACCCCACATGACAGTGGGCTGGAAATGTGCCCTACTCGTCGGCAGGCTACAAGTCCATCAGGTGTGGCGGGATAACGGGATCACCTGTAACTGGAAACATCTCCCTATATGAGCTACTTTGATCAATCTAGTAGTTAACCTAATCAAATTCAGCATGAATCCCTGACCGTGGAAACCGGGGATACAAGTCCTATAAATGATGCGAGACGAGACTGATAGCTTATACAAGCACATTCAAGAACAATCATCCATGGTGTCAAGACGAGTTATTACTCAGCATGTCAAGATAGCCGTCGCAACAGTATTCAAGATTACATGTTAGGTTTACTTGTCAAGAGTGCGCCACGACGGGCCACTATCATGTCATGTTACTTGTTACTTGCTAAGAGTGTGCCTTAACAGGCCACTATCATGTCATATCCTTATATTATCATGAATGGGAGAAACTTGCATAAAATAGATAGTAACATATTCTTGAAGCCAAGGAAAAGATCTACAACTTTTATGTTTTGAGTTTTTCAAGATTTTAGCTACAAAATAGTTCAAACGGGCAAAAATAGTCATTCAAAGTGACTTGTGCACAAACACGGCGCGCGGCGCGCAAGTTGCGCGGTGCCCAAGTTGTGCAGCGCGCGCGGGCGAAAGTGCCCATGGCGCATGTTGCGCGCAAGCACGGCGCGCGGGCGCGCAGCAGAAAAATGTGCGGGCGTGCGGTGCGCAAGTTGCAAGGTGCACGAGGGCAAAAGTGCCCACGGCATACGTTGCGCGCAAGCACGGCACACGGCAGGAAAATGCGCGCGGTGCACAAGTTGCAAGGTGCACGAGGGCAAAAGTGCCCACGGCGCACGTTGCGAGCAAGTACGGCGTGCGGGCGCGCGGCGCACAAGTTACAAGGTGCACGAGGGGAAAAGTGCCCACGGCGCACGTTGCTTGCAAGCACGGCGCACGGGTGCGCGGCAGCAAAGACACTGCGCGCGGTACAGTTCATCGTCCCGATAGCACCAAAAGGTGTGGGGAACCCATGAACACGAAAATAGCATAACTTCCTCATACAAAGTCGAAATCAAGCGGTTCAAAAGCCAAAATTGGGTAGAATTGAATTCCCTACGACATGGAACTATTAGATCTAAAAAATAACCATGTTTCAGGAATCAAAACCAAGAAAAATAAAAAAATTACAAACTTAGATCTACAAGAATCCATCCATCAAACCCAAAAATGCTAAGTTCTAAAGAGGCTTAGAATCAAGTAAGGAAGAGAATGGAACAATAAAACTTGAGATCGATCATGAAGCAAGTTGTACTTGCCTAGGCTTGGTAGGTGGAAGGTAAATGAAGAAGATGAAGAAGTAAATGTAAATAATGGAGGAGAGAGAAGGAGTTGGTTTTTATATAAAATCTCTCCATCTCAAACCAAAACAAACCAAGACAAGCCAAGTCAAATTGAACCGAACCAAATTAATATAAACTAAGTCAAGATTAAACCAAGACTATGCTAAGCAAGACAAGTCTAATTACGGTCCACCTGACAAATATCAGAAATCCGTATACGTATACTGAAAATATGTACAACAAAAAACGAGAGTGATAACTCTACCCACCTTAAAAGAATTTTGTCCTTGAAATTTAATCAAGAGGCTAGAGGTGTCGGGGAGAGCTACACTAATACTGGCAATCTACGACTAGCAGTCAAGCAAGCAATCATTCATGCAAGCAAGGAAGTAAAAGCATAAGGCATAAGGAAGACATTATACCTTATGAGTCAAACAGGTATGGATATTGTGATCGGATATCATCATCACAGTTCCCACGTTGGCTCACCTAAAAAGTGGTGACCCCAAGTAACATGGACTAAACTAATAGTCTTGTTCTTAAGTACCTTCTCTTTTGCGTCCAATATGGATACGGGCCTCTCCTCATACGAAAGGTTGGTACCAACAACCAATTCCGATTGATCAAGGACATGTCTCGGATCCGGGATATACCACCGCAATTGGGATACATAGAAGACATCATGCACCTCACGTAACGATGGTGGAAGAGCGAGATGATAGGATACATCACCTACTCGCTCTAGAATGTCGAACGACCCTATATACCTAGGACTAAGCTTTCCCCGTACGCCAAAGCGAATGACGCCACGGGTAGGCAAGATCCTAAGGAATACGTGGTCGTCGGTAGAAAACTCAAACGGACGCCGATGTGAATCGGCCCAATGGCGCTGACGGTCTTGTACAACTCGAAGATAATTTCTAACTTGTCTGACCACCTCGATAGTCTGTGTAATCATCTCTGGACCAAGCATCTGCCTCTCACCGACATCATCCTAAGCTAAAGGTGATCTGCACTTTGTGCCATACAGGGCCTCAAAAGGTGCCATCTAGATATTTGCCTGGAAACTGTTATTGTAGGAGAACTCTACTAGATGAAGGTGATCTTTCGACGAACCACCGAAGTCGAGTGTACATGATCATAACATATCTTCAAGAGTCTGAATCGTGAGTTCTGACTGACCATCTGTCTGCGGATGATATGCTGAACTGAACTTGAGACGAGTCCCCAAACTCTCTTGAAGACTCCGCCAAAAGTACGATCTATGTCTGATATGATACAAACTGGCACTCCATGCAATCTGATAATCTGCCTGAGGTATATCTCTGCTAGTTGATCCGTCGACTGACCAACTCTGAAGGGGAGAAAATGAGCTACCTTTGTGAGACCATCAACTACAACCCATATAGCATCTCTCCCAGTTGGGGATTTAGGTAAGCCAGTTACAAAATCCATGGTAATGTGCTTCCATTTCTATTCTGGGATCGATAAAGGTTGAAGAAGTCCAGCTGGTTTCTGATGTTCAGTCTTAACTTGTTGGCAAACTAAATATTAGAAGACAAACCGGGCTATCTCCCTCTTTATGCCATTCCACCAGAAATACTGACGGATGTCTCGGTACATCTTCGTGCCACCAGGATGAATTGAATACTGAGAACTGTGAGCCTCTGCCATAATCTTCTGTCTGATATCACCACTGGGTACATAAAGACGTCGCCAATGTCGAAGATTACCATCTTCGTGAATACATAACTCTGGTCTTCGTCCTGTTTCATACTCTGCTCTGAGCCGCTGAAGCTTAGAATCTGCTGATTGCGCCATCTTGATCCTCTCAACTATGCTGGACTGAACTTGTATGCTGGCCATCAATGCCATATTAGTAGGGAGAACTATCTCTATCCCCATCTTCTGAAGATCGACTAACAATTCTGGTTGCGCGGTTAGGAAATAAACTCCAGCTCTTCAGCTCAATGCATCTGCTACTACGTTGGCCTTCCCGGGATGATACTGCAGGTTGATGTCATAATCCACTAGTAGCTCTAGCCATCTTTGCTGACGCATATTAAGATCCTTCTGAGTAAACACATACTTAAGACTCTTGTGGTCGATAAAAATCTCCACCCGATCTCCATATAAATAATGCATCTAAAGCTTCAATGCAAAAACTACTGCTGCTAACTCCAAGTCATGGGTAGGATAATTCCTCTAATGGTCATGAAGCTGGCGTGACGCATAAGCTACTACCTTACCATGTTGCATCAATATGCATCCCAATCCTCTGCCTGAAGCATCACAATAAACTGAAAATCTTCCAGTCCCATCTGAAAGCGTAAGAATGGGGGCCGTCATTAATCCTTGTTCAACTTCTCAAATGAACTCTGACACTCTGTTGTCCAAGCAAACTGCACATCCTTACGGGACAACTACGTCAATAATGCTGAAATCCAATCAAAGTCTGACACAAATCGCCGATAATAGTCGGCCAATCCTAGAAAACTCCGAACTTCTGCGACGGTACTGGGAACTGGCCATGTCTCTATAGCCACTATCTTCTGGGGGTCAACTTCTACTCCACCTCTGGTGATGATATGACCTAAGTACGAAATACGATCAAGCCAAAATTTATACTTACTAAACTTCGTGTACAACTGGTGTTCCCTGAGAATCTGAAGAACTACACGGAGATGCTGCTCATGCTCCGCCTCACTCTTGTTATAGACCAAGATGTCGTCTATAAA
This sequence comes from Iris pallida, assembly GCA_029216955.1. Classification (NCBI taxonomy): domain Eukaryota; kingdom Viridiplantae; phylum Streptophyta; class Magnoliopsida; order Asparagales; family Iridaceae; genus Iris; species Iris pallida. The sequence goes on along the minus strand of JANAVB010022597.1, from coordinate 20,058,047 downwards.
CACTACCACGAACTGGTCCAAATAGGGCATGAAGATACGATTCATGAGGTCCATAAATATGGCTGGCGCATTGGTCACTCCCAATGGCATAACAAGGAACTCCCAATGTCCATATCTTGATCTGAATGCTGTCTTCGGAATGTCTTGCTCTCTAACTCTGATCTGATGGTACCCTAATCATAAGTCAATCTTTGAGAATACTGTCGCTCCCCTTAGCTGATCAAATAAGTCATCTATCATTGGTAAAGGTTATCTGTTCTTGATTGTTACAGAGTTCAAGGTACGATGATCAACACATAATCTTGACATACTATCCTTTTTTTTCACAAGAAGCATCGGAGCTCCCCAAGGTGATCCACTAGCACGAATGAATCCCATGGTTCTAAGTTCTTCAATCATCTTTTACAGGATCTTCAACTATGATGGTGCCATTCTGTAGACTCTCTCTGATACTGGTGCCATTCCTGGAAGCAAATCAATAGTGAACTCTATCTCTCTCTGGTGGCATGCCTGGAAGCTCTCCGGGGAACACGTCTGGAAACTCTTCAACGACTCTGGAAAACTGAAATGCCTTTGCTACTGCGATCTGTAAGACTAGAGGAGAAGGTTCTACTTCGCCTCTAGACAATGAAAACTCTGGTTCGCCTGGAATACCAAAAATAATCCTGCCAATATGGCAGTCTATTCTTGCGTATTAATCCTTCAACCAATCCATTCTTATGACCACATCATAATCGGCCATCGAGAATTCTATCAACCTTGCAGGAAACTCTCTACTACTAACTATGATTCGACACGAGGAAAACACTCTATCTACTCCTACAACACCGTTACCATTTAGTTTATTGAGCCTTACTGATAATGACTCGGGCTCCAGTCCTACTCGTGTAGCGAATCGTACAGATATAAATGAATACGATGCACCCGAATCAAATAATATTGATGCTGGAAAAGAGTTAACGAGAATGGTACCTGCCACCACCTCACCTGAAGCTAACTGTTCCTCCATGGTCAGAACCATAGCCTGACCTTGCCCTCTGGGTACTGGTCCCCTCTGCTGGAAACCTCTCTGCCGGTTCTACATCTGAGCTTGGGTCTGGGCATACTGCTGGGGTCTCTGCTGCTGGAAGGCTTTCGCTTAAGGCGGTAATGGCCTCGGAGGCTGGTACTGCTGCTGCTACACTAGTGCTGGGGCTGGTCCCCTAACCGATGGACTAATTAGGTTCGATAATGATGAACTGGCTCTATTCGGACAGGACCCTATCATGTGGTCCGGTGCCCCACAAGCCAAGCATAATCTTTATGCTCTGTGACATTCCGAAACAATGTGTCCTGGCTTCCCACAATAAGTACAGCCTATTGCGGAAGACTTCCTCCGCTTCTATTGCTGAGGGTACGTCGGTGTTGAATGTTAAACCGATGTAACTGAATTCTCGCTTTGGGGAACTCCAATCGACAAAGCCCTAGCTGCCAGAGCTGTTGCTGAGGACAGACTCATCTATCCATGGGACCTCTTCCTGCTTTCGGTTCGGTCCATGATCCTCTTCGAGGTATACTCGTGCCTCCCAGCTTCCCTCAAGATAGCATCAAAAGTCTGATGCTCAAACTGCTCCACAGCTAGAATAATTTCTAGGTGGAGTCCCTACTAAAATTGCTGCGCTTGATCCAACTCGGTTGCCACCAAGGTGGGAGCAAACCGACTCGGTCTTGAGAACTCGGCCACATATCCATCGACCGTCCTGCTCATCTACTTCAAATTAGTGAATTTCGTCTGCAGATCATATCGAGCCACTACATCAAAGTACTTGATCTAAAACTTGTCACTGAATGTCGCACATGGGACACACGTCGCCAATTCAACTGCTAATATCGTCCACCAGGTGCGGGCTAAGTCCAATAACTGTAGGCGCACTACATCTACCTTCTCTCCCTTGGGAGTCCTGGCTGCCTCCAGGATAACTTCTATTCCTAAATCCACGCATCAGCAGCGATATCATCTTCACTACCATCAAAGAATGGAGGGTTCAAGCGCTTGAAATTGTTGGCTGCACTGTTACCTTGATAACCAACTCTTCCCATGGCATCTTGTTTTGTCTGGTGCAGGGCATCGCCTCGATGATCCAGTGGTGCAAGCAAATCTCGGATAAGTCCTACTAGGACTCCATTGTCAGGCTCTGCAGGCTGAGCTGGCTGAACTGGTGGCTCTGGATCCCCGGAAGGCATAACTCGGGAGCCTACTCCTGGGAGCTGGGCTTGGTCTCCTTGTTGAGGCTGGTTCACTGATGGTTCTCTTTCTGGCTGATCGGCAAGACCATGAGAAATGGCAATGAAGAAAATAACTTGGGGAACATTAAGGAAGGACCAAGATAGATCAAGGATATAAGCATGTGACCAGGCCAAGATTTCAGGAAGATTAGAAGACACGAGTAGAGATCAAAGGCGAGTGCTGATTGAGACATCTATCTAGTAAAACCCTCACACATCTTGATTTTCAAGACCTACATGGGCCACCACTTAAACCGTGTCACACCCCAGAACCAAAATACTGGAGAATAGGGGATATGACATAGCCAGCTACATATATCGAAGTATAATCCACCTCGATATACGACCACGACTGTCTAGATGTATAAGGATTTATCTATAAGCCATCAGTCTCTTATGGTCAAGGACAAGCCTAGTGTCTCAATCTCAAGCAAGTAATAATAGTTACAAGATGTTAGACCATCAGATATTCAATTGTAAGGCGTCCCATACATTTCATATACAGATGATCATGAAGCTAGTCGTACAAAATGTGAGGACTAGGAAGAGTTTTAGTCATACATGATCAACCCTAGGATTTGTCAATCATGTTACAGCCCTTAGGCAGACAAGAAATATAAGTATTCAATACGAGACACTTGCTCGGCGACTAAACGCCTCAAAAGAATAATTTACAATATAGTAGGAGAGCAAAATAAAACCCACTCGTTGCCAGGGTTACGTCTAGTGTTCACCATCTAGCTGTAAGGCTGGAAGATCCTCGGGTGCTGCTCCGAAATATGGCCATACAAAACCAGCTGAGTCAGACCCAGAAAGAGCAAGTGCCACAAGGAAGGCTTCATTTAAAAACTAAAACTAGCATGTCAGAACATAAACAAGAATAATAATAGGATAATATGAAATATAAATAAGGCAACAAATGATGAGAGGACGAGGAACTATTCCGGAAGCCAGGTTACAATCCTTAGAAGAATATTATAGACAAATAATATCAAAGGAAAAATCAAGGATGAAAGATGCACAAATCTTCACTTTTGTGCAAGTTGTACTTGCCTAGAAGTTTGCTTGAGGAAAATAATTGAAAGAGTGAATGAGGAGAGAGAGATGAGGAAGAGAATATATATAGGGGTTGGGTTGACTCAAAGAAACCATAATCTTAAGCATGCTCTAAACCATATGACTAATGACATATTAAATGCTACATGATACAACTAACTAAATTATTTAAATAAAATCCTAACCACAACACGGTTCAGATATCTTATCATCGAAGTAGTGAACCATGCCTACAACCAGACAAGGACAAGGGGTGGCATACTAATCCGCGACGAGATACTGTTCTATGCCATGGCAAGTTACAAATACATGATACATACAATCAAGATACATGTTCCAGATACCATATACAGAAAAGTAAAAAATTTACGTATTTCGGGAACGGGGAGTGACATCTCTACCATCCTTAGAAAAATTTCGTCCTCGAAATTTTGATAAGGCTAGTCGAGCGCACATAATTATCAAACAATACATGGCACATGAACAAATTATGAAAGAAAGAACAATTGAGTAAAAGCACAAACAATAATCATACCCTAGAAGTAAAGTGATCGAAGATATATGAATAAAATATGCCTCCCGGGTCAGTTGAGTAGGGATTCGTCCTCGACGTCCTACGCTGACTTCCAAAGTGGACAAGGGTCATCGCTTGAGATAAGTCGGTACCAATGACTTAATCAAGAACGAGACTCTGCCCAGGGCGTACTCTCGTAATCAAGACACATAATAAATATCACGTATCACATGATACGAGAGCAGATGAGTGAGACGAAAAAGTCACTTTCACTCTTCGAATATAGAACTCAAGTAATTATAATGGATAATACTCAAAACGTACCCACAATCTGACTACCTTCGGCTAAGCTCTGCTCAAATACTCCAAATTCTACCTGCCACTGATCCCGCCGAACCCCCTGCTGCTACCTTCCATGGACCTACTGCTGCGGCCTCTGCGGCCCTGCCTGAGGTTGTACATGTCGGTACATCTGAGTCTGTATCAGTAATGGATGTTGGGCTAATGGCCTTAGTGCTAGTGCTGGCCCTTGATACGGTACTACCTCTGGAGTTGGCATCGCCGAAAACTGTTGAGCTGGCCCTCCTGGCCTCTGTATCTATGGGCAAGTAGCTACACGGTGGTCTGAACCTCTACACTTCAAGCACTGCCTATTCGCTGAACGACACACTTTTCGAGTGTGCCCTCCCTTACCATAATAAGTGCAACCCACTGGTGCCTCCTGATATTATTGGTTTCTCGGTTGCTGTTGTCGAACTGGTGTAGTCACAACTTTCGTGACCGATGCTGCATCACGAATACGGACGCCAGGCGCTGGTGTTGACGTCCGAGGTACTGCTCTTCCTCCTCCCGCACTCTGCGTATGAGACCTCTTCTGGCCTCCAGTCCTTGCTGATAACCTTTGAATAGTAAGCTCGTGCCACCGAGCCGCCATCAATACTACATTGAATGTCTGGTAGTCGTGCCCCTCGACCAGCTACATTATCTCTAAGTAAAGTCCCTGCTGGAACCTCATAGCCTTCTCTAGCTCTGTAGCTACAATCGTCGGTGCAAACCGACTCAATCTGCAGAACTCCGCTGTATAGCCATCTACCGTCCTACCAACCTGTTTGAGGCTGATAAATCTCAACTGAAGCTCATACCGAGCTACCACGCCAAAGTACTTGGCCTTGAACCTGGAACTGAAGCTATCCTAAGGAACATGACGCCTCATTCCAACCTCTTTTGATGCCCACCAGTCGCGGGCGAGATCCTGAAGTAATTGTCTGACTTAGTCAACCTTCTCTCCTGTTGGAACCTTTGCTGATGTTAATATGGCCTCAATATCCTAAAGCTAAGCATCCGTTGTAATGGCATCCTCCGTGTCATCATATTACCTCAGGTTAAGTCGGTAAAACTACCCCGACGCTCCCAAGTCATTCCTGACGCTCCTCTCAAGAGCTACACCATATGAGGTATGCAAACGTCATACGATGATCGTGGCTGTCAAGAGATAAGGGGGTGCATACTACAATCAAGTCTCCTATGGTCTCACAGAGCATCTATGTCTCAATCAATCAAAACAAGAAGAAGTAAATAATGATCATATAAGACAAAGCAGTAAGGCACCCCGACGCTTCATCAAAATAAATCACGAACCTAGCTATACAAAATGATAAGCTAGTACCGAGAGTCATAAGTACATAACCGTAGTCAACTGCAGTCTGATTTAATTACAATTATGTAAAAGGAAACTAATGTCCAGAATAGCCGGCTAAACAGATGCCGGTGGCTAAATGCCAAGTACAAAATAGAAGATATCAAAGCAGTGAAGAAGAAACCCACTCATGGTCCCTGGCGCCCATACTCCTGGTGTGCACCATTGTTCGGGTAGAAGGCTGGATCCTCTGATGCTGCTATGATATCTGGCCAAATAAAACCAGCGGGGTCAGCCCCGAATAGCAAGTACCATAAGGGAGCACAAAAGAGTGAGATAAAACCCAAGCATAAAATAATAATAATAATAATAATAATAATCAAAGGCTTCTGGTCATAACCTCGGTCCACAGCTTGTCATAGCACGATAGACCAACCCAACAACCAAACAAGGACATGGGTTGGACCACGTACCATGACAGTCCATGTCCCTCGGCTACTAACGGAAGGTACAAGGCACAGTCAAGTCATTTTTCAAGCGGCCATTCATTCCTGCAGCTTTTTATATTTGGCGGAGTTATCCTCGCGATACTGGTTAAAAGGAATCCTCAGATCATGTCAACCCAGCAGGGCTAGCCAAACCATTAGACATATAGCACATTGATTATGCGCCGGTCCCCCGGAGGGCTACCGTGCTAAAACATATAACACATAGCTTGTAGAAGTCGGATATAGTCATCCGCTATAGGCGAATGAAACCATATCCGTGGCGGTCAATCCGATACGTCAGGACTGGACCTGGGTGGCTAGTATGGCACGATCTCGGAATTCTTTCCACCCAATGCATCTACCAAGCCAGTTGCCTTGTTAATCCCTAGGTTATCCTCAGAGTTCACATGTCCTGGTCACATGCTCACTTTCCTAGATGTCGTACAATGTACGAGCACCCCAAGAAGGGATCCGTACTGGCTCATGGAGTCATACATATGTACCCCTTCTTGGTGTAATGCAACACACACCACATACCACGTCATTGCTACCGACCATTCGCTATGTAAATGCTAGACTCTTGGGTTTACTGGCAGATATCACGTAGGAACACTTAGCACATAGGATAGCACCTCGGTGCTCATATAGATTGTACCTTAGTACACATATAGGTTGATCCAGCACTCGCATAGGTAATCAGATCAGGAATGAGGACCAAGACACAAGGACGCATGCGGCCGAGGGTTCTTGTGGCCAAACTCATGCGGCCAAAGACTCATGCGGCCAGACTCATGCAGCCAAAGACTCGTACGGTCAGACTCATGCGGCAAAAGGCTCATATGGCTAAAGACTCATAAGGCCAGACACATGCGGCCAAAGACTCATCCGGCCAAAGTCTCATACGGACAAAGACTCATGCTGCCAGACTCGTACGACCAAAGACTCATATGGCCAGACTCATGCAGCCAAGGACTCATGCGGTCAAACACTCATGCGGCCAGACTCATGCGGCCAAAGACTCGTACGGTCAGTCTCATGCGGCCAAAGGCTCATATGGCCAAAGACTGCCAGACACATACGGCCAAAGACTCATGTGGCCAGACTTATGTGGCCAAAGACTCATGCGGCCAAAGACTCATGCCGCCAGAATCATACGACCAAAGACTCATGTGGCCAGACTCATGCGGCCAAGGACTCATGCGGTCAAAGACTCATGCGGCCAGACGCATGCGGCCAAAGACTCATGCTGCCAAAGACTCATGCGGCCAGACTCATACGGCCATACTTCATGCAGCCAAAGACTCATGCGGCCAGACTCATGCGGCCAAAGACTCATGCGGCCAGACTCATGCGACCAAAGACTCATGCGGCCAAACACTCATGCGGCCAGACTCATGCGGCCAAAGACTCATCTTCTCCAAAATTCGAGAAAGATGGCCAGGGAACCCATGAACTTCAAACTTGCACAACTCGGCTAAAACAAAACAAAATCTAACTTATCAAAGGTTAAATTTGGGTAAAATGAAATGCTCTACCACATGGAACAACTAGATTTTGAAAACAAGCAAGTTTAATATATCAAAACCAAGGAAAACCAAAAATGACATAATCCTAGATCTACAAGAATCCATCCATCAAAACCGAAAATACCAAGTACTAAACTTGTAGAGGATGATGAGAAGAACATTATAGACAAATAATATCAAAGAAAAAAAAATCAAGGATGACAGATGCACAAATCTCCACTTTTGAGCAAGTTGTACTTGCCCAGAAGTTTGCTTGAGGAAAATAAATAAAAGAGTGAATGAGGAGAGAGAGTGAGGAAAAGAATATATATAGGGGTTGGGTTGACTCAAAGAAACCCTAATCTTAAGCATGCTCTAAACCATATGACTATTGACATGTTAAATGCTACATGATACAACTAACTAAATTACTTTAATAAAATCCTAACCACAACACGGTTAGATATCTTATCATCGAAGTAGTGAACCACGCCTAAAACCAGACAATGACAGGGGATGGTATACTAATTTGCGACGAAATACTGTTCCATGCCATGGCCAGTTACAAATACATGATACATGCAATTAAGATACAGGTGTCAAAAACCATATACAGAAAAATAAAAAATTTACGTATTTCGGGAACGAAGATAAACGAATAAAATATGCCTCCCGGTTACTAACGGAAGGTACAAGGCACAGTCAAGTCATTTTTCAAGCGGCCATTCATTCCTGTGGCTTTTTATATTTGGCGGAGTTATCCCTGCGATACTGATTAAAAGAAATCCTCAGATCGTGTCAACCCAGCAGGGCTAGATAAACCATTAGATATATAGCACATTGATTATGTACGGGTCCCCCGGAGGGCTACCGTGCTAAAACATATAACAAATAGCACGTAGAAGTCGGACATAGTCATCCGCTATAGGCGAATGAAACCATATCCGTGGCGGCTAACCCGACATGTCAGGACTGGACCTGGGTGGCTAGTATGGCACGATCTCGGGATTCTTTCCATCCAATGCAGCTACCAAGTTAGTTGCCTAGTTAATCCCTAGGTTATCCTCTAAGTTCACATGTCGTGGTCACATGCTCACTCTCCTAGATGTCGTACAATGTACGAGCACCCTAAGAAGGGATCCGTACTGGCTCATGTAGTCATACGTATGTGCCCCTTCTTGGTGTAATACAAAACACAACACATACCACGTTATTGCTACCGACCATTCGCTATGTAAATGCTGGACTCTTGGGTGTACTGGAAGATATTACATAGGAACACTTAGCACATAGGATAGCACCTCGGTGCTCACATAGATTGTACCTTAGCACACACATAGGTTTATTCAGCACTCATATAGGTAATCAGATCACGAATGAGGACCAAGACACAAGGACGCATGCGGCCGAGGGTTCTTACAACCACACTCATGCGGCCAGAGACTCATGCGGCCATACTCATGCGGACAGAGACTCATGCGGCCAGAATCATGCGGCCAAAGACTCATGCGGACACACTCATACGACCAAAGACTCATGCGGCCACACTCATACGGCCAAAGACTCATGCGGCCAGACTTATGTAGCCAAAGACTCATGCAGCCAGACTCATGCGGCCAAAGACTCATACTGTCAAAGACTCATGCGGCCAGACTTATGCGGCCAAAGACTCATGCTGCCAAAAACTCATGTGGCCAAAGACTCATGCGGCCAGACTTATGCGGCCAAAGACTCATGCGGCCAAAGACTCATGCGGCCAGACTCATGCGGCCAAAGACTCATCTTCTCCAAAATTCGAGAAAGATGGCCAGGGAACCCATGAACTTCAAACTTGCAAAACTCAGCCAAAACAAAATAAAATCTAACTTTTCAAAGGTCAAATTTGGGTAAAATAAAATGTTCTACCACATAGAACAACTATATTTTGAAAACAAGCAAGTTTAATAGATGAAAACCAAGAAAAACCAAAAATAACATAAACTTAGATCTACAAGAATCTATCCATCAAAATCGAAAATACCAAGTACTAAACTTGTAGAGGATAATGAGAAGAACATTATAAACAAATAATATCAAAAGAAAAAAAATCAAGGATGAAAGATGCACAAATCTCCACTTTTGAGCAAGTTGTACTTGCCTAGAAGTTTGCTTGAGGAAAATAAATGAAAGAGTGAATGAGGAGAGAGAGTAAGGAAGAGAATATATATAGGGTTTGGGTTGACTCAAAGAAACCTTAATCTTAAGCATGCTCTAAACCATATGACTAATGACATGTTAAATGCTACATGATACAACTAACTAAATTATTTAAATAGAATCCTAACCACAATACGATTCAGATATCTTTTCATCGAAGTAGTGAACCACGCCTACAACCAGACAAGGACAAGGGGTGGCATACTAATCCGCGACGAGATACTATTCGATGCCATGGCCAGTTAGAAATATATGATACATACAATCAAGATACAGGTGCCAGATACCTTATATAGAAAAATAAAAAAATTACGTATTCCGTGAACATGGAGTGACAACTTTACCCCAATCTATGGGTATAATCTCAATCCGAACAACTGATCGCCATTGCTGACCAACTCAAAAATGGTTATGCAGTCAACAGTATCTAGGGCTAAGTCTTTCTACCCACGGTCATCATCAAGGGACAACTTCAAACCAAGGCTCATTCTAAACTTACCCCAAAAATTAATAAGATTGATCCAGCAACATTATGGTCTAAATTCCAATCCATCATGTAAATTTTCCATCAATCTGATTTCAATTTCGTCCCTCAATTTTCCTATCGCATAATCCTTTAATCATATATTTCCCCTATCTTAGATTTTTTATCTCGTTCGTATCCACATTAATTCATATGCCAAGGCAAACTATTCAAGGGTCATCAATTCTGTCATTACATTTTCCTTCATATGATCATTTTGACTCATTATCCAATCAATAATATAAGATTTTTTTTCTCTAATTTCGTCCATCGATTTTTTACTTTTATTATATCTATGTTCATTCTGGTAGAATCTCAACAAAAACATCGAATCACCTTAGCCGTCAACTTATTCACATCATATTATCAAAGTCTCATAGAGAATTTCACATTCAATAATCTTAAGTTCAATAATTATCCATATTCATCATTCAATGATCATGTAACCATGTTGTAGATATGCTAACAACATCAATCCTATTATCTAATCTGTATGACATAATCATATTGCTAAGTTATAATCCATATTCCAACCAACTATCATCTATAAGACAATATTATCTTCCAACAATGTATAACATAGCTTGTTATCCTCAATCTTTATTCGTATCCTAGCAGTCAAAATCTCGTAACGAACTTTCGTACATAGGGGTCGAGTGATCCATTCCAATCCGACAATTCCATAAATCGATTGATCATTTTTTACACAACAAAATATCAGAGTCTTTACTTGTACTTTGGTGATATAATTCAATCCTCGAGCTTACATGCACATATGCAACATTATCCATCTCATCAAGCATGATCTCATAATTTTACTGATTACATTATTTAATGAACCATATAAGTGAGCATCTATTACACCCTTAAGGTCAAAGCACAAATTCTTTACATTCATTTGTGTCATCGATAATAGTGTCCAAGAACTTTTCAAGTTAGCAATCGAATTAATAGCCGTACATGATTTTTATCCAACCAATCTCGATTATCATTCATCTGAGATATATCATTACCTTACAAACCCAATTATTCAATACATAAGTTTTCATCCTACTAACCTGAGTGTCACGCCCCAGAACCAAAATACTGGAGAGCGAAGGACAGACACAGCCAGCTACGTACATTGAAGTACAACCCACCTCGTAATATGGTCACGACTGTCTAGATGCATAAGGGTTAAACTACAATCCATCGGTCTCTATGGTCAAGAACAAGCCTAGTGTCTCAATCTTAAGCAAGCAAATAAATGTACAAGATGTTAGATCATCAGACATACAAAGTAAGGCATCCCAAACATTATATATTCAGATGATCATGAAGCTAGTCATACAAAATACGAGTCTAGTAAGAGTTAAGTTATACATGATCAACCATAGGATTTGTCAATCATGTTACAGCCCTTAGGCAATCAAAAATTAAGTTTCAATACGAGCTAACACTTGCTCGGCGGGTAAACGCCTCAAAAGAATAATTTACAATAGAGTAAGAGAGCAAAATAGAAACCTACTCATTGCTAGGATTACGCCTGGTGTTCACCATCTAGCTGATAAGTAGAAAGATCCTCGACTATCACTCCGATATCTGGCCATACAAAACCAGCTGAGTCAGACCCCAAAAAGAGCAAGTGCCACAAGGGAGGCTTCATTAAGGAACTAAAACCAGCAGATGATAAATAGAAGAATAAATAAATGAACATGCTTAAATGACAAGAAGACAGGGTTAGAAAAAAAATAGTTTGCATTAAGAGACGGAATATAATTTCCATGCTAATCACGACGCACGGCCTAAGTCCTATGGCTTGCTATCATTACCTAACTAGGGTTATCACATGCCTAGTTACTAGCAAGTTGTAGTTGAGATGTTCCCACAGTCACAGGCCCTGCAGCTATCCAGGTTATCCAAGCGAGGTGATTTACAAAAGTTATCAAGATTACTGGTGTACTTTCAGTACTTATGTTTTCAAGAAGTGTCCCACATGACAGTGGGCTGGAAATGTGCCCTACTCGTCGGTAGGATACAAGTCCTTTAGGTGTGGCTAGGATAACGGGATTGCCTATAACTGGGAAAAATATCTCTATATGAACTACTTGATCAATCTAGTCATTAACCTAGTCAGATTTATTGTGAATTCCTGACCATGATAACTAGGAATCTATGTCCTAGACATGATGCAAGACGAGCAGGTAGCTTGTACAGGCACAATCAAGAAAGTCAACCATGGTGTCAAGATAAGATTTACTTAGCAAGTCAGGGTAGCTGTCGCAACAGCCGTTCAAGATTATACTTATCATGTCAGGTTACTTGTCATGTCAAGAGTACTTGTCTGGAGTGCGCCTCGATGGGCCACTTATCAAGAGTTATCAAGACGAGTTCATATTATCATATTCAAGGCAAGTTCAAGTTACTATCTCAAGACTATCAAGTGTCAAGTCGGATCGTCGCAATTTAGGCCAAGTATAAAAAAATATGTAAAGAAGATCGAGAACACCCATGGGTGATTGAAACTATAAGTCATATATGAACTCTGATTAAAGACAGGAAGATTCTTGAAGCCAAGACAAAGATCTACAACTTTTATATTTTGAGTTTTTTAATATTCTAGCTACAAAATAGCTTAAACGGACAAAAACAGTCATTTAGAGTGATTTACGCATGGGCAAAATGCGCATGGCGCAAGGTACAAGACGCACGAGGTGCAAGGTGCACGAGGTGTAAGGTGCACGATATGTACGAGGTGCAAGGTGCACGAGGTACAAGGTACAAGAAACACGAGGTATGCCAGGTGCAAGGTGCATGAGGTGCGCGAGGTGCAAGGTGCACGAGGTACGCGAGGTGCAAGGTGCATGAGGTACAAGGTGCATGAGGTGTGCGAGGTGCAAGGTGCGTGGACCAAAAGGTGCGCAAGGTGCAAGGTACGCGGACCATAAGGTGCACGAGGTGCAAAGTGTGCGGACCAAAAGGTGCACGATATGCAAGGTACGTGGACCAAAAGGTGCACGAGGTGTAAGGTGCGTGGTCCAAAAGGTGCGCGAGTTGTAAGGTGCGCGAACCAAAAGGTGCGCGAGGTGCAAAGTGTGCAAACCAAAAGGTACGCGAGGTGCAAGGTGCGCGGACCAAAAGGTACGCGAGGTGCAAGGTGCGTGGTCCAAAAGGTACGGGAGGTGTAAGGTGCACGAACCAAAAGGTACGCGAGGTGCAAGGTGCAAGGACCAAAAGGTGCACGAGGTGTCGTCCCTACCAGCAAGCTTTTGTCCATTTTAGAAACTTTCAATGTCCATAACCTGGACTAAAGGACTCAAAATTGGGCAAAATAAAGGTCTAAACTGAATGAAAATGAATTCTCTACAACATGGAACAAGTAGTTTTCGAAAATAACAAAGTTTAAGAAATCAAAACCAAGAAAAACCAAAAAAATTATACACTTAGATCTACAAAAATGTAACCATCAAAACCAAAATCTCCAAGTTCTAAAGAGGCTTAGAATCAAGCAAGGAAGACAGTGAAACAATAAAATTTGAGGTCCATCATGAAGTAAGTTGCACTTGCCTAGGGCTTGGTAGGTGGGAGGAGTAAATGAAGAAGATGAAGAAGTATTGAGAAATAAAGGAGGGGAGAGAGAGGAGTTGGTTTGTATACAAACCCTTCTCATCTCAAGCCAAAACAAACCAAGTCAAGCCAAGCCAAGCCAAGTTGAACCAAACCGAATTAAACCAAGGCAAGATTAAACCAAGACTAGCCTAAGCAAGACAAGTCAAAATACGGGTCACCTGACAAAAGTCAGAATTTTGTACACGTATACTAAAAATATGTATAACGAAAAACGGGACTGACACTGAGTCATCGTTTACCTATACAATTTCATTTGTTTTTATTCTCCACCAAGGCATCAATTTATAATTTCCAAAAATTCTGGCTACCTAGCATACATCAACTTATCAAGGGAGTGGCACTAATCAACAAATTCAATTAGCAAGGGATACTTGAGTCACCAAGCAACAAGGTATGACTCCCAGCAAAGTCTTAGCACTACCCAATACTCACTGATGGTCTTATCGTTATCTTCATGGAAAAGGGTCCAAATACGTCTCTTTCTAAGAGGATAGAGGCATATATCACCCAGAAATAAAGCCATTCACAAACTATATTCTCTCTATGTTGAACCCATGTCTATTACAGACAATCATGTTCTGGTGATACTACTTATCACAGCACAAAATTAACTTTTTCATGGTCTCAAAATAGCAAAGCTACCACACACGAGTCAACTCATCATTCTGTCGATCTTAATTCGCAATTTTAGATTCATAATTCCTTCCCGACATATAATGTAATTTCCTACACTAGTTACAACACACATAGCAACGTGCCTCTATTCCCACCTTTCGAATATCAATAACAACATGGCCTACTATGGCATTGAATTATTGTTGAGTCATTAGTGTCAAAACCATCAACAAACACAATCAGGACATTAAAATATATTTACACTTATTGTAGGGAACACCTAGTGAGCAGTCAGAAGGGCCAAAGAACTTTCAGACATGAAGCAACTTGGATGATCGTAGAAGCAACTTTGGGATAATCGTGGAAGCAACTTTGATTTAATTGCATAAGAAACTTTGATTAATCGTAAAAGCAACTTAAATTTGGAACGAATCGAGTAAGAATGCAAGGACGTAAAGTTGTGCTCTGATACCATTATATCATGCTCCAGTTCAGCAGAACCGATAAGTTACCACGAGCGTGATATCGTACAACCCTAGATTTCATTTGTACAACGCAATAACGATGCACAATTGATAATTAGTCTCAAAACGAACACCTTGCAACGGAACAAGCATACAAATTGAAGATATATGAAAGACATCTATTTATTAAAAATAATTCATCATATGAGCGGAATATTTACAATCATTTAAAAAGGCTCTTAATAGCCATCAACTCATGCCATCTTTGCTTACATTTTTACATGCCGACTCGACTTATAACTTACTAGTACAACTAAATTACAATCTTTCATACATTATGGCTTTTATAACATAAGACATCATATTTCACATTGAGAGCTTCTATATATCTAATAAATCTTCGATGTCTCAGAAGTGATCAAGCTAAACTCTGTATACTGCATATCCCAAGCAACTGAGAAAAAGCCCACGGAGTCGTAGGTCAGTACATTAGCGTGTACTGGTAATTAGAACTAGCCCACTTACATAACCAACACTTCTAGTCATGGGAGAAAGAATTATTAAGATGATCTTTCTATTTGGAACCTAGGGTCAATTAACAGTTCATAAAATAGCATTCTTGTAGCATACTTGTATTTACATGTTAAGTAGTAAAAGTTGAATGACGTGAAAGATAATTGTATCACTTTTTAGTGATTTCTTACCAACAGTCGATGTTATCATCCCTTCATAAAATACAAGATATAATATACTTACCACCTGCACAAGACATCCATTAGCATGTATTTAGACTACATGGTCGTTGGTTAAAATTGAACCTTAAAGGACATCCCCAAAGGTATTACGATACACCATTTCAAAGCAAGTAGTTAACCTCAATGAAAGTCTCACAATACTTAATGTAATATAGGACTCCAAAGGGTAATGTAACGCGCTATTCCACCATAGGGTGCAAGCCTCAAAGAAGTCCCACAATTATCTCGTTCCACCATATAGCATGATCGATGTTTTATCATAGGCTGAATCAGTCCAAGTGCCCCAGGTATTGCTCGACGAAACTCACTCAAACCTTTTGCACAAGTTGTCTATGACCATGCAAATGGATATACGACTCAATAAGAATAAAGTGCATAGTAAAATACTAAAAGTAAACAAAGCCAACATTTCATCTTCTCATCTTATCTCATCCAAAGCTGTATTCAACGACTTATCATGTCCACCATTCTCATCATTTCTACAATTCTTATTCTCTTGGTGATCTATCGATCCCTCATAATTTCACAATCTTGCACTCTTTGTCATTTGCGTTATCAATTCATTTTTCATGTATCAGTTACATAGGCACTTCATTATTCAAGTGTCTAATTCATTTCAGCAACATTAACATGAGCAACATTATGTATGCAGCAACTAAAGCATTGAACATTCAAGGGGCTGTAGAAGCATAAAAATTACATCTGATGCAAGGCGCAGGAGGGTGCCCTCATCATCCACCCTTTTCCTACCATGGTCCAGATGACATATGGCGCAGGTTAGTATCCCCACTACTGACCTAACATCACAGAGACGCAGACAGTGAGAGGTGCAGACCAACCAAAGACAAAAATATTCTCAGGATGAAGTTCAGAAAAAGCACTCTTCTTATTGATCGTAGCTACAAGGGTCTATTACACAGGCCTATCACAAGTACATAAAAAAGAAGTTTCTTGAATCTCATTTGTAAGGATCAATTACGAGATCTTTGTTATACAAGTGAGAAGACAAATTTCTATGAATATAAGGGAAGGATCGTCTTCAATGGGCAGCCTTCACAGTGTGATCGTCATGGGCAGAAGAGAAATGTACAGTCTACATCAAAGTCTCTTCCCTACCGACTCACAGCGTCATCAGAACAAACCCTCTTGTCACCAATAGAAGCTAGAGCTCCAATATATACTGAAGTAGTAGAAGACCCAGAACCATAGCATGGCGAAGCCCCATTGCTCCCAAAGATCAAGGCAGAGCACGGCCGACTATTCATCGGGTGAGAAACCGATCTAAAACCCGTGGCTTGGATCTTCCACATCCCTCAGACGTCGCTCAGAGTCGAACTCCCTAAGAAGGACATTTGCATACTTCTCAAGGGCAGTGATGACTCCTTCTACACAGAGTTCCTCCATAAGAATGTGGCCCCTACAAACGAGAGAAGCCTCAACCAGCAACCAACTTACACAATGCTGATCGCCGCTCGAAGTTAAGTTTAGATCTCGTATGGTGGTGAAGGATGCCAAGAAGAAGACATAGACTCTTCAGAGAAGAACTTCCCCATTTATAGGACCGAGAGTGGCCTAGAGCGCACACCACATGGCTGACGGTCAGAATTCCTGCATTAATGGGACAAACCAAAGACTCGACACTTTGAATGTTGGTCTTAGACCCTTGGAATTCCCCATATTATGGTGGCAATTAAGAGGGAAGTCCTTAAAGAGCGGGTATTTATCGCTCTTTACTTTGAAGAAGCCAGAGCCTGTTGGCCCATTACCAAATGGTCACACCCGATTTTGATAAATCAACAAATGACTTAAGTCAATACACAAAATATACAAACTACTGCTAACATTTTAGGTTAAGTAAATTTAATATAAGACAGTGTACTACAATATCAGCAAGCATAAAAATCATCATCCCGAAGTACTTATGCACTGGAATCAGTCCGAGTCATTTTTTTATTATGTATTTTATCCTTTATTGAGTCTATGATACAAATTGTAAAATTGACTAAGTATAATGGCTTAGGTTATTCACAGTCCACTCTTCTATAAAGCCTATCCATTCATTCAAAGTCAACTTACCAAAAGTTCCATCTATCCTATGCAACAGAATTTGACAAAATATTCTATTAAATACTAGATGAACATAGACAGAACTTAAGCCGAGTTCAGACCGAGTTCGGACCGAGTTCGGACCGAGTTCGTTCGTTTCAAATTTAAATGTTTGTTATCTCCAAATCTGCATGCAACGTTCGTTTACGAAATCTTTGCATCCGAACTCCACCAGAACACTACCCGACTTCGGTTCTCAAAAACACCTATAAATAGAAAAGAAAATTTCCTTTTCAAATCACTCATCATTTCTTCTCTCTATCTATTCCTAAAGTATTTTTTAGTATTCTAAAAGCTTTCATACTCTACATATACATCTCTTAGCCAAAACCAGTAATATCGATTCGATTTAGAGTTCTTTCGTTCTCAGAGTTGTAAAGAGGTCATTCAAGTTTAGAAATTATCTCTGTTTTAGGAGCTGGTCGTGCGCTTATCACCAAGCACGGTATTGTGAAGTTGGTCGTGCACTTGTCACCAAGCACGGTGTTGTAAAGAGACTGCAAGCTCTCAATTAGCTTGTGAATAGTAGACTAACAACAGGTAAGAGTACCTGTGACTGGATTACTCCTCCAAGAGGAAAACCAGTATATATCATGGTGTTCACTGAGTTTGATTCTCTGATCTCTTGCTACATTTATTTATTGTCTCTTTATTCACTGCCATAGTTATCTGTCTTTAATTTTTAAGTGGTGATTTATTCCGCAGCACTCGCACTCACTCTATTTACCCCCCTAGAGGTGCTCAACGGTCGTACAATTGGTATCAAAGCGGGTTATATTCTAATATAACAACCTCAGAGAGTATATAAGGCATCTATGAAATTAATATTCAACGGTGAAGGACAATCCACAAATAGACCCCCACTATTTGATGGAACAAACTATACATACTGGAAAATACGTATGACATTCTTCTTAAAGTCTCTTGACTTTAATCTTTAGTCTATAGTTATTGACGGTTATAAGAAACCGACACCTACAATGGTTGATGGTGTACTTATAGATAAGCCTCATGATAAATATACATAGGCAAAAAAAAAAAAAGCAAAGGCTAGCCTAGATGCACTTGCCATCAATGCACTGTTCTGTGCAATTGATAAGACGGAGTTCAATCGAGTTTCAACCTGTAAGACGTCTCATGAGATTTGAAAACTTCTTGAGGTAACTCATGAAGGTACTTCCCAAGTGAAGGAATCCAAAATTAGCAGACTAATACAGGAATATGAATCTTTCAAAATAAAACACGACAAGTCAATACACAGATGTTCACTCGTTTCATTGATATTACTAATCCTTTGCAATCTCTTGGTAAGTATTACAGTAATCACGAGAAGATCATAAAAGTACTACGGGCTCTAATCAAGAATTGGAACCCAAAGGCAACGACAATTATTGAAAGAAACGATCTCACCACCATGACTCTGGAAACACTTATGTGCAAGCTGATGACCCATGAGCTGGACCTACAAGAATTTGAAGAAGCAATCCCAAAAAAAAATCTATCGCCTTCAAAGCTCAAGCCAGAAGGTCAACATGGAAAGATTCTGATGAAGAATCATCCAGTGGTGATGAACAAGCCCTGCTAGTGAAGAATTTCAAAAAAAATTTAAAGTCTGAGAAATCAAACAGAAGGAAGAAAGATGTCCATAAAAGCAATGTAGAAGAAACAATCTGCTTCAGATGCAAGAAGTCAGGGCATATGAAGAAGGACTACCCAACTCTAAAGAAAAGCAGTCCATATGATAGATCAAGATCATGCCGAAGAACAATAACTGGTCTAAAGTATGAAAATACAAGTATCTGGCATAAAAGTGATGCTAGTGAATCAGAGGAAGAAGATAGACCCTGCAGCACTGTAAATGTCTGTCTTATGGCTTTCGATAAGGTATCCTCAAATCCTCTATATGATGACTTTACTTTCGATGAGCTTGAAAATGCCTTCAGTGAATTACTTGAAGAACACAGAAATGTGCTTGACAAGTATAAGCAATCTCGAAAAGAGGTCAAGGCATGCACAACTGAAATAGCTAGATTGTCAAATCTCGTTAAAGAAATTAGAGATACATCTACTACTGGTAACACGGATGAGATAGCCAAACTTAAAGTAGACTATCATGAGGCTATCCTCAAAATTGAAAAGAAAGAAAAAGACTATGTCAAGATACAAGAGTTATATGACATAGAAAAGAAGAGGCACTTAGTCACAGAGCAAAGGCTCATTGATATGACTGCTAAATATGAAGAGTTGTACGGTTTCTAAAAAGTTATAGATCAAATTAGGCAAACAGGCTATACCTGTGACACAGCCTAAAGTTAGTCCTAATGCTAAGCATACACCTATGAGGACTAAACCACAAAAAGCACGTAATAAACAAGAATATCACCATGCTTTCACATATAGGTTTTCAAAGAAACCACATATGCATGTCAACACAAATTCAATGAACACATTTTCAAAAGTTACTTGTATGTTCTGTGGTACTCATGGGCACATATCACAGTATTATCTAGCAAGAAAGCTTGTTGACAATTACACACTGCTTTGGAGACCTAAGACTAATCAACATGGACCCTTCAATAAATAGGTACCAAAGGATTCATCTACTTGTTTTATAGGTAGACCCACAACTCTCTCATGCTAAAAGTAAGTGGATCCTCGATAGCGGAAGTTCGCAGCACATGGCTGGTGATGCATCTTTTTTTGCTACGCTATCGATGAAGAAAGAAGGATACGTCTCCTTCGAAAACAACCTGAGAGGTGATATCATTGGAAATGGTATTGTTGGTATATCTTCTTATCCTGTAATAAATGATGTTTGTCTAGTTACGAAATTAAAACATAACCTACTGAGCATAAGTCACTTGGCAGATAATGGTTATGGCATCAATTTTGTAAAAGATAAATGTACAATATATGATATGTCATCTGGTAATCCCGTATATGAAGGGATTAGAGAAGACAATATTTATGTTTTCTTTCTAGAGAGTACTAATAATGTAGGAAGATGTCTAGTAGCAAACTTAGATGAAGGTTTGCTATGGAATATGAGGCTAAGACATTCTAATATAGACACTATCTCACGGCTAAGCACTAAAAAGTTGGTAAAAGGACTCCCTGAGATATCATTCAAGAGAGATATGGTATGTGCAGACTGTAAAAAGAATAAAGCACATAGGTCTACATTTAAATCAATCAATGCTGTAAGTA
The DNA here is from genome assembly GCA_029216955.1 of Iris pallida. Classification (NCBI taxonomy): domain Eukaryota; kingdom Viridiplantae; phylum Streptophyta; class Magnoliopsida; order Asparagales; family Iridaceae; genus Iris; species Iris pallida. Next base: position 20,037,108 of record JANAVB010022597.1, on the reverse strand, counting down.
CTTCTAGACCTTTGCAGTTGATACATATAGAATTATTTGGTCCTAGTAGAGTCGTTAGTCTTGGCGGTAAGCTCTACGCCTTTATAATTGTTGATGATTTCTCTCGCTTTACTTGGGTTTACTTTTTATCAAACAAAACTGATACAATTTTGAATTTTAGATATTTTGTAAAAAGGTAAAAAATGAAAAAGGCTTCATGATTACTCGTATCTAAAGTGATCAAGGTGGCAAATTTGAAAATACTGATTTTAAAAAGTTTTGTGGTGATAGTGGATATTACCACGAGTTTTTTTGTCCTAGAACTCCTCAACAGAATGGTGTTATGGAGCGGAAGAACCGTACTCTAAATGAAATAGCTAGAGTCATGCTGAATCAGCATAATCTTCCTAAATATTTTTGGGCAGAAGCTGTTAGTACAGCCTGTCATGTTTTAAATAGGATGTTAATTTGACGTATCTCGAAGAAAATACCTTATGAACTTTGGTTTGGAAGAATTCCAAATATTTCATTTTAAAGTTTTAGATGTTGCTGTTTTATCCTAAACACCAAGGACAACTTCGAAAAGTTCGACCCTAAAGCAGATGAAGGGATATTTCTCGGATATGCTGCTAAGAGTAAGTGATATAGAATTTTCAATAAAAGATCTATGATTGTTGAAGAATCCATTAACGTTACTTTTGATGAGCTCAATAGTCACAGATCCAGTGACAGTGATGATAAAGATGCACAAGCCAGAACCAATAAAAGCCCTGTGGAAGATCTGACTCATAGATTCGAGTCATTGAAGTTCTTGCCAGATCATCCAGAGACGCTTATTATAGGTGATATATCAAGAGGTGTAAGTACACGCTCTTCATGTAAAGATACTGAAATAGCAGCTAATGTAGCCTTCATTTAATAAGTAGAACCTAAGAATGTAGCAGATGCTTTTAATGATGAATTTTGGATTGATGCCATGCAAAAGGAACTTAATCAATTTGAGAGAAACCAAGTTTGGGAACTCGTTCCTAAACCTATTGGTCAATCGATAATTGGTACTAAACGGGTGTTTCGAAATAAAAGTGAAGATGGACAAGTTCTACGCAACAAAGCATGTATGGTAGTACAATGTTATAATCAAGAAGAAGGTATTGATTATGACGAGAAATATGCTCCTGTTGCTAGACTGGAAGCTATCTGTATGTTTTGTGCATATGCATGTTTTAATGATTTCAAATTATTTCAAATGGACGTAAAAAGTACATTTTTAAACAGATTTTTGAAAGAAGAAGTTTTTGTGAAACAACCCCCTGATTTTGAAGATTTTTGAAAACCTGATCACGTTTTCAAACTTAAGAAAGCCCGCTATGGACTCAAATAGGCACCTCGTGCTTGGTATGAACGCCTAAGTGCCTTCTTACTTGAAAATAGTTTTTAAAAAGGAAGAGTTGATACTACTTTATTTATCAAGTCTTTAGATGATGATATTCTTCTTGTGCAAATATATGTTGATGACATCATATTCGGATCTACTAATGAAATACTTTGTCAAGATTTTGTTAAGTGTATGCAGAGTGAATTTGAGATGAGTATGATGGGAGAGCTGAACTTCTTCCTAGGACTCCAGATCAAACAACACTCAAAAGGAACATTCATCAATCAAGCTAAATATACAAAGGACATACTAAAAAAGTACGACTTCGACAACGTAAAGCCAATCGAAACTCCAATGGCTACATCAACAAAGCTTGACACTGATGAAAGTGGCAAACATGTCGACCAGCATAAGTATCGAGGAATGATTGGTAGTCTATTATATTTAACTGCTAGTCGCCCTGATATTATGTTTAGTGTTTGCATTTGTGCACGATATCAGGCAAATCCTAAGGAATCACACTTATGTGCCGTTAAGCGTATCTTCCGATACCTTAAGGAAACTTCAACAGTCGGCTTATGGTATCTGTAAAACCCTTATTTTTTAATTATTTTTTTATTATTTGATTAGACTTAAAAATAAATTTATACAATTTATGGTTTTTTTTTTTTGATGACCCGGTTTGGCCAATTCAGCCCGAACAGGGCCTGAACAAAATTTAAGCCCATGTGAGCATGTGGGGTGACTAAGATGGCCATGTAGGAACATTTCATGTGTGTGCAAATATTTTAAATAATTTTGAGACTTGATTGAATATTTATTGGCTTTTGGTACAAAATTTATATTTTATTAATAAAATAATATTTTACAAGATGGTACAATTTTTTGGACCCATACATAGGTGAGCGGTAAAGTTCACCCATTGGGACGATTTTATTAATTTATTATTATTAAAGTTATTTTTTGGAGATTTAATAAACATGAATATTTTATAGATATAGTATTATTATTTTTAGTTGATTTATTGCGATTTGAATTTTATTTATATGTAGATATGTGTAAATATATTAAATAATTGGGTAGATAATATTTAATTTGGTATTTAAAGTTTTAAATAAGATTTATGGATATATGCATATATATATATATATATATATATATATATATATATATATATATATATATATATATATATATATATATATATATATATATATATATATATATATATATATATATATACATGGTTATTAAATATATAGATACGTAAACATAGATACGTAAACATATTTAAATATATTATATATATAGATATGCTCAAATAGATTAAATAATTGGATAGTTGACTTTTAAATGATATTTGGATTTAAATAAATTTTTGAGGTATTTTTGGATATAATATATATATATATATATATATATATATATATATATATATATATATATATATATATATATATATATATATTATGGATTTAGATAAAAAGAAAAGAAAAGAAAAAAAAATTTAAGGATGGGTGGTCGGCCACACCATCCACCAACCCACGCGTTGAAGCAGCAGCACTAGCTGCGGATTATAGAGGGGAGGGTGGCCCAACACTATGTATTGAAGCAACAGTAGCTACAATTATATGTGGCCGACATCAGCATATATATAGCCGAACCCCACTTTTTTTCATCTCTTTATATTTTGGAGAATACTCCAATCCAAAACCCTAAATTTCTTCCTCCACTTTCCTCCTCCTCTCTCCTCCACCCTCGGCAACTCCTCCCCCCGCGAGCACAGCAACACATCGCGACAGCGGCGACGGAAATGACGACGACAACAACAACAACAACAACATATTCTCACTTTAAGGTATCCCACTTTTCTGTTTGATTTCTCTCTCGATTCTAGTCCATTTTTAGATCCGTAAATTCGTGTAGAAAGCCCACATGACCCTCTTCGAGATCCCCCAGGTGGATTTCGACATGGCCATCCAACTTGCTCGAAAAATCGAGACAAAGTTGGAGAAAACCCACTTTTCTGAATATTAAAAACTGTTTTGAAACATCAACTTGACGGCCACTTTTCTCGCTGTCCATTAAACTTTCATAAAAGCTAATTAAAGGCAGTCAAAGAAAACATAATCGAGATTGTAACGCACCTTCTGGATTCACTTTTTATCTAGTATGTATAAAGTTACACGTTGTTAAAGTTTCACAAAAAATTGTAAATTCTGTTTTCAAAAAGTGGAAAAACACCCCGTACGAGGTACGTCCCGACAACCCGGGCGACCCCGTCACAAACCGATAGTACCAAAAGGTCCATATCGACTTTGCGGACGTGCGGACTTTGACGGAATTCAAATTGGTTGCGTGTGCGCGACGAATTTGACCCGTATTCGTCAAATTTTCCCGTATCGGACTTTTCGGAATTTCCCTATTACTTTGTGCACACTCATCATATCGCGATGAAACATACGCCATTGGACTCGAAATATTTTTCTGGTTCGGTGAGCAAAGTTTGGTCCGATTCTGAGACCGTTGATCGAGACGCTATTTTGGCGGGCCCACAATCCCACTCAACGGGCGATTTTGTGCACGACCCACCCGAATCCAAAATTGGACATATCGTTGGGTTCCTCTCATCAAAACAAATCTGTAGACATGTAGTTTGACGACTTTAGAGACCGTAGATATTGGCACGTATTTCGGTGCAAAGCGGGTCCAACGACGGACATCGTTTTGACCAAAAATTATGATTTGGCCCCTGTTCCAGAATTTAACTTTTGGAAAGGCGTTTCCTAGGAATATCTTTTATTCCAAACTCGTTCATGATGTTTGTTGCAGCATCCGGAGTCATCTGCGGGATTTGGCTTTTCTTGCTTCGTTTATTTGTCTGTTCGAGCTACTGGATTATCCTCTTTTGTACATAACCTCAGGCAAGATACCTTGCCATTATACTGTTTATATTTAGTTTGCATTTTATTATATATCACTGTTCATTTAATTCCAGTTCTTACCGTTCCTGATTTACTGTCTGCTCAGTGATATTAGATATACTTTGTTATTATCCTTTGACTGCATATGGACTTAGAGTTAAGAGACTACCGACGGTAGTGTATCGCATATACCTTGACACAGTTGTACCATGATGATATGTGAGATGAGTAGCATGTAGAGGTTCTTGTGTGTGGGCTGATCCCCCATGCGCATGCGTTAGGGCTAACTGCTAATAGAGGCATGTTAGGAGACTTAGCAGTTAGTAGAGGTATATGAGACATGGATGTGACTCTATTAGGCATTGGGTGGGAAGAATAGTTCCTTAACGTATGGGCCAAGTATGCACTTCCCTATTGCCGGTTATCTCCGCGGGAGATACGGTCTTGGATCCTGATACTGATTTACTGCTAGCCTCTGACATTCGATGAATGTTATGCTTTGAGGTCCCTGGTATTCTGATGGGCCATATCTGAGATTACTGCTACTGAGCCAGAGTGCCCATGCGTTGGAGGTTTGTTCTTAACTGCATAAACACTGTAGTATGGCTAGATTACCCTATTGCCGTCTTGTCACTTATTTCGGTTTGTGACATATTATATATTCGGTTTATTATGGCATGTTCTTTATGTATCTTGTTACGTCCCTCTGAGGACCTGGTTATCTCTCTAGGTGTGTGTGCTTCTATGATATTACAGGTGTTCTAGTCGAGGCCATGATCTTCTCCATCCTTTCGAAGATGATTGCACTTGGCTAGTCTTGTTATTTCATCTATTCCTCCTTGTACCTTTTACTTGAGATAGTTGGTAGTGGACTTTGTCTCCGCCCAACGTATTGTACAAAGACTTATTGTAGTTGATTATATGATATCTTTGATTCTTCATTTGTGGATGAGATTAGATTACTCTTTGTTTACTATATTTTACAGCTTATGTATTCATACGAGGTTTCCATATATTGGAGTATACTTCGTATGTATGCAGCTGGCATGGATACGTACCTAGTCCTAAGTATTTTGGGACTGGGGCGTTACATGTTTTTGTGGTGGCCCATGCAGGTCGAGTTTGTCACTTCGGTTACGTTACTGTACCGATGTGAGCCTGCAACATAGGATTAGAATCTATGAATCTCATCCATACAGTTTGACCTCTTCCATTGGCTTCAAATTCCGAACTCTCGTTCGACTTCCTTGAATTGCACCTTGCTTGATTCCTTTCTACCGTCGATTCTTATTTTCGTGCTTAGTATCATCTAGGAAGATGACTACACTAGTATATGCTGATAGGTCAAACACATGGCTAGAATGGTTATATGGGCAATTGGAATACATTTAAGACTCTAATTGAGTTAGTAAGTTTTTTTTAAAGTGTGATTTAATGATTAGTAATTTATAAAGTAGGATATTGCCATGGAAAGTTTTAATCTTGAGATTTCTAATTAGTAAACACCATAGGATTGATACTGCAGGAAGGAGAAAAAAAATATATATAGCTGGAATCTTTATACCATTGATTTAAGAAATTGATTGGATTTTTTTTTTGATATTTATGAATTATGGGGTTATAGCTATACATCTTTGAACAAATATAAAATTGATTTGCTTTTCGAGTTGTGATATTTATAATTTTTGGGTGATAGATCATTGAACAAATATAAAATTTATTTGATTTTCGGGTTTTGATGTTTATGATTTATTGGATTATGGTTATACACCTTTGAACGGTTATAGATTTGGTTTGAAAATGATCTTAGCTTTTAAAAATGGTCGTAGGAATTATTTAATTTAAGTTGTACAACTTGCGATTTTCGTGTTTAGTACAATTTTAATTTTAAGTGGAAGTAATGATGGTAAATTTTGGGTTACAATAATTGAAAATAATTTTTGAGAATTTTTCTTTATTTTAAATTGTGTCCTATAATTGAGGATTTACAAATCTAATTTGATTTTGGTAAAAAAAAAAGATTTTGACTGATAATATTATTTGAAAATTTAGTTTAATGAAGGATTGCTAATATTAAAATTTTTGGGAGAATTTCGAAGGATGTGATGGAAATTTATTTTGATTGATTAAAGGAAGTTACCATTTAAAACTTGTGATTTTGTTGGAATAACTTAGCATAAATAAGAAGTTAAAATTGATGAGAGCATTGAGCTTAATTTTTGAGATTGTTTTTAATATGCTAAGAGTTTTATTATGAGTTATTTGAAAATCTTAGAGTGTTAAATTTTTGATTGATTGTGAAATTTTTATGGATTCGTAAATTATGAACTCTTGAGTTAAATAGATGAATTTAAACGTTAATTTTGGAAAAGGTTAGTAGTAACGTGATAAAATTTTGCTTTGAGATTTATGAGAGTGATTTAAATTTTTATGATGAATTCGAACGGCTTGGAGTGAATACAATTTTTGGTGGTTTATTTTTAAAAGTTTATTTTTAAAACTTTTGGAGGAAACTTGAGTTAAATTTTAATGGTAGGCCCCAAGATAACCCTACTGAGTGTTCCACATTAATTGCCATGTCACCCATGACCATGATAGTAGTATATACACAAGTGTTGTTAGTCATCTACCCAGCTATGCGACTGTATTTCCACATTGACTTAGTCGACCTTCCTTCAATTCTAGATCTTTTTATTACGACCTTCTAACCCATTTGCAATTAGAATAATGAGTTAACGGTTCCTTAATTGTGTTCATCTAGGAGACTATCTTCTCTCCGGAATTGTGTTCCTAAAATTATTTTTTATGGATTCTTTAATTAATTTTATTTCATGCTTTAACTTGATCTTCTTTATTTTTGTGCATTAATTATCACCTCGTGAACTCTCACTTTCTATTTTTGATCTTCTGACGTCCCCTACCGTGACTTGTATATTTGGAGTACAACACTAGACTTTTTCTTCCAACAAATTTCATATGTAAGACCTAGACAAGTCCACCTTCATGTAGATATATCATGTCCCACTAAAATCTATCTCCTTGTACACTATTTCTTGATATGACCTTATGGTCAAAATGGCCAAACTATAATCTTTACCATAATACTGATATGTTTTCGACCACGGATAGGGATTCAACCTCGACTCAATTCTTTCGACCCGATATGTGATTGTGGTCTACTAAATTCCTTAAATGCTTAAATTTGTACTTTATCTTGATTGCTTGACCCATTGTCCCATGATACTATTAGTTTAACTCTTGTAAGTTGGGTAGAATACCTCACCACCTAACAAACCTTTTTCTTTGTGAACCACATTGGTAAGTTCACTTAGACTATAAATTCAGAGGACCCTACCTTATCTAGTCTACCCAGCCATAAATGAAGAAACACTAGGACAACTGTATAGGCCCAAACTTCGGGCGAGCCTTGATTTTAAAAGATCCAGGACTATTTAATTTCCTTCATCAGTACCTCCCTTGCACATATTGTGACTATCCCATGCTGCTAATGTAGCTTCAATTTTACAAGCTTATTTCGTTATCAAGCTTGATCATGACATATTTTATTGGGTGCACCCACTAACATATTGTCTAATCAGAACCGGTGCATGATGGTCTGATCAACCTATTGCACTTTGGTTCGCTTATCACATATTATTCTACGTGGATGGAGACATAGTAAACTTGTCATATAGTCTCATCCGCGACAGCCTTGGCAAATTCTCTTTTGAAATTACTTTCGCCGTCTATGAACCCCGCAATTTGTACTCAATATATAGCACCGCCTTTAAAACCTTTGATGTTCTTGTCTTTTACTTATTTTGGAAAGACAAGGCACTGTACTTGCTAAGATGGACTCAAGGTATCATCTTTGGTTGTCCAATCGGTTAATTATACACAAATGTAGATAGCCACCGACCGACTCATGTGGCTATATCCTCGCCTTTAACTACTCCTCATTTCTTAACCCTAGAATTATTATCGTGTCCTTCCAATTGTTCTTGAGCACTCGAGAATGATTCTAATCATTCACTTAAATCAAACTGTCAATCGAGGCGATTAGTCTCCAGTTTCTCTCTAGGAACCACACCTCCCAAATGTCTAAATTATTCTCTTTGATCTACTCAATTCCTTATTACTCTCCAAATTGGATTATCGAAATTTTGCTACCTTCACTGGCAACCCGTATTCAATTCCATAACCATGATATATTTTATATATATCGACTGCACAATTTTCTATTGCCTGGTGGTGTTGAACGCCGTTTTATCGCCTCCTCCAAAATTTAATTACATTTTGGTATTGACAAACTCTTCCTATCCCTCAACCCTATCTACCCTATTAATCCTAAATTTCGAGGACGAAATTCTTGTAAGTTGGGTAGGATGTAAAACCCCTATTTTTTTTATTATTTGATTAGACTTAAAAATGAATTTATACAATTTATTGTTTTATTTTTTATTTTTTTGATGACCTGGTTTGGCCAATTCAGCCCGAACAGGGCCTGAACAAAATTTAAGCCCATGTGAGCATGTGGGGTGACTAAGATGGCCATGTAGGAACATTTCATGTGTGTGCAAATATTTTAAATAATTTTGAGACTTGATTGAATATTTATTGGCTTTTGGTACAAAATTTATGTTTTATTAATAAAATAATATTTTACAAGATGGTATAATTTTTTGGACCCATACATGGGTGAGCGGTAAAGTTCACCCATTGGGACAATTTTATTAATTTATTATTATTAAAGTTATTTTGTGGAGATTTAATAAACATGAATATTCTATAGATATAGTATTATTATTTTTAGTTGATTTATTGCGATTTGAATTTTATTTATATGTAGATATGTGTAAATATATTAAATAATTGGGTACATAATATTTAATTTGGTATTTAAAGCTTTAAATAAGATTTATGGATATATGCATATATATATATACATGGTTATTAAATATATAGATACGTAAATATATTTAAATGTATTATATATATATATGCTCAAATAGATTAAATAATTGCATAGTTGACTTTTAAATGATATTTGGATTTAAATAAAATTTTGAGGTATTTTTGGATATATATATATATATATATATATATATATATATATATATATATATATATATATATATATATATATATATATATATATATATATATATATTATGGATTTAGATAAAAAGAAAAGAAAAGAAAAAGAAAAAAAAAATTTAAGGATGGGTGGTCGGCCACACCACCCACCAACCCACGCGTTGAAGCAGCAGCACTAGCTACGGATTATAGACGGGAGGGTGGCCCAACACTATGTATTGAAGCAACAGTAGCTACAATTATATGTGGCCGACATCAGCATATACATAGCCGAACCCCCTTTTTTCATCTCTTTATATTTTGGAGAATACTCCAATCCAAAACCCTAAATTTCTTCCTCCACTTTCCTCCTCCTCTCTCCTCCACCCTCGGCAACTCCTCCCCCCGCGAGCACAGCAACACCCCGCGACAGCGGCGACGGAAACAACGACGACAACAACAACAACAACAACAGATTCCCACTTTAAGGTATCCCACTTTCCTGTTTGATTTCTCTCTCGATTCTAGTCCGTTTTTAGATCCGTAAATTTGTGTAGAAAGCCCACATGACCCTCTTCGAGATCCCCCAGGTGGATTTCGACATGGCCATCCAACTTGCTCGAAAAATCGAGACGAAGTTGGAGAAAACCCACTTTTCTGAATATTAAAAACTATTTTGAAACATCAACTTGACGGCCACTTTTCTCGCTGTCCATTAAACTTTCATAAAAACTAATTGAAGGCATTCAAAGACAACATAATCGAGATTGTAACGCACCTTCTGGATTCACTTTTCATCTAGTATGTAGAAAGTTACACGTTGTTAAAGTTTTACAAAAAATTATAAATTCTGTTTTCAAAAAGTGGAAAAACACCCCGTACGAGGTACGTCCCGACAACCCGGGCGACCCCGTCGCAAACCGATAGTACCAAAAGGTCCGTATCGACTTTGCGGACGTGCGGGCTTTGACGGAATTCAAATTGGTTGCGTGTGCACGACGAATTTGACCCGTATCCGTCAAATTTTGTCGTATCGGACTTTTCAGAATTTTCCAATTACTTTATGCACACTCATCATATCGCGATGAAAATTGTGCCATTGGACTAGAAATATTTTTCTGGTCCGGTGAGCAAGGTTTGGTCCGATTCTGAGACCGTTGATCGGGACGTTATTTTGGCGGGCCCACAATCCCACTCAACGGACGATTTTGTGCACGACCCACCAGAATCCAAAATTGGACATATCGTTGAGTTCCTCTCATCAAAACAAATTTGTAGACATGTAGTTTGACGACTTTAGAGACCGTAGATATTGGCACGTATTTCGGTGCAAAGCGGGTCCAACGGCGGATATCGTTTTGACCCGAAATTACGATTTTGCCCCTGTTCCAGAATTTAACTTTTGGACAGGCATTTTCTAGGCATATCTTTTATTCTAAACTCGTTCGTGATGTTTGTTGCAGCATCCGGAGTCATCTGCGGGATTTGGCTTTTCTTGCTTCGTTTATTTGTCTGTTCGAGCTACTAGATTATCCTCTTTTGTACATAACCTCAGGCAAGATACCTTGCCATTATACTGTTTATATTTAGTTTGCATTTTTTTATATATCATTGTTCATTTAATTCCAGTTCTTACCATTCCTGACTTACTGTCTGCTCAGTGATATTAGATATACTTTGTTATTATCTTTTGACTGCATATGGACTTAGAGTTAAGAGACTACCGACGGTAGTGTATCGCATATACCTTGACACAGATGTACCATGATGATGTGTGAGATGAGTAGCATGTAGAGGTTCTTGTGTGTGGGCTGATCCTCCATGCGCATGCGTTAGGGCTAACTGATAATAGAGGCATGTTAGGAGACTTAGCAGTTAGTAGAGGTATATGAGACATGGATGTGACTCTGTTACGCATTGGGTGGGAAGAATAGTTCCTTAACGTATGGGCCAAGTATGCACTTCCCTATTGCAGGTTATCTCTGCGGGAGATACGGTCCTGGATCCTGATACTGATTTACTGCTAGCCTCTGACATTCGATGAATGTTATGCTTTGAGGTCCCTGGTATCCTGATGGGCCATACCTGAGATTACTACTACTGAGCCAGAGTGCCCATGCGTTGGAGGTTTGTTCTTAACTGCATAAATACTGTAGTACGGTTAGATTACCCTATTGCCGTCTTGTCACTTATTTCGGTTTGTGACATATTATATATTCAGTTTATTATGGCATGTTCTTTATGTATCTTGTTACGTCCCTCTGAGGACCTGGTTATCTCTCCAAGTGTGTGTGTTTCTGTGATATTACAGGTGTTCTAGTCGAGGCCATGATCTTCTCCATCCTTTCGAAGATGATTGCACTTGGCTAGTCTTGTTATTTCATCTATTCCTCCTTGTACCTTTTACTTGAGATAGTTGGCAGTGGACTTTGTCTCCGCCCAACGTATTGTACAATGACTTATTGCAGTTGATTATATGATATCTTTGATTCTTTATTTGTGGATGAGATTAGATTACTCTTTGTTTACTGCATTTTACAGCTTATATATTCATACGAGGTTTCATATATTGGAGTATACTTCGTATGTATGCAGCTAGCATGGATACGTACCTAGTCCTAAGTATTTTGGGACTGGGGCGTTACAGTATCCTAAAACCAAATCCTTTAACCTTATAGGTTACTCGGATGCGAATTTTACAGGATGCAAAGTAGACCGTAAAAGTACCAACGGTACATGTCATTTCCTAGGAAAAACCTCAGTCTCATGGTTTAGCAAGTAATAAAATTCTGTAGCACTATCAACTACTGAGGCTGAGTATATCGTCGCAGGACGATATTGTGCTCAAATTTTGTGGATGAAGCAAACCTTAGAAGACTACAATCTACACTACACTAAGATTTCTATTTATTGTGACAACACTAGCACTAGTAACCAGACTAGGAACCCGGTTATGTCACTCATGCACAAAGCACATAGAGATTCTTCATCACTTTTTACGTGATCACCAACAACACGGGGATATTTGCTTAGAATTTGTTGACACATATCATCAACTAGCAGACATTTTCACAAAATCATTGGCTGAAGACCACTTTTATAATCTGTGTCGAGAGCTCGGCATACTTAAATTTTTCAGATTCATAATGTAGTATGATTAGTAAATCAATTTATAACTCAAAACTTTGAACTTTATTAATGAAAGTTATTTTGGGTACAAGTCGAAAGGGTCCTTCTGTCATACATACGTAAATAGCCTGAAGCGACATGGTGGACTAGTATTCGGACTATCGCTAGGTGGGATCTGGCCTCTACAGCTAACCAAAAGCAATAGAAATTATTAAATAAAGAAGTGTGCAAGTTACATATTGAATTTATCAATTATACTGTATTAATGATATTGGAAATACAAGCAGCCGAACTCGGGCAGAACTCGGACCGAGTTCGGACTTCTTTGAAGTTGCAGATCGAACTTGGATTTTGGGACTTCTTTGAAGTTGCTGATAATATATATGATAACGTCATTAGGATGTTTTACTGCAACTTGCAAGTAAAAGATAATGGCAATTTATATTTATGTGTTGTTGGATAAGAACTTGAGTTCAATGCCCACTGATATCAGTGAATTTTTTCACGTTCCTGATATTGGTGAACCATTAGTGGACATTAACCACGTCCAGTTTCCAGAAGGTGTTACCTTTGACTCCTTCAAAGAATTGATGTGTTACCCTCTTCCTGTCCCACGTAGAGTGTATTTAAAACACTTGAATCAGCACTTCTATGAACTACATCACTTTATCTTCTCTGCTTTACTTCTGAAAAGGGGATCTTCTGATGAGATCACCTTCATGGAATGATCTGCGATGTATCATATTCACTTTGGCATTCTTTTCTCCATCCCCAAGACTGTTATGGCCTGGATGCTCAATTGCAGAAGTACGAAGAGTAACCTTGTTTACCCAATGCACCTGGCATCTATCTTCAAGAGATTTGAAATTGATCTTCAACTCTGTCCTTTCTCTTCTCCTGCTACTAAGCTTAGTAGAGCTAGGTTGTATCCCAACCCTCCTCCTTCACCCGGTGCCGAACCTGCAGCTCTGGTTCATGATGATGACCGTCAGGCTCCTGCTCCAGCTGCTGTAGCCCCTGCTCCTGGCTTCGACCCAGGCTTTTATCAGCGCTTTGATGACTTTGTTGCCCTCTCAGCTCAACGTCATCAGAGTTACATTGACTCTGAGTTCCGCCACATCACCCAGGCACAGGTGTTGCGGAACAGCATTGCTGATATACACTGGAGTCTATCTCATGATCCCATTCATCCTGTTTCGATGATCCATCACCCCAGATTCACTGGTCTGAGGTTCGATGATGAGGCTACCTTTGCTCATTTCGATCCTAAGCTCACTTTCCATCGGATGCTCCTGGAGGTGATGATACGCCATTGTGATGTGGGACTACAGTTAGTGATTTTTTTGGATGTAGTTTCTAGATGATGATCTATGTAGTTTTTTTATGTACCAGTCTAAACTTTCGATTTAGACTTTTTATTAGATTTTTTTAGTCATAAACTTTTGAGTTATGACTTATGCATTTTATGTTAGTTGCATCTTATTCTAGTGATATTATGAGATTTCAGTTATTTCTTTTCTCACTGTTACTTCTAGTTTACTTTTGCTACAACTTGTTATATATGGATATGTTATTTCTTTGTCTTCTGGGGAGCATTGTTGGCTTCACACATTACGGGAGAGCCATAACATTTTGAACATGACAAAGGGGGAGGAAGAGCAATACCATTTTCTTCTAAACAAAATCAACTGGTTGATTCAAAGAACAAATCAGGTATTTTTATTTCAAGTTATTAGATATATTTTGGTATAGACTAAAAGTTTGTCAATTATCAAAATGGAAGAGAATGTTGGCCCATTACCAAATGGTCACACCCGATTTTGATAAATCAACAAATGACTTAAGTCAATACACAAAATATACAAACTACTGCTAACATTTCAGGTCAAGTAAATTCAATATCAGAGAGTGTACTACAAAATCAGCAAGTATGAAAATCATCATCCCGAAGTACTTATGCACTGGAATCAGTCTGAATCATATTTTACTATGTATTTTATCCTTTATTGAGTCTAGGATACAAATTATAAAATCGACTGAGTATTACTGGCTTAGGTTATTCACAATCCACTCATCTATAAAGCCTACCCATTCATTCAAAGTCCACTTACCAAAAGTTCCATCTATCCTATGCAACAGAATTTGACAAAACATTCTTTTAAATACTAGATGAACTTAGACAGATCTCAGGCCGAGTTCGGACCGAGTTCGACCGAGTTCGGTCATTTCAAATTCAAATGTTTGTTACCTCCAAATCTGCATGCAACGTTCGTTTGCAAAATCTTTGCATCCGAACTCTGCCTGAGTTCGGTTCTCAAAAATACCTATAAATAGAAGAGAAATTTTCCTTTTCAAATCACTCACCATTTCTTCTCTCTATCTATTCCTAAAGTGTTTTTAGTGTTCTAAAAGCTTTCATACTCCACTTATACATCTCTTAGCCAAAGCAAGTAATATCGATTCGATTTAGAGTTCTTTGGTTCTCAGAGTTGTAAAGAGGTCGTTCAAGTTCAGAAATCACCTTTGTTTTAGGAGCCGGTCGTGCGCTCGTCACCAAGCACGATGTTGTGAAGTTGGTCGTACATTTATCACCAAGCACGGTGTTGTAAAGAGGCTGCAAGCTCTCAATTAGCTTGTGAATAGTAGATTAACAACAGGCAAACCTGCTACTAGATTAGTCCTCCAAGAGGGAAACCAGTATATATCACGGTGTTCACTGAGTTTGATTCTCTGATCTCTTGCTACAATTATTATTGTCTCTTTATTCAATGTCATAGTTGTCTGCCTTTAATTTTTAAGTGGTGATTTATCCCGCAGTACTCGCACTCACTCTACTCACCCTCCCCTTCCCTCTAGAGGTGCTCAACGGTCCTATAGAGCTTTCAAGCAAAAGGCGCAGCTACCTCCCTGTGCCAACCTCAGAAACAAGATGCTGGTAGGCCCTCCTCTCCTTCTTTTATTCCAAAAGCTAGTGTCTTCACTCCAGAGGTGCAGCTACCTGCCTGCGCCAATCTCAGACGCACAAGGGTGTCATACCCTTCCCTTCGCTGCCAATGCCTTCATTGTTCGGAGGCGCATCTACTTATCTGTGTCCGCATGAGGCGCAGGATGGTGATATGCTCATACCATCTTCATTTCTATGGCCCAGTCATCTGCTCTGGATCAGAAGCTTAAGTTACTTCTCTACAAGAGACTTGGGAACTCCCATCGCAACCAATGCAAGTCAACCTGTCGCTCCAAAAGCACAGTAACCTCGTCAACCTGAAGCACAAGCCTACTTATCGTCTACAGCACAGTGACTCTAGTAGCCTGAAACACAACTTCATAAGTTCCTCTATACGCACATAAGTCTCATCATCATTCAAAGCCAAGTCCACTCGCAACCTGAAAGTACAGAAGTTTCATCGTCTCCAGAAGAACGGTCTACTCGTCGCCACAAAAGCACAGTAGCACTTGGTCCTCACCAGAGGCACATGAAGCATGGGTCCACCCCAATTGGTTTGTTTAAACCGTTTCCTGCAGAGAAAATTGGGATTAAATCATGAATGATATCATGTCAGATTGATTTAAATCTTAGACGATGATCAATTAGACTCCAATCTAGGATAAAATCCCAAGATTTACTCGGCTGTATTCGAGCAAGCAAATCGGCACACGCCATGTGTCACCTCCTTTGGCTATGTTTATAACCACCAGAGATCTCATTTTAGGGGAATCTTGATGTCCGCCACGAGTCAGTACCGCAGAAGCCCGTACCGTACAATGATGGCAGATTCATTCATATCTCAGAAACCCTAATGCACATAGCATATGTGCTCGGTTCTCTATAAATAGAAGGAGTTCTTTTTCCACGAAAGGAAGAGAAAAAGAGAGGGAACATTGACAATCGATAATCTTCAAAGGAGCAGCGATCTCCATCTACGAAGAGTCGACCACCCTCATCCACCTATCAACCAAAGAACCAACCAACCATCTTCAAAGGATCTTCTCATCCAGACAGCCTCTTGATCGGTGACCCAGAGTCCCATCAAAGGTGCCAGAGAGCCATAGCAAGGTTGATTCATCGTCAGATCGTCAACGGAGTAAAGGAGCCACTGTAGTGCTCAATCTCCATCGTCACTCTTTTCCAGAAACCTCTTCTTCCTGTACTTAGAATATCCTGTTTAGGAATTCCTCCTTTGTACATAGATACCTTATATGTTCAATAAAGCAAAAAGTTCGTTCAACCTTTTGTTACATCGAACAAAATGGCGACTCTGCTGGGGACTACCTTCTCCTCCAACGAGAAGGTGGTGACGTAATCTAATGATAACTTGCTGGGAGCTTCTCAAGACATGCTGGTCGTACGCTTCGACCAGCAAACTTTTGAAGATCTTCTCTCTGATGAAAAGCCAAAGTCTTCGAAGTGGTTCGTACAACCGAAGAAGACTTGACGTGTCTGGGGGACTAAGGCGGCTGCAGCCAGCAACACGATGGCGGAAACTGCGTCTTAGGACCCCCTCAACGTCAAGGGCACAAAGAAGATCTCAGCTGCTGCAGCCTTATCCCCTCGCCCGATTCCCATCCTGGGAAAGAATGGCAAAGAAGATAGCGGTTCCATGGTTGATCTGACGAAGGAACGATGTGAAAGGAAGCGCATACCGGTCCAACCCCTTACGACGGGAGTATCGTCGGCAAGGAGATCTGTTTTCGACAGAATCACTTTTCCTTCAAGTAAACCTTCGGCAGACTCTGAATACTACTCGCCCGCTGGGGGTAGTAGGAAGAGATCCCAGGTGGCTCGCACTTTGTACATCAAGCGTATGACACCAACGGCAGACCAGAGGCCCGTATTGACAGTAACACGCAGTCGACGGAAAGCTATACAAGACTGGCCCTCACGCTCCGATGTCTAAACCAGTCGAATCTTCCTTCCACTGGGGTACTTCTGTGCGTAAGCCAAGCCAGGGGTATGTCCCACGGAGAGGGAGCTACGCGAGCAGCGTTCCCGTAGGAGCAACAGGAGGCTTCCTCGCCAGACCCGCTCTGACAGTGCTTACATGCATCTTTCCTGCATGTATAATAGGAGTGCTACGACAGAAGATCCAACCCTTTCCCAAGCGGAAGAAGAATTAATGGCGCAAGATGTGCCTAAATTAAGGCACTCGTGTACCCAGATTACCATCAATTGTCGTTGTCAGCAGACGGCTGCGCCATCGCCGAGCAGGCGCTCCGTCTTCCAGAGACTCTACTCCACACGACTCCACGCCGGAGGCCTAACAGGGGGTCGGTGAGACATAGAGAAGACGAGCCCCGCATCGCCACATGCTACACGGTGCAGGGTTCGAGAGCTTTCAAGGAGCCCTTCCAGAATTCTCTCATATCGGTTGCTAAACCGAAGAGGAGGTCAGAGAACAACAAATCTAAGGTACCCGATGCAGGTGTGTTCCAAGGCACTCGTTCCAAATCTGCATTAGGTGCCTTATCAAAAACTGGGGGTAGCCAGCCTCCTACCATGCACAATAACCCTATGTTCCAGTCTGATATGGCACAATACGACACGGATGTCTCTATCGGTGCAGCCAGTCACCAGACTGGGGGTAGCAACCATACTGAGTCTGAAGAAGATCACAATCTTACGGTATATCCTCAGGGCAGCGAGACTCAGGTATCTGAGCCAGAAAGTAAAGGATCCAAGGCTCCCTCGAGTCACCCTCACACTCGGTCTGTCTTCATGGCCGACGACAATGAGGAATACAACAACGAAGCTCTCAGGCGTATCTAAGTTCTCGAGACGAAGTTGGTACGCTGACGGACACCATGAAGACCCTATCTTTGGTCATAATCGACCTCGAGAGTAGCATGTCCCCCGCTGCCTCTACACCTATGCATGATCCGCCAATAAATGACGAATCCTGCAGGTTGCCTATTGCCAATCAGGCAGGACCATCCTCGTCTACTCCTTCGGCTACAGGCTCCGTAATGTCGGCCGAGATACAGCAGGCCATCAAGGAGTTGTATGCTCGTCATGATGCTAAGGAGAAGCAAGCAATGATCCAGAAGATGGAGATCCGACATCCATACCCTACTGAGTGGGTCAACGTCGTCTATCCTCCCAAATACGATCCACAGACGCTTATACCTTATAAAGGGAAGGGGTCTCCCCGATAATACTTGAGGTACTATACCTCAGTAACGGGGTATCTGCCAAAGGATGATGCCCTCCTGTCTAACATATTCATAGGAGCCCTACACGGGGTAGTCTATGAGTGGTTCTGCAGTCTTTCGGACGACTATATCTCGTTATTTGAAGACCTGAAGACTCGCTTCATGGACTGATTCTACGAAAGAGGCATAGATATGACCATGTCGACCCTCATGGAAATTGTCCAGAGGGAAAAAGAGCATGTCTGCATACATCGAGCGCTTCCGCCAGGCATCCATAAGATTACCACCCGGCAAGCCCGAGCCCATGCTTATGGACTCATGTCGCAAGAACATACTGCCCGCTATAAAATTGTGGCACAGTGCTCCCTACACGGAGTGGACGCCTTTAATTACAAAGGCGGATGCCGAACAAAGGAAAGCCCAGGACGTGTAGCTCCTGGGACTACACTTTCCTGCGCCCGAAGACAAGGGGAGGCGCTCGTATAACAACAACCCTAAAGACGAAAAAGGCAAGCATGCCATGACCGTCAACATCTCCAAACGTTCAGCAACTACGAACCCCAAGTCTGCGGAAGCACAGAGGCCGAGGGAGACTTACTCCTTAAATGACAAGGATACGCTGGAGCACTTCGAAATACTGACGAAGAGTGGCAAACTATCCATCCCGGCACCCAGGCTTCCTAATGAAGTAGGAAAGGTGGACCATCCCAAGTACTGCCATTATCACCAGTACGTCCATCACTCAACACAGGACTGCTATGTGTTGAAAGGGCAAATTTAGTGCCTCATTAACGCCAACGTCATATTGTTGGATTACAAAGAAAAGACCGTCACAGCCAACATAGTTACTCTCCAGTTCGGGAGTTTTCCAGCCACAGAGGTCCAAGATGGTGTCATCCCTATTCCAAAGGCGATGATGGAGGTAGTCAACCTTCCGCCAGCACGGGACAATGCTCAAGGACTCGTCCCGATCTCCATGCCTCGAGGCGAAGTCATGTGGATACATCTTGACTTGGTTCCCGACATGATGACATCTACGACCCTTTCTACCAAATGATAGAAAAGCAAGGGATGTCTCATGGTCTCGACGTCCACTGACCATGCTCTGGTGACCACCCGCTCGGTGCAGAGGTAAGAGAAGAGCCAGGCTCCAAATCAGGAGGAGTCTACACCAAATACCCCCTGTCCCGGATATATCTGGGGCAGGTTCAGCTCAGATCCCTGAGGCACCAGAGGCGGGTCCATTCTGGGCCCCATCGTAGACAAACAGAAACATAAGGAGGTTTATTTCGACAAACCTCTCAGAAAGGACTCGACAATTGGGCCTATCAAGCCCTACAACTTCGATAATCTAGTGCAGCTGGCTAATACTACGGCTAGATTGTCACTTTCGAGCTCCTCTGCTTTACTGAAGAAACCCGAGACGCGCTTAGTGAAGCTTTACGGAATGTCGAGTCCTTTCTCACCCAGGTTCAGCCACCGAAAGTAGATCCCGCAGTTTGCTCACATTGCCACAGCGTGGTCGAAGTGATTTCCAGTATCACTTTCATCCAGCAAGACATGCTGCTAAAGAATAACTGGCACAACCGTCCCCTGTACTATACGGGGTATGTCGATGCCATTAAGGTCGATCGCATCCACATCGACCCAGGTTCCTCTTTGAGTATTATCCCAAGAAGCCTGCTTCAAACTTTACGGGTTCCGATGCATCGGTTGACAGCCTCGAACATAACAATTAGTGGCTTCAATGCGGGAAAGAGCGAGCCCTTGGGCAAAATTTGCCTGAAATATCAGATCGGCGACCTTCATACTAAAGTGACTTGCTATGTCAATGATACAGACATAAATTACAACATGATGCTGGGGAAACCATGAGTACATGATTGTCCCTTCCACCCTACATCAGTGTATGAAATATGTGGCCAGCGACGGGACTATCAAAACGAAGTTCGCTGATATCAACCTGTTCCGAGGACTTGAAGCCTACTGTATGGATGCTGATCTATACAAGTCAGTCCCCTGGGATGATGATAGCAATGATACTGACGATGAGGCAGAGACAACTTCAGAAAGCACAGCAGTGGCCGAAGAACATTTAAAGGTTTGACTGAAGAAGAGGCCTCCCAATGTGTCAGCGCCTCTTTTTGTTAAGCTTCGGGGCAAAGCTCCACCTTCGCCTCCAGTGACGATGAAAGATGGTCAGGAGCCTATACGAATGAGGTTATCCCGGAGATCCCCAAGGTCGACCATGAAGGCGCAGGAGCATCCGACCATCATTCCCTTGATGGTTAAGCTGAAAGGGAGGCGTCCTCCTTCTCCTCCGACGGTAGCTCTAGCCCTCACTGACGAAGAGCTAGAAGATTACATCTGTGTCGATACAAAGGCCCACTCTTTCGATGATGTAATCCCTCGGGACAAGATATCCCACTTCATCAATAGAAACTTGTCATCGAACTACTCTGGCGCGTACTAGAACACCAAGTATTTTCTGGACAATTCTTTGTATAAACTGCAAATGCAAGTGACAACTGCCAACCATGTGAGCCGAGTTGTCCCTACCGGAGGTGCCTACTTCGTAGCTCCATCCAGGAAAAAATAAATGGAACCCATCATATTCGGTCGATTAGAGCATCCGCGGTGAATAGCTCCTAAAAACCCGGACCTCGACAGCGGCAAAATATAGTTCTACCGCTACATGGCACAGGCCAAAAACCTTATTCAGAAGATGGGCTACGACCTGAATAGCAACAAGGGGCTCAATTATGGCAAAGGTCGGTGTCATCCCATATCGATTCACACTCCAAAGGAAAAAAGCTGAAAACTACTACCAACGTACTCGTCGAGGGCTGGGGTATGTTACACCTACGACCACCTCAGAACATTCAGAAAAAGAAGTCATGAGGCACTCACACTCTTCTGACTCCTGAACTTGGGACTCCAATACAAGCATGGGTCGAGTCCTTAAGAAGATGTTGTCTGCAAACATGATCACTAATCAGTTAACCGTCGAAGACAATCAGCGTAGGCGGTTACAAGAACTAGAAGCGTTGGATGAAAAGCGCTTACTTGTGCAGCAAATGATTAAGCTTTACCATGATTGCATCTCTGGGGCCTTCAACAAAAAGGTCCACGAAAGATCCTACTAGGTGGGCGACCTCGTCTTGGTAGTGCGGAGGCCGATGGTGATGACCCATAAGACGGCTAGCAAGTTTAAGCCCAAGTGGAAAGGACCGTTCGTCATAGAAACGGTGTGCTCCAACGGTGCTTATCGGCTAGCTAAGCCTAATGGGGACTTTCTAGTGATGCCCATCAACGGCAAGTTCCTAAAGAAGTATTACATCTGAAGACAGAACCAGCATAGGCACCCACATCCCATGAAAAGGGTGCCCATGAGTTCTGGTAAGGGGATCTCTCGCTCTCCCTCCTGTACATTCTCTAAAGTAGATGAAGCACTTCACGTCCACATTACCTCTGGATTGCTCCTCTACGCCTGAAAGACGCGACTACCATGTTCATATTACCTCTGAGTAGTCGTTTTTCTCGCATCAGTTCTATGATTAACCCGACGATCTAGAAAATAGTTCATGTCCATATTACCTCTGGATTGTTGTTATGTACCCCGGCAAAGATCAAGCCTACCACGTCCATATTACCTCTAGTCAGGCAAATCTATTATGAAGATTCCCTCTTTATTATGGAGACAAAAGCAAAGGGAACAAGAAATCTTCTACATAAAAAAATATGTGGCTACAAAGACTTATTACAGACTCTTCGTAGTTAAGCAAAAAAAGTTGAAATTGCGGTACAAGCTCCCAATAACGTGGGCGAGGTGGTGACAGAGCAAGTCACTCACCTTAATTCTAGCAAATCTTTTTACCACAACTTGATCACATGAACAAGAAGAAAGCTAATTCTACGAGCCCCTTTAAAACTAAGTTGACTCTTAAACCAAAAAATATGTTCTTGATTACCCTCTCCTCTTATGTTTTTTAAGTACACCACAACCCAAGAAAAAGAGCATAAAACAAGAAAAATTATCAAAAGGAAAAGCACCCCCCAACATATATACCCATCATTTACCTTACATAAACCCATTCCCTCTAGATCTAGAGCCACTACTACCCGCCAATCCTCCATCCACCATCACTCCCTACTTACTTGTAAGAAACCCCTACCTTCTCCATCCACCCCCACAATGAATACCCCAAGGAGAAAGAGGCCTACTCTCACAAGATGAGCACATCAATGATTTAATCCTACTAAGATTTTGGTATATTTTATATCGATATGAGTAGGATCCAATATTCAAAACTCAATGGCCTATTGTTATTTCTCAAAAGTAAAAGTATAAGCAACTTTTGGAAACAACATCAATGCAATACCAAGTCTTTAGAATTGAATCTTTAATCATGTGCAACTACCATGTCCATATTGTCTTTACATCCATATTACCTCTGAAGTGTTATTCTACATCGTGTCTACCATGTCCATATTATCTCTGAGTAGTCACCCCGTTATGATAACCCCAAAGTTGTCATAACTCCCTAAGAAAAAAATAGTCACGTCCATATTACCTCTGAACTATTATTCTAGGAAGAAGGATGCTTGCCATGTCCATATAACCTCTGAGCAATGCACCCTTTCCCTGACAATTACCCATAATTGTCATCTATAGAACCCTTAACGTCCATATTACCTCTGATTCGTTCTATACCCTAGGAGAGTCTATCCTTACCATGTCCATATTACCTCTGAGTAAGGAAAGTGTCTCTACAAAAACTCTCGTGTTTGCCATGTCTATATAACCTCTTGCCATGTCTATATAACCTCTGAGTAAATACCCCATCCCAAATAAAGCTATCCCCTCTGAGGAAATTTCTATCTCTGTAGAGGATTCACAACCATGAGGATAGACAGAAACTGAATAACAAAAAAATATATATACATAGACAAAGGTGAGCATATAAAGCATTAGCACAGATGCCCACAGAAGCATGGAGATCGAAGTAGATACCTGCTACGGGCGGGCACACATCAGGATGAATCAATGTGCCAACAGTCGAAGGTTCATCGAGATCGCCAATATCAGAAATAGCCCTCTTTTCCTTTACCTTTTTGGGGCCAGCCACAAGAGCTTTTAAGGTTTAAGAGCTTTTGGGAGCCATGGCAAAAAGCTAGGGTTTTGAAGAAAGAAAGAACTCTGGCGTAGTCTGCTAAAGAAAATATGAAGGCAAGAAGGTTATCTCTTTCCCCCAAAATGCCTACTTATAAGAAAGGACACGTTCGCAAGAGAAGATAAAATGCCTCGAACGACGTGGGTTCAGAAAAAAAAAGGGCTATGATGAACGTTCGCGTGATACGAGGAGTCATGATCACGCTTAAGGAGAAGACGGCTTAAAGCATTTAATGTTGGAGCCTAAGCACATCATCAGTCTGTCCGCAGGAGGTGACGGGTATGTCCTCTATAAAAAAAGAGGAGACACGTGTCATACTTCTTTTCAAAGTTCCCCGAGCTTGAACCAAGTTCGAGACACTTTGAAGGGGGTCTTGTAGAAGCATGAAAAATTACAGCTGATGCAAGGCGCAGGAGGGTGCTCTCGTCACCCACCCTCTTCCTACCATGGTCTAGATGACATATGACGCAGGTTAGTGTCCCACTACAGACCTAACATCATAGAGGCACAGACAGTGAGAGGCACAGACCAACCAAAGACGAAGACATTCTCAGGATGAAGTTCAGAAAAAGCACTCTTCTTATTGATCGTAGCTACAAGGGTCTACTACACAGGTCTATCGTAAGTACATAAGAAAGAAGTTTCTTGAATCTCATTTACAAGAATCAATTACAAGATCTTTGTTACACAAGTGAGAATAGAAATTTCTATGAACATAAGGGAATGATCGTCTTCAATTGGCAGCTTTCACAGTGTGATCGTCATAGGCAGAAGAGAAATGTACAGTCTACATCAAAGTCTTTTCCCCACCAACTCACAGCGTCATCAGAGCCAACCCTCTTGTCACCAAAAGAAGCTAGAGCTCCAACATATACTGAAGCAGTGGAAGACCCAGAACCACAGCACGGCGAAGCCCCATTGCTCCCAAAGATCAAGGCAGAGCACGGCCGTCTATTCATCAGGTGAGAAACCAATCTCAAACCCGTGGCTTGGATCTCCCACATCCCTCAGACGTCTCTTAGAGTCGAACTCCCTAAGAAGGACATTTGCATACTTCTCAAGGGCAGTGATGACTCCTTCTATACGGAGTTCCTCCATAAGAATGTGGCTCCTACAAACGAGAGAAGCCTCAACCAGCAACCAACTTATACAAGGCCGATCGCTGCTCGAAGTTAAGTTTGGATCTCGCATGGTGGTGAAGGATGCCAAGAAGAAGACAACGACTCTTCAGAGAAGAACTTCTCCTTTTATAGGACCGATAGTGGCCTAGAGCGCACACCACCTGGCCGACGGTCAGAATTTTCGTATTAAAGGGACAAACCTAAGACTCAACACTTTGAATGTTGGTCTTAGACCCTTGAAATTCTCTATATGACGGTGGCAATTAATAGGGAAGTCCTTAAAGAGCGAGTATTTATCGCTCTTTACTTTGAAGAAGCCAGAGCCTTCAAGCCAGAGGCACAGCCACCTGCCTGCGCCAACCTCAGAAACAAGATGGTGGTAGGCCCTCATTCCTTTTTTTTAATTCCAGAAGCTAGTGCCTTCACTCCAGAAGCGCAGCTACCTGCCTGCGCTATTCTAAGACACATAAGGGTGTCATACCCTTCCCTTTTCAGCCAACGCCTTCACTGTTCAGAGGCACATCTATTTACTACTTCCGTATGAGGCGCAGGATGGTGATATGCTCACACCATCTCCATTCCCACGGCACAGTTATCTGCTCCGGATCGGAAGCTTAAGTCACTTCTCTACAAGAGACTTAGGAACTCCCATCGCAACCATTGCAAGTCAACCTGTCAGTCCAAAAGCACAGTAACCTCGCCAACCTGAAGCACAGGCCTACTTGTCGCCTACAGCACAGTGACTCTGGTAGCCCAAAACACAGCTTCATAAGTTGCTATATACGCATAAAAGCCTCCTCATCATTCGAAGCCAAGTCCACTCGCAGCCTGAAAGCACAGAGGTTCTGTCGTCTCCAGAAGCACGGTCTACTCGTCACCACAGAAGCACAACAGCACTTAGCCCTCACCAGAGGTGTAGGAATCATGGGTCTACCCCAATTGGTTTGTTTAAACCGCCTCTTGCAGAGAAGATTGGGATTAAATCATGATTAATATCATATCAGATTGATTTAAATCTTAGATAAGGCTCAATTAGACTCCAAATCTAGGATAAAATCCCAAGATTTACTCGGCTGTATCCGAGCAAGCAAATTGGCATGTGCCATGTGTCACCTCCTTTGGTTATGTTTATAACCACCAGAGATCTCATTTGAGGGAAATCTCGATGTCCACCACGTGTCAGCGTCGCAGATGCCCGCACCATGCAATGACGGCAGATTCTTTTATATCTTAGGAACCCTAATGCACATCGCATATGTGCTCGGTTCTCTATAAATATAAGGAGTTCTTCTTTCATGAAAGGAAGAGAAAAAGAAAGAGGGAACATTGACAATCGACAATCTTCAAAGGAGCAGTGTTCTCCATCTACGAAGAGTCGACCACCCTCATCCACATATCAACCAAAGAACCAACCAACCAACCATCTTCCAGGGATCTTCTCATCCAGACAATCTCTTGATCGGTGACTCCAGAGTCCCATGAAAGGCGCCAGAGAGCCATAGCAAGGCTGATTCATCGTCAGATCGTCAACGGAGTAAAGGAGCCGCTGAAGTGCTCGATCTTCATCGTCACACTTTTCCAGAAAGCTTTTCTCCCCGTACTTAGAATATCCTGTTTAGGACTTTCTTCTTTGTACACAGATACCTTATACATTCAATAAAGCAAAAAGTTTGTTCAACCTTTTGTTACATCGAATAGGGGCAAAACACAGTAACTCAATAGTTTATATTATTAAGCATGAAGGAGTCAAGAAGAAGGAACAGATCCACCTACCTATACAAATGATATTCCTACTCTTATCACATATATGCTTAATAGATCCTCTAGTGATGATTTGACGTAATGCATGATCTTCCTTACTTAACATCACCATACTAATGAGCCACACTCCATAACTCATTCTGTCCAGCAAATTGAAGCAAGGCTGCATCATCATCAAATCTTTCGATTTCTAACACAAGTTACAATCTGACAATCTGATCAAATCCAATAAGCCAACCAAATGCCTCTGCACGGAGCGAGACACTACATGTTTTGTTATTATTTTCATGCATATTTATATAAATTATGCGTCCAAGCTATACCTGGGTTAAATGACTATAATAGTAATTTAAGTGTCTTGTATTTATTTTATGCATATCGTCTTAGTATTAGAGGACTACCTTTTGATTATGGGATATTTTTATCTCCTTTGATAATGACACCCATATTACACGATTGAGACTTTTTGTTAGGGACAGAATTGTATATCTGACTGGCCATCAATACGTAAGAGATATGTGATGGATAGATATCATAACTGTTGTTATTAGGGTATTGGAGACTCAAGCAGTTACAAAACTGGACAAGTTATGGACATGACTTGGTCAGTATGGGATAATGGAAGAGTACAGTCACTAGTACATATAGGATAGACAATTGGTAAACAGTAGTCTCCAATGGAAATATGGAAATTGATGGGTTGGCAGATGCCCTCTAACATTCATGGATTGTTAAGAAAGGATACAGATGACTGGATGACAATGTATGTATACCACTAGCCTTGAGCTATGTGGGTTATTTGAGTTAGCCTAAATCCCACCCATGTGTGTGAAAGTTGTCATTGAAATTGCATATTTATGAGGTTAGGAATACCCTTTGCATATGTATTATTTTATTTCAATAGTATAGCATGTATATTATGTATTTGCTACATCCCTCAGGGCCAGGTTTCCTTCCAAGTTACTGCTAAGCTCCATTGAGACTAGTAAGATTTTGTGATGCTTTCCTTATGCAGGATTCATGTATTGCTATTGGTATTTTCTTAATGTTTTATTTATTACCATGATTTAAGCTATTGTTGTAGCCTAGTTTTTATAGACTCATGTTTTCTTTCGAGTCTATTCAAGTATATATGCTAGTGGGCTGAAGACCAAAATATATATTTCTTATTCATGATATTTGATTCTTGTGTATTGAGACATAGATGTACTTATTGTGTTATATAGATAGTTGGCCCTTATTGAATAGCTTAAACGTATTTGAGTTGGGCAGGAGTCCACTTGATACGTAGTTGGCCATTACCGTATGGCCTGGTCTCACGTATTTTGGGACCAGGGTGTGACATGATATGAGCACAATTTTTTGTGAACATTTACACAAAATGTAGAGTGTTAGATTAATGACATGTAGTTAAAAGTCGTCTCAAGGGCGATCAGCTGCAAGAGTTAAGAATAGTGTTCGAATAATGCGTACAACTCCATCATGATAAGTAAAAGCTATCCTTGAAATGAGTCCTCCAATAAATTTCAAGGAGCATCGTGGATTATAAGGTAGATTGGCATACATCATGAGGTCTATATCTATCACGACCCGCTCCTGAATAATCAGATATGAGTCAGACATGCCCAGCCTACGTTGGAAGACTCAACGTAGTAAGCTGTACCAAGCTAGGGAAACTAACAAGTCAATATGAATAAGTACAAATCACAGCATCTATAAACGATCACTACAACAAAAAACACTTTTAATGACGGCTAAAAAGCGTCATTAATGACAAACCATGACGCTTTTTTTTCACAGCAACCGTTATGAAAATGGGTTTTATAAATATTTTTTAAAAGCGTCATAAAATAACCGTCATGAATAGTTTCTATAAAAGCGTTATGATTAGTTAATATATAGTGCACAATTCAGAACAATTTTAAAACGTCATGAATAGATAATATGTATAGGCTCAATGCAGCACATTTATAACACTTTATACTATTCAAATTAGCATATTATAATGCTCTATACTGCACAGTATATATTACATTCCAAAAACTTAACATTATATATCACCATCTTTATTATATTTCTCAAAATAGAGTACATATCAACATCTTCATTACATTGAATATCCAAATACAGAATGTACCCAAAAAATAGGAATAAATCTCTCTTTTGCTAACCAAATTATTAGAAATATTTACTTAAGTAGATTCTGACCATGGATCTTCTCTCTGCCATCTCTTGAAGATATCGGGAGTCCCAAAGAGAAGTAGTGTCGCAGCTGAGCGACGACTTGGTGCTGCTGTAGCCGGCGCCGTCGTGGGAGAGCCTCATCCTTTGATCCCTTACTCTCGCCTGAACCCTCACCAGCGCCTGCATGCACCTCAGTGTCACGTTCGCCTGCCTCCTTACGTTGTCCCCTCGCACCAGTGCCTGCAGCTTCACCAGCCCCTTCAGAGCTCTCAGCGCCCTCCTCGCCTTTTCAAGTTAGATGTTATCAAATCCTCACCCCACCTATATCCACAATTTAGATGTTATCAAGTCAGAACCAGGTATAAATGACACATTATATTTGAAAGACCGGAAACTGGAAAGAAAAAAAAACTTCAAGTCACTACAAAATTCAAGAGAAAAAAACACAGGTTCAAGTGAATTTCAGAAAACCCAGAAGCCAAAACTTTCATAAATGGAAAAAAGTTTATAGAACTCTAAGTGCTCATGTCAAGAATTCCTCTGCTACGTGAAGTCCTCAGACAACTTTTAGAATGAAGCATGCATTAACATTTTCTAATTTGTACTTCTTTTGCAGCAGTAAGTAGAACCTTCTTTCTTTGCACTACAACAAAAAACCTAACTGTACAATACATTTTTATTTATCTCCTTCAGAATGTTAATGAACTACTATATTAGTAATTTTGCATCATACAAAAAAATGCTAAATATTAACGTATGTAAAAATAAACAAAAGAAGAAGAAGTAGACATACAACCTCAATCCAGTGCTGGAAAGCTAGCATCAGCGCTTTAGAATCCTTGGACAAACCCTGGCCAACCTGTAAAACTTGCAAAGATAAACTTTTTTTGAAGAGAATGGGTTGTAAATTCTAAAAGATATCATGTGCAAAAGTAATTGTGAGTGCACATTCGTCTTACCCTTGGCTTCACCACAATTCTTTGCTGGTGGTATATTATGAGGGTGCACTGTGCAAATCTTGTGGATCTGCTCTCTAGCCTTATTGAACTTTAAACCTTGAATCTAAGTACCTAGCTATTTCAGTCAAATGCATATGCCAGAAGTGCTTGATTACTAGTATAAAAATAAAGCTAGTTCAGGTCTAATTTTTTAACCACTCAAAAGCACTTGAAAAAATGTAAAGGATATTTCTTTTTCAAAGTCAGAAAAATCATCACTATTGTCATCAACCCTACATGTTCGTGCCAAATTCCTCGCAAAGTTAGTTACAGGTATGAGAGGGACATGCCTGCCATAAAGCCTAGCTAGTCTAGTTGAATCAGAATATAACTACCTGAAACTAGTGAACAAAACCCTCCAAAGTGGATCAGTTTGGCCTGCATGTCATCTTAATAATACTAAAAATGTTAATTTGTTCACCTTTTTCCGAAAGTTATGTGACAAAAAGGAAGAAATCAATATAATGTAGGGTCGACCTGAGCAGATTTGTATGCCACTATGTATGAAAAGATTCAAACCAACAACCTCCATATGCTGATCTTATTACTTCAGAAGCTAAACCAAAATTTCCATATTTTCTGACATTGCTAACACATGTATATATATAAGACATAAAACTGCTAGTGTCACAAAAATTAAAATATATAATATAAAAATGCCTCTCAGAATGAATTTTTTTTTGCAAAATAGGCACTTCTGAATGGCGTTTTTTGTGATCGCAATTTCCTGGCTGTCAGTAACTATTTGCTGACATTGACAAATAAAATCATTAACAAGATACCTCACTGAAATCCACTATTTGCTGACATTGACAAGATAATGATAACACTGAGAAAATATTTAAAATCAAACATCATTAGCCATAAACACATTATTATTAGTATTAGTACTAGTACTAGTATTATTATTATTATCATTACTCTTCTGGATAGAAAACTACACATTTTAGTTGCAGTAAGAAAAAAGGATAAGATTTGGACAACGGGACAGAAACAAAATGAACAAGCATTTGAAAGCCAATTTATACTATGGTGCTACTGAGCTGAGAATGTTAGTTTTCTAGCACATTAAGAATACATTAAGTTCAGGGCCAACTAGAAATACTTGGTTATATTTCTTTATTCATGGACAAATGACCATTTTTAAAATCTTCACCGAGCATAAATAAGTTCTTGAGGATTGTATACAGCAACAGGAAAGAATTTAAGCATTGTCATAGCAAAACACAGGAAGTAAAGAACATTAGTGATCCATGTTAATAAATCGAATCCTACATTAGTGATCTGTGTTAAGCTATATTTTGAGAACTATGGTTACACTTCCCAGTTACATGGAGCAATTTATCAGGTACTGTTTCATCTTGAGGACGTTTAACACACAGAACAAAACCCAAATATTCTCACATGGAGCAAAATTTTGTACTCCATCTGTATGACAATCTCCATATTAGTAGTTTCATATTCATGTCCGTAAGACATAGATCAACATAAGTACAGCACAATTAACAAGATTTCTAGATTCGATTTATAAAACATATATAAAATCTTCAAATTGGATTAATAAAACAGAAAAAAGGCAGAATCTTTACCTACGAACCGCGAGTCCCCCAAGAAGTTTGTACCGGAGCGACTTAGCCTGAGCAATAGCACAGAGACCCCTGTTGTGTGGGCTCCTCCACTCCTCCCCTCAGCGTCAAGTCGTGCCTTGAAGAGATCTGTCGACGACGCCTCCAGAGCATCCCGCCGCGTCGACTCTCCCTTGTGAGCGCCGGTCAGCGAACACCGGAATCCCTCCTTCGGGTGGAGCGAAGCGCTCGATGAAGAAGAAATCCATCAGAAATCCTAGAAATTGATGAAGTATAAGCAAAATATAAGCCCTAACCGAAGAGAAATTGGAAGAAAAATTGAACCTTTGCGTAGATCTGGAGTTTGGGAGAGAAATTGGAGTCGAACCGAAAAGGAGAGAAAATAAAAAGTGAAAAATTGGGGGAGAAGAGGTTTGAGGAGGAGAGATGATGCAGATGAGAAATAAATTTTCTCTCTCCCACTGAGCTTTTATACAGTGAAGGAATTACAAGTTTGCCACCGCTCTAAAATATTAATGACGTTTTGTTTTATAAACGTTATAAAAAGCCCAGAATTAGTCCAAACCGTCATAGAAAAAAGGTATTTCTCAACTTGATAATGCTTATGTATCAGCCGTCATTAAAACTCCTTGTCGAGCGTCATTAATAGGTCTTTTTGTTGTAGTGGATCCCAGAAAGATCACCATAATCCATAAGTCCATATAACGTAAAGGTACTAGAGTCAACAGGAATGAAATACGCTATGAACTCTATAAATAATATCTAGGAGTAAAGCTAAACAGTCTAAACATGAAGCCTCTAGCTAAGTCATGTCTCCATCCTGCTCAGCTAAGATCCCGGGCTCTGGCCTCTAAGGTAGAACAATATCATGTAAGTACACCTGCAACATATCCAGTCAAGAGCGGAGCAAAGTACAATTCTAGGTAATAAACAAGAACATCATGATATGGAAATGAGTACAGGAGAACATGAACTATAAAGTACAAAAAAAGAACATAAAAGTACAAGAATGTAAACCATGAACCTGAAGTACAAGACATGACATGTGCACAATGTTTGAAATACAACTAGCCTATGTGACCGGCTGGGTGAGTACAGGAATAAGTACAGGAGTACATAAATATTGTTACGGCTTAGGACCCGCGTGCACGATGCGAGGCCTAAGCTATCTACAAGAATATCAGAACATGGGTCACATAGCTAGTGTATTTCCCCTCTCCGACCACAAGTAAGTATAAGAACATGAAAGTATAAGAGTACAAGATATCGTGTCATGACGTGTCACAAGAAAAGTACAGGAATAATATAAATGAACATGAACCATAAAATGTACTTACCTTGCTTCGGGTAATCAAGGGTAGGTAAAAGAGCTGGATGTCTACCTGAATTTTGTATAAGTTGGTTAAGCTTCTAAATAATCACATTAGCTAATATTGTTACATAGTTAAAGATCAATGCTAACCCTAGGATAACTATAGATATAGACAAGTCAAGGAGACTATAAAAACAGTCCTTAATCTTAGCAATTTTATTAGCAAGATAAATTTATAGGATAATAGTAGTGCCCCGTCCCGCAAAGTCAATCGGAGGAATCAAAACGCCGACAGCATTCGGACTTAGCATTAAAACGGTTGCTCGAAGATTCGTTCGGTCGAGGCGACTCCTCGCTCAGGTGGGGTAGTTTCGGTGAACTTGCCTCATCTTAGCCTTCACATAATAAATCGCATGTTTTCAACTTGCACAAGTAGGCTAATATAAAAGCTACGAACGCGCATAGCTAAGGGAATAATCCCGACGGGTCGATATATGCTAGAACTTGGAAAAGGTCCCACGGCCGTCTTAGAAGTGTGTTCAGCGTGCTTTCAAAGTGACACTCGAATCCTTCGTTCCCGTGGCTTGGAATAAGGAGAGTTGGTCTAAGTTGCCAAGAAGTTATGAACGTGGCCTAAGTCATAGGAAATCCTTCGTTCACTCGAATCCTTCGTTCACACTCGCCCGCGTGAATGCTTGATAAAGCATGCACGGTCCCGTCGTCCAAGGCTTGGCATAGCCTTCGCAGGTCCCGTGGGTTAAGTCATCTTGCATGGCTTGTGGCTTAAGTCTAGGCACCCGAGGACTTGGTTGTTCAAGTCGAATGCGTGTACGGCACGTTCCCTCGATACGAAGCTTGGCGTAGCCTTTGCTCGTCAAGTCGTTGCACAAATAAGTTAGGCAAAGTTATACCGGTCAGTCTAAGCCATTTCTAGTACTGTTCCGCTCCATCTGCGGTTATTAAGTCGCGTAGTCCCTTGAGAACAAGGCTCGTCGTATAAAGTATATGACTTGAGCAATAGCGTCGCCTATGGAACAAGGTCTGTCTAAGGCACGAGCCACGGTGGGTTTAGTAAAAAGCATGCCACGGACAAAGGAAGTTCACGCGACTGGTTATCGCCGAGATCGGTCCCGCTACTTGGGAGTCTCGATAAGCCTCGTTCACGCAAGATCGGTCTTGCTACTTGGGAGTCTCGCTAAGTCTCGATAAGCCTCGTTCATGCGAGATCGGTCCCGCTACTTGGGAGTCTCGCTAAGTCTTAAAAAGCCTCGTTCACGCGAGATCGATCCCGCTACTTGAGAGTCTCGCTAAGTCTCGATAAGCCTCGTTCACGCGAGATCAGTCCCGCTACTTGGAAGTCTTGCTAAGTCTCGATAAGTTTCGCACACGAGATCGGTTCTACTACTTGGGAGTCTCGATAAGTCTCGACAAGGAAACACACAAGATAGGTCCCGCTACTTGGGAGTCTCGCTAAGTTTCGATAAGTCTGGATAAGAAAGCACGCGAGATCGGTCCCGCTACTTGGGAGTCTCGATAGAAAGAGGGAAAACATGTCATGAATAAGGAAGGTCTTGGTAGATAAAGTTGAGTCTGCATAGTCATTGGTCAACTTTCGACAAGGTGTAGTCTTCTCGAATGATCTTCGCGACGCCGGAATCATGTCGGCCCGGAGGAAGCGCGTTACGGCTCAAAGTAGGATACTGGATAACCGCTTGGAAGATTCGGCGCTTCCGGGGCTAGCTACCCACGGAGGGACAGGCCGATATCCCTGAGCCAGTCCAAGATAGCTTGATATTGCTAGTGACCACTCTTATAGATGGGTCAGCAGAATAGCAAAAAATCGTATGTATGCCTTTAGATTGAGTCTAGAACTTGAATTGCATGTCCAGTCGGTAACACAATGTCTGAGCCTAAGATTGGGCTACAACATAGGCACCGTGCTTGGCACGATACTTGGCGTCGAGATTTTCATGAAATTAACACTATGTTTCACAAGTCTTGTCTAAGTTGGTTTACGAGTCGAACAGGAAGGCCGCAAGGCGGTAGCATGGATAAGTCTTGATAAGTTGCGAGGCATGGCCTAAATCTTGATGCACAAACAAATCTAAGCAAGGTATAGAGGCACGACCTGCACAAGTTGTCTCTTTGACGTCATTGGAAACTAGAATAGACAAGTAGTTGTCATTGATGGAACTGGGGATTCCCAGGACCCTTCTTTTGGTGTGCATATTGATCGATAGAAAGTTAAACAGATCTAATACGTGTTCTAACCCCTTCATAGACGGAAAATAGGGTTTACGAATTATACCTGCGGTGGAAAGGAGACAAGTAATTCCTGGCAATCTCGAACGGACGACCACAAGATCTTCTGCACGTATTCCTTCCTCGAGTTGGATGTCATGTGGGCGACGATCTCCCAACCTTTTTTTCTCCTTGGCATCCCTCTCTTTCTCTCCTTACGTGAATCACGAATTTAGAGAAAATTTTAGATTTCTGATCAGTAATCTGGCGGCCAGAGAATAGAGGATATATATAGGCTACGGAAGGTACCATGAGGAAAAATTAGGGTAAGACCTCCTAACGTATATAGATATCCCGTGTTCAGCCCGAACACACAATCCAGGCGTATTAACAATAGCTCGGTCCACTAATGAGCTATTGTTGCACTACCTCCCTAATCCCAAATTATATTTGTGGGCTCCTTTTATTATATGCTCGTTTGGCTCCCCATGTTAAGATATCGTATGTCCGTCGATCAAATTAAGTTACTGACAACTATATTGATTCGACATCTTTTATCCTTAAGTAGTACCTTTCAACTTTATTTGTCATGTCGGATATAATCCACCTGCAGGGTTTACATGACAATCCTTATGAGCTCTTTAAGAGGACATCATCAACCGATGTATCGGGACATAGATTCCATTTATAATCAACAGCCCATCATACATACAATGTTATTACCCAATTCATAGAGGTTGTTGATCCATAATGAATCTCACTCTTTTATGAGTCAAAGTAATACACACTGCATATACATGTCCGTTATTATATCCGGATTAAGAGGACAAGCATCAATAATAACAGAGGTGTTTGTTCTCTTATGTAGTCAGTACAAAGAGAACAACCTCAAGTGGTCCTGTTCAATACACACAAAGTGTACTAGTGTAAACCTATAGTCAAGATAGACTAATACCATATTACACTACAACCTTTCCAAAAGATTGTCCAAGTCCATCTATGTTGTGAACTATTTATATACTCCATAGGAAACTGATAATAGGATTTTTTTTGTGTGACACCACACACCATATTATCTACAATATAGAATATCAGACATTTGCATTAACACTTGCAACAAATACAATATGCAAACATTTGTCCATATGATTCTCATTCAAAATTTAAGGAAATAAGGTTACTACAAAAGTGATTCTTTTAGTATATAACCCTAACAATCTCCCACTTATACTTAAAGCATTGCTTTTCAGTATACTGTTACAAATCTTCCACTTATACTTAAAGCCATGCTGCTACACATCTGACTCCCATTCCCTCAACATGACTATAAAAAGCCTTAGCTGGTAAGCTCTTTGTAAAGGGGTCAGCTAGGTTGTCGGCTGATGCTATATTGATCACAATAATTTTTCCTTTCTTTACGAAATCTCGTATCAGGTGGTACTTGCACTCAATGTGTTTGCTTATCTTATGGGCTCGTGGTTCCTTCGAGCTTGCAACTGCACCACTATTATCACAATAAAGTGTAATAGACTTAGGCAAACTAGGTACCACATCCAAGTGCAACAGAAAGTTTCTGAGCCAAACCGCTTCTTTGGCTGCCTCAGAGGCTGCCACATACTCGGCTTCCATGGTGGAATCAGCAATACATTTTTGCTTGATACTCCTCCACACAATTGCTCCACCTCCCAAAGTAAACACATAACTTGAGGTAGATTTCCTGGAATCCCTATCTGACTGAAAATTTGAGTCTGTATACCCCAAGGGAACTAAACCATCTGCCTGGTAAACTAGCATATACTCTTTAGTCCTTTTTAGGTACTTCAAAATATGCTTTACGGCAATCCAGTGCTCTTGTCCTGGGTTAGACTGATATCTGCTAACCATGCCTACGGCAAAGCAGATGTCTGGTCTCGTACATTGTATTGCATACATTAAGCTTCCTACTGCTGGAGCATAAGGAACTGCCTTCATGTTCTCTATCTCTTTAGGTGTCCTCGGACACTGCTCCTTTGATAGAGCAATTCCATGTCTAAAAGGTAAGAAACATTTCTTAGAATTTTGCATACTAAAACGAGTTAGTACAGTACCGATATAGGAAGCTTGGGATAAGCCCAACATCCTTTTCTTGCGATCTCGTAGAACTTTGATCCCAAGGATGTGACCTACTTCTCACAAGTCCTTCATATCAAACTGTTTGGATAACCATACCCTTACATCAGATAATACCTTCACATTGTTTCCAATGAGCAAGATGTCATCCACATAAAGTACTAGGAATACCACCACGTTTCTGTCACACTTTCTGTATACACATGATTCATCCTGACATTGATCAAATCTATAGGATTTTATCACCTGATCAAAATATATGTTTCAAGATCTGGAAGCTTGCTTAAGTCCATAAATGGACTTCTTGAGCTTACAAACAAGATGCTCCTGACCCTTTTCAATGAACCCGTCCGGTTGCTTCATATAGATGTCTTCCTCAAGACTTCCATTAAGGAAAGCTATCTTGACATCCATTTGCCAAATCTCATAATCAAGATGAGCTGCAATAGATAAAAGAATCTGAATAGACTTAAGCATGGCTACAAGAGAAAAGGTTTCCTCATAATCGATACCCTCTCTTTGAGTAAAACCTTTTGCTACAAGACGAGCTTTAAAGGTTTTAACCTTACCGTCTGATCCTCTTTTTCTCTTATAGACCCACTTTCATCCAATGACTTTTACACCAACGGGTGGTTCTACAAGCTCCCAGACCTGACTAGAATCCATAGATTCTATTTCAGATATTATTGCTTTTTGCCAAGACTCTGCATCTTTATCTTGGAGTGCTTCATTGTAGGTACAGGGATCATAATCTTGTTCCTCAAGGACGAAGTCTGACGACTCTTCCAAGAACATATATCTATCAGGTTGTATCACAACCCTCCCACTACGACGAGGCACTATCGGTTGTGATGTAACATTTGTGACACGTTGTGCAGTTATTTGTGGTTCATCCTCTTATACTGTTGGTACTGATGTACTTGGTGTCTCACGTCTCAGTTCTTCTAGAATAACTCTACTTGTGGGTTTATGGTTCATCACATAGTCTTCCTCTAAGAATCGGGTATTGGTGCTAACAATGACCTTCTGATCCTTAGGACTATAAAATAAACCTCCTTTCGTTCCTCTTGGATAGCCTACAAACAAGCATACTTCTGTACGAGATTCCAACTTATCTGTTTTCCCATTCAGCACATGTGCTGGACTACCCCAAATGCGAACATGTTTCAGACTAGGCTTACGCCCAATCCATAGCTTTGTAGGAGTAAAAGGTACTGACTTAGAAGGAACCAAGTTCAAAATATAAGCTGCAGTCTCTAAGGCATATCCCCAAAACGAATCTGGCAAATCCGAATAACTCATCATTTATCTAACCATCTCCATAAGAGTTCTATTCCTTCTTCCGGCTACACCATTCTGTTGGGGCATTCCAGGTATAGTCAATTGGGATGCATTTACAGCCTCTGATAAATAATTCCTAAACTCTCCAAATAGGTACTCGCCACCACGATCTGATCGTAATGACTTGATACATTTTCCATGACGTTTCTCCGTTTCAGCCTTGTACTCTTTGAATTTCTCAAAGCACTCGGACTTACGGCGCATCAAATAAATGTATCCATACCTTGAATAACCATCAATAAATGTGAAAAAATATTCAAAGCCACCTCTAGCTTTGATAGTCATGGGTCCACACAAATCAGAATGAACCAATTCCAACACATCTTTGGCCCTATACCCCTTTGCCGTAAAAGGCCTTTTGGTCATTTTACCTTCCAAGCAGGATTCACAGACTGGTAGTGCCTCCACTTCCAATGAACTCAAAGGTCCATCTTCAACCAGTCTTTGAATCCTTCTTAGGTTAATATGCCCCAATCGCAAGTGCCAAAGATATGTTTGGTTCATACAAGAAGGTTCTTTTCTCTTATTTAAGTTAGATGACATATTATTCATTTCCATAAGTTGCATTGTGGGCAAAATAGGATTAATACATACAAATTATCAACCAATGTACCAGAACAGATAAAATGTTTATTCTTTCTAATAACAATATTTTCATTAAAATAAACTGAATATCAATCCTTAACTAACATAGAAACAAAAACTAAATTCCTTCTAAGTGAAGGTGCATAAAGACAATCTCTCAATGTCAAAGACTTATTTCTACCAAAAGATAAAGTAACATCTCCTAATGCAACGACCGATACTTTTGTAGCATCACCCATGAACAAGCATATCTCTCCATTACTGAGCCGTCTGGTTTTCTGGAACCCCTGCAATGTATTGTAGACATGATTAGTGGCTCCTGTATCTACACACCAGGTGTCGGTAGATAACATCGCTAAACATGTTTCAACTACTAGTAAATGAGATATACCTTTTTTGTTTCCTTGTTTGAGAAGTGGACAATCAGTCTTCCAATGTCCTGACCCTTTGCACTTGAAACATTTGCCTTTCGGCTTTTTCACCGCGCCTTGAGGTCCCATGCACTTCTTTACTGAGTTTGCCTGTTTCTGAATGTTATTCTTCTTCTTACCACCTTTTGGCTTAGAAGTAGAAGCCTTTTCAGAAACAAAAACATGACCACTCTGCCTAAAGAGAGATTCAGCATCCTGTAGCTCTTTTGCAAGTTCTGTCAAACTATACAACATTTTGTTCATGTTGTAATTAAGGCAAAAATTATCAAAACTTTTAGGCAGAGTCCCGAGAATGATATCGACCTGGGATTCCCTATCGATTTCAGCTCCAAGGATCTCCATCTCATTCAGATGACCCATCATCTTGAGAACATGATCCCTTACTGGTGTACCCTCAGCCATTTTTGTATTCATCAAACATTTCATAGCAAACTGCCTAGCTGCTCTACTCTGATGTCCGAAGAGTTCCTTGAGGTTATACATCATGTCATAAGCTGTGGCCATGGCCTGATGCTGATGTTGTAGTACATTTGACATAGATGCCAGAATGTAACACCGCGCCATCTCATCTGCCTTTTTTCACTTCTTATAAACCTCTTTGACCTCTTCATCAGAGTTAGCATCAGGCTTAGGTGGGCATTCCTCAACAAGTACATATTTGTACTCCTCAGCAGTCAGAACAATGTCCAAATTATGTTTCCAGTCAATATAATTAGGTCCAGTAAGTTTATTTTCTTTGAGAATCACCATAAGTGGACTGAAAGAACCCATTTTTGAAATCCTGAGAATCACATAAATAAAATTATGTAGGGCAAAAAAAGTTTTTTGAATTAACTAAATATTGATTCCCTCAAAACAATAATAAGAAATTCACCAACACCTTGAACACCATGAATTTAGCATGCCACGATAGTGTGGACGTATACAAATTCAACTTTGTTCAAGTAGATTTTTCTTATTAATTTTACTATCATGTCAATATAACTTTATGACAAATAAAATTAATATGCTGGTCTTGCTCTGGTCATACAAATAATAGCAGTGACTCTGATGGGGAGGATACCATTATTTGTATCTAAGTGTATACCATTACTTAATACTAAGTCCATTACCTTGTAATGAATTCCTTCAGATGGAGAAGTGAACACATACTAGGTAACTTTCTACAATTATCCCTAAGGAATTTTGTACTGGTGATCCATAATTATACTCATCCGATATGGAGGAAAGCACTAAAGTTAACACGCAAGTATAACTACATCACCTACAAACCAGTAATGGAGACCATAGGATTTATACTAAATAAAAATCCTCTCCCACTTAGTTATTTAACAATGAGGGTTTTTCTACCAGTTGATATTATGTCCATGTTATCCATTATTAATGTAGGCTTGGTTTTTTAAAAAAAACAACCACACAATAATAAACATGCATAATCAGAAAAAGCAAAATGACAAAAATAAGAGAAAATATCCAACTATTATGGTCATCTTTGCTGCTCCGTCCTCAACTATCTGAATCCAAAATCTGGCGCTGCACAGATCTATTCGGGGTTCACACATAATCTTATGCCTCCCGAAGGAGTTCACACATAATCTAGATTAAAAAATTAAAATAATAAGCACGATCAACCCTCGTGATTTTAATTACATCCACAGCAACAACAACATCCACGACATGTCCGTGGTTTAAATAACACAATCAAAAAATATGCATTGGACCATAATAGTTGGATCTAAGATGCCTGAAAACCGAGTTAGAACAGATCTACATCTACCGACTATTAG
Source organism: Iris pallida (assembly GCA_029216955.1). Classification (NCBI taxonomy): domain Eukaryota; kingdom Viridiplantae; phylum Streptophyta; class Magnoliopsida; order Asparagales; family Iridaceae; genus Iris; species Iris pallida. The sequence goes on along the minus strand of JANAVB010022597.1, from coordinate 19,995,848 downwards.
AACTGGGGATTCCCAGGACCCTTCCTTTGGTGTGCGTATTGATCGATAGAAAGTTAAACAGATCTAATATTAGTTCTAACCCTTCATAGACGGAAACGAGGGTTCACGAATTATACCTGCGGCGGAAAGGAGACAAGTAATTTCTGGCAATCTCGAGCGGATGACCCCAAGATCTTTTGTACGTATTCCTTCCTCGAGTTGGACGTCGTGTGGTCGACGATCTCCCAACCTTTTCTTCTTCTTGGCAGCCCTCTCTTTCTCTCCTTACGTGAATCACGAATTTAAAGAAAATTTCAGATTTCTGATCAGTAATCTGGCGGCCAGAGAATAGAGGATATATATAGGCTACGGCAGGGACCATGAGGAGAAATTAGGGTTAGGCCTCCTAACGGATCTGGATATCTCGTGTTCAGCCCGAACACACAATCCAGGCCCATTAACAATAGCTCGGTCTACTAATGAGCTATTGTTGTACTACCTCCCTAATCCCAAATTATGTTTGTGGGCTCCTTTTATTATATGCTCGTTTGGCTCCCCATGTTAAGATATTGTATGTCCGTCGATCAAATTAAGTTACTAACAACTATATTGATTCGACATCTTTTATCCTTAAGTAGTACCGCTCAACTTTATTTGTCATGTCGGATATAATCCACCTGCAGGGTTTACATGACAATCCTTATGAGCTCCTTAAGAGGACATCATCAACCCGATGAATCGGGACATGGATTCCATTTATAATCAACAGCCCATCATACATACAATGTTATTACCCAATTCATAGAGGTTGTTGATCCATAATGAATCTCACTCTTTTATGAGTCAACGTAATACACACTGCATATACATGTCCGTTATTATATCCGGATTAAGAGCACAAGCATCCATAATAATAGAGGTATTTGTTCTCTTATGTAGTCAGTACAAAGAGAACAACCTCAAGTGGTCCTGTTCAATACACACAAAGTGTACTAGTGTAAACCCATAGTCAAGATAGACTAATACCATATTACACTACAACCTTTTCAATAGATTGTCCAAGTCCATCTAGGTTGTGAACTATTTATATACTCCATAGGAAACTGATAATATGATCTTCTGTGTGACACCACACACCATATTATCTACAATATAGAATATCAGGCATTTGCATTAACACTTGCAACAAATACAATATGCAAACATTTGCCCACATGATTCACATTCAAAATTTAAGGAAATAAGGTTACTACAAAAGTGATTCTTTTAGTATATAATCCTAACAGTCATGGCACGACTCTGTCGTCCCGAGTTGAAGTTTGGTCAAGTACATAAGCGATGAGGCACTGCCTCGATCGAAATATATATTGACATTATAGCACGACCATGTCGTGGCACATCGGTTTGGTCAAACGTCTACGTCTTAAAACGGATCCTAAGGCAAGCCTAGAAAGACAATCATAAAGGGACTTGTATTGCACGAAGTAAATGAACGTGTCGGCTTTGTATGGGTGGGCGATGAGCTCACTCCACCAGTACAGTTGAGTACTAATACCCACATAATTTTTATGTGCAGGCACAGGTAGAAGCTCGTGGTACGGAGCTCGCTAGGATGCGTCGAGGCATGGAGTTCCTTGGCGATTCGTAGCGTGCGGCCGCGCGAACTCAAGACTTATACGGAACATAATGTAAGGATATTGCCTTCCGAAGCTTCCGCTGGCTCAAGCATTGTATCAAGAGATGAGAGAGAGCAGAGTGACTTCTATAATGAGAGAAACGTGAGCATGAGAGACTTGTAATCATGGCCTTGCACCTATTGTAATCTGATTGTTCAATATCAATAAAGAGTTATTTTGAATAACGTATGTTTTGATTCTAAATTTTTGCTGCATGTTCAATGTTTCTGCTTGGGACTTCTGTGCGACGACCCCGTCGTAGTCGATATAATCGGCCGTTATGAAACTTCCTTGCATGAGCACAATCTAGGCTCATGTGGCATCACGCCTTTGCGAGGACGATCGCTCCTACGGGAGCGGGGCGTGACATAATGGTATCAGAGCACGGCTTTACGTCCTTGGACTTCACGTCAAATTTCTCAGTTTTGAAAGCTCGTTGTCGACAAAAGAAGTGCGTGCTCTCTCTCAAATGTCCTACGGCATGTCCATACAATAAGTCTAAATAATTTCAAAAGCTCGTGCATGCGTTCAATCGAACACATCGGTAGGCCATCGCCGAAAAGCATCGGTAGGCCTTTATGCCGAACGGTGTCAAACTTGACTTGATAGAGAACACATGCTAAAGTTTGTAAGTCGCATGCGTGCCCAACTAGTCCTATGTCGACATTGGAAAATGAGTGTGCAAAATCGAATATAGTCCGCACGGGATAGCTATGCACAGGGCCTTTTGGCTTGGTTGTGCCGCGTGTCGCGCACCTCGACTTGTTGATACAAACGAATCGCGAGCAATATTAAGTATCGCTCGGTCGGGAACGGAGATACACTTAGAGTGTATATCGATAGGAACACTATCGGACTAATGCTTAGGCGTGCATGAAAGATTAGTCTAGATTTTGGGGAATAGTGTGAACGACTTAGTGGGTCGATACGACGTGAGCGATTACGTTAGAGATTCGTCGAACGAATTTAAAAGATGTGTTAGCGAGTAATACGAACGTGATTTGGACTAGATCGGATGGCTCGAATCCTGAGTGGTGTATGGTTTGTCGTGGAAATCATTCAAGCAAAAAACCGAGGATTAAGGATAACAATGAGTATGTCGGCGAGGCGTTGCGATCGCACAAAGCCTTAGAACGCGTCACGCTTAGTTGGTCGTGACTTCGAATGTCCCGAACGAGATGTCGTTCGGACAACTTGTGAATGGGCAACGCGAGTTAGAAATACGATATTGAATCAGGATTCGAAATAATGAATAAAAATGAATGTCTTGATCGAGGAAGCCTAGAGGATCGTACTTGTGATTTCGGATTTGGTCAAATAGAATTATGGTATATCCAATTCGAACAATAGCATCAGTTGTATGACTCGGAGTTCGTTACGAAGAAATATCGTCAGGTTATGTACATCATCGATGGTATTAAGGCGTATCAAAGATTGATGTGCGATAACTCGGGGGTACTTTGATTCGAAGAAAGACGATGGTGTAAAATGTCATTGTTCCGCTGGATGCTGTCCTCGAGATATTGTAATGTGTCGAGGAAAAGATAGACTTGGCTCGAGGATTTTCTAGTTGAACGAATGACGATCGGACTATCAAACTGAAATCGTGGCTTTGATAAAAATGAAATATTTGGATTGCTTCGACGATAACCACAACGTTGACGTTCTTGTCTTATGCGAACGCAACTCCAACCTCACACATGCGTCACGCCGATTAGGGCGATCACTCCGGGTGAGCACTGGTATGGTGATTAATACAGTAGGGGTGATCGAACTTGTATGGTGTGGAAATTTGATTGCTTCGACTTGTGATTTGACGTGAAGGTGGACTCGAGTATGACTCAGTGTACTTGACGATTGAACTTGCGGAATCAAGAATGAATTAGTCTGGACTCAAATAAGAGTTACGCCCCGATGAGAATGATTATTCCGCAGGAGCATTGCATGGTGATTCATGAACCACCGTAGATAATCGGACTCGCGTGAGATTGGGGCACAACATATTGTGGTGTTAGACGACCTCATGATCGAATACATGAATTGGTTAGAATTGGTAATTTGAAATAGATTTGAATATGTGCAACGAGTGCCTTGATGCGAACTAGGTGATCGTACTCGATGTTTAGAAATCTGAGTGACGCGAGCTTGGGGTAAAAAATCATGTATTATCGACTTTGGTTTGACCCTAGGATTGGTATCAGTGTTAGCATTATTGTTGGGGAACTGTAATTTCAATCCTGACATTGACTTAGCCTTGAGAAATGGCCTAGCGGTTAGGTGAGACGTCCCTGTTTCAAGAGTTAGTAATCGAAAGATTGACCTTGAGAATTGGTATGGATGGATACAGTGAATCAAGAATATGGAAATACCCCTCACGAGATTCGGCTGACATGCATATATTTTAGGGACGCCTAAATATGTGCACGATGCGACTCGAGTGAGAATGACGAATTCTCTATCATACGGCTTGGCTGAAATGCATGTATTTTGGGGATGCATGGCATGCGTGCACGATCCAACCAAGTGATACATTGAATTCTAACGAGACTTGAGGAATGGAAAGTATCGAGGATTTGAGATCTTGTTAAAGGAAAAGATTGATAGTCATGCGAGCGTGGCTCGGAACCGAAGAAACGCGTAGGCGGAGTGTGTACGAAGAGTCTTTGGATCAAAGTGGTCCATAAGTAAGTACTCGGTTAGTTTCGAGGATGAAACTTATTCTAAGTGGTGTATGATGTAGTGCCCCGTCCCGCAAAGTCAATCGGAGGAATCGAAACGCCGACGGTGTTCGGACTTATCCTTGCAACGGCTGCTCGAAGACTCGTTCGGTCGAGGCGACTCCTCGCTCAGGTGGGGTAGTTTCGGTAAACTTGCCTCATCTTAGCCTTCACAGAATAAATTGCATGTTTTCAACTTGCACAAGTAGGCTAATATAAAAGCTACGAACGCACATAGCTAAGGGAATAATCCCGACGGGTCGATATATGTTAGAACTTGGAAAAGGTCCCACGGCCGTCTTAGAAGTGTGTTCAGCGTGCTTTAAAAGTGACACTCGAATCCTTCGTTCTCGTGGCTTGGGAGAAGGAGAGTTGGTCTAAGTTTCCAAGAAGTTATGAACGTGGCCTAAGTCATAGGCGTCGCCCGCGTGAATGCTTGAAAAAGAATGCACGGTCCCGTCGTCCAAGGCTTGGCATAGCCTTCGCATGTCCCGTGGGTTAAGTCGTCTTGCACGGCTTGTGGCTTAAGTCTAGGCACTCGAGAACTTGGTTGTTCAAGTCGAACGCGTGCATGGCATGTTCCCTTGATGTGAAGCTTGGCGTAGCCTTTGTTCATCAATTCGTTGTGCAAATAAGTTAGGCAAAGTTATGCCAGTCGGTCTAAGCCATTTCTAGCACTGTCCTACTCTATCTGCGGTTGTCAAGTCGCGTAGTCCATTGATAACAAGGCTCGTCGTATAAAGTATATGACTTGAGCGATAGCGTCGCCTATGGAACAAGGTCTGTCTAATGCACGAGCCACGGTGGATTTAGTAAAAAGCATGCCACGGACAAAGGAAGTTCATGCGACTGGTTGTCGCCGAGATCGATCCCGCTACTTGGGAGTCTCGATAAGCCTCGTTCACGCGAGATCGGTCCCGCTACTTGGGAGTCTAGCTAAGTCTCGATAAGCCTCGTTCACGCGAGATCGGTCATGCTACTTGGGAGTCTCGCTAAGTCTCGATAAGCCTCGTTCATGAGAGATCGGTCCCGGTACTAGAGAGTCTCGCTAAGTCTCGATAAGCCTCGTTCACGGGAGATCCGTCCCGCTACTTGGGAGTCTCGCTAAGTCTCGATAAGTCTCGTACACGAGATCGATCACGCTACTTGGGAGTCTCGATAAGTCTCGACAAGAAAATACACGAGATTGGTCCCCCTACTTGGGAGTCTCGCTAAGTCTGGATAAGCAAGCACGCGAGATCGGTCCCGCTACTTGGGAGTCTCGATAGAAAGAAGGAAAACATGGTCATGAATAGGGAGGTCTTAGTAGATAAAGTTGAGTCTGCATGGTCATTGGACAACTTGTCGACAAGGTGTAGTCTTCTCGAATGATCGCCGGGGCGCCGAGATCATGTCGGCCCGGGAGAAGCGCGTTGTGGCTCAAAGTAGGATGCTGGATAACCGCATGGGAGATTCGGCACTTCCGAGGCTAGCTACCCGCGGAGGGACGGGCCGATATTCCCGAGCCAGTCCAAGATAGCTTGACATTGCTAGTGACCACTCATATAAATAGGTCGGCAGAATAGCGGCAAACTGCGTGTATGCCTTTGGATTGAGTCTAGAACTTGAATTGCATGTCCAGTCAGTAACACAATGTCTGGACCTAAGATTGGGCTGTAGCATAGGTACCGTGCTTGGCACGATACTTGGCGTCGGGATGTTCATGAAATCGACACTATGTTTCACAAGTCTTGTCTAAGTTGGTTTATGTGTCGAACAGGAAGGCCGCAAGGCGGTAGCATGGATAAGTCTTGATAAGTTGCGAGGCATGGCCTCAATCTTGATGCACGAACAAATCTAAGCAAGGTCTAGAGGCACGACCTGCATAAGTTGTCTCTTTGACGTCATTGGAAACTAGAATAGACAAGTAGATGTCATGGCACGACCCTGCCGTCCTAAGTTGAAGTTCGGTCAAGTACATAAGCGATGAGGCACTGCCTCGATCGAAATACACGTTGACATTATAGCACGACCATGTCGTGGCACATCGGTTTGGTCAGACATTTACGTCTTAAAATGGATCCTAAGGCAAGACTAGAAAGACAATCGTAAAGGGACTTGTATTGCACAAAGTAAATGAACGTGTCGGCTTTGTATGGGTTGGCGAGGAGCTCACTCCACCAGTACAGTTGAGTACTGACACCCACATAGTTTTCATGTGCAGGCACAGGTAGAAGCTCGTGGCATGAAGCTCGCTAGGATGCGTCGAGGCACGGAGTTCCTTGGCGATTCGTAGCGTGCGGCCGCACGATGTCAAGACTTATACATGACATAATGTATGGACATTGCCTTCCGAAGCTTCCGCTGGCACAAGCATTGTAAAAAGAGATGAGAGAGAGCAGAGTGACTTGTATAATGAGGGAAAAGTGAGCATGAGAGACTTGTAATCATGGCCTTACACCTATTGTAATCTGATTATTTAATATCATTAAAGAGTTATTTTGAATAACGCGTGTTTTGATTCTAAATTTCCGCTGCATGTTCAATGTTTCTGTTTGGGACTTCTGTGCGACGACCCCGTCGCAGCCGATGTAATCGGCCGTTATGAAACTGCCTTACACGAGCACAATCTAGGCTCATGCGACATCACGCCTTAGCGAGGACGATCGCTCCTACGGGTACGGGGCGTGACAATAATGTCATAACACAATAGTACTAAATATATTACAATAGTTTAACTAAGATTATACAATGTAATTGGAAACATGTTCCTAGTAGTAATAATACCTACAAATTTACTATAACAACACTATCAAGGTAAATATGTATAATCCCAAAATTGCAAGGATGAAACTGTAAAAGCTTCTAACATACACTCCCGACTCAACTAGTCTAGCACCCACCAGCATCCCATTGTTAGGAAGATATGAACTAATTACATACTTACTTTGGAAAAATATATAGAACTCAATTATATACAACCCAAACACATACCACACTAGCAAATTAACTGCAAGGTCCGATCCCAGTATTAGAAAAACAGAACACACAACCAAAATCACAAATCCATAGAAGATTCATACAAAGTTTTACATACAAAAATATAGAACCAAGTGAATAGATTCCAAATACAGAAATCCTCCCACAACTTGTACACTTACACAGATTCTCACATTCCCAGCCAGAGACCCGACCCACATGCATACTTCAACTACACATAACTGGCTTTACTTCACCATCCATTCAACCTAGCAAATAACATAAACCAAACTAACAGAAACACAAAGTTTGTATAGAAATTAAATCAATACAATATTGACACCCCAATATCTACTTATTCTGAACCCAACATACTCGAGCAATTGAGCATGGCATAGGCTAACATTCCTCAACCCAAGAACTCAAAGATGAACCAAAAGTAATCAAAGGAAAAATTATACAAAGCAGTTATTAACAAGGATCAAAATTGAAACTGCAGAACCTATAGTTTAACAAATCAAATAAAAATTTGTACAACCAACAGTTTCAAAATAAGGAAACCCGCCCTTACTAAATCCATTCATGTTGGTTCGTCCCCGCAGGCTCGGATACATAAGGAGGACACGGACTTGCTTGGTTACGCACATACGAACACAGTTATACTCTGTATACATGAACTGTGCCCCTAGACATAATCGCACCAGGACATGCACCACTGGTCGGGCACGATAGTATCTTGAATGCTCACACAAGACACAATCTAACCACTCAACCACCGATCAACACCATGCTCAGCCAAATCGAAGTAAAATTCACAATATTAAGAAGGGTCGAGCAGTACCTAAAGAGGAGAATCCAGAACTGATGCTAGGACATACTCCAATAATCGGACACAGTTTCCTTGTGTATGAATACAAATCGAGGTCTAGTAACTTGATCTCGACACTCGCCCCGAACAATCGATCAGCCACTCCTCTTTCTGTCTGACTCCCAGAATCAATTATTTATCAAGAACACTGCAATCACCCCTTCTAAAACGAAGCAAACTAAAATCAACTCACCTTGGTAGTTATGACAAAGAATTTGCTGAGAAGAATGTCACGGGAACGAATGATCGCCGGGAATGAAATGAAGCTAGCCGCTCATCGGAGTAGGGGTCATCCTCCGTGCACTAGACCATACGTCGCTGGTTCAGTCGTCGTGAGAAAGAAGTTCACCGGAGAGTATTGTCCGCCATCGCCGCGATCGCCGTCGCCTGGAGAGAGAAACGGAGTCTCAATCGCTGCCGTGGCCTCTCGATTCGCCGCTCGGGGAGAATGGTGCACCGTCGGGAAAGTGAGTTCCGCCTGGAGGATAGGGCTCCCGGAGTTGTGAGCACCGCTTAGAGAATAGGGCTCCCGCCGCCGCCAGAAGAAATTAGGGTTAGGGTTTGGAGGACTGGTGAAGAAGGAGGGATGGGGAATTGGGGATCTCAACAAAATTTGAAACTATTAGAGCGTTCTGTACTCTCTCCCTCTCCCTTTGCTTATTAATACAGGGGGAAAATGGTTAATTGCATTAAAGTCTACCACAATTAGTTATTTGCACAAATAATCCAAAAGTCTATTATAGAATTTGTCATGGTTAGTTAGAAGGTTGTTAGAAAAATTGGGACCACTAAAGTTAGCTAGAAAATTGGACCACACCCCAAGTTAGCAGCTCCATTTGTTAATTAATTAACCAAGATACTCAAGTAAACCTTTTTCCAATGTATATATATATATAAAAATTATAAATAGTAAAACAAACTTGAATTTAATTTAAAATATCATAAAATAATTTTAAAATTCTATAAAATCGGGAAAGCGGGGTTACAAATCTCCCCTCCCCCCTCCGAAAATTTTGTGCTCGAAATTCAAAGAGCAAGGTAGGATACAGAAATACCACGAAGTTTAAAAATCGATTAGGCACAATCAGAAATAATCAAATTACAAAATTCAAAAAAGATCAAAAGTTGGCCAAGCATGAAGTGAAACAAAGTTTAATTACGACTTAGAAGAGTAAAATCATGAAGGCATGATCTGCTAAACACGATCAAAATTGGGAGTTTAGCACTAGTGGACTAGAACAAGATAGAAAAATCATGGTTAGATAGGCATGACACGATCGAAATATAAATACAATTTAAAATCTAGTGAAACGGGATCAAAATCTTGCAATGTATATTTATTGAGAAAATCAAACGGTCCAAAGGTAAAATGCAAGAAGGGAAATTACAAAGGTTTATTGAGAAAACGTATGGAAGATACCCAAGAGGTATTAGTATCAAATCAAAGTAGACATTCAAGGATTGGTGATTCTCAAAAATTAATAATCATGTGAAAGGGGATATATTCTCTATGGTATCAAAGAACATATAGATATTCGAAGTCACTTTACTTAGAATTCCTGCCCCGCCATTGTATATCTGGCTGCAGTGAATTTTCGGTTCCGTGACTCGAGTAGTGATATGTTACCGAATATTATATCAACTTTACCCATTTTCAAACAATTATTAACGAGGCAACTCAAGAGATCAAATATGAAGAATTTCGGACAAAGTCTCAATAATACTCAAAAACCTATGATACTTGAAATCACTTCAACTTAGAGTCCCTGCCTCGCCAGTACGCAGCTGGCTGCAGTGAACCCACAGTCTCCATAACCCAGATAAATGGTCGTAGTGCGCAACTGTCCTGCCATAGTAGGTCGTCGAATATTTTTTAATTTTTTTCCACAGGAATTCCAAGGAGTTTATGAAGATTCATAATGAATTCTAATGGTGCAAGTCATGATAGAAAGTGATGTTATCTGTCCTTAGAAAACAATAAGTTTCACTAGGTACCAAGAACGATAACGATCCGACCATGAATATTTAACTACTAAAGAAACAAGCAAGAAGATTTTAGAAATAAGCCTTGAACTGGAAACGAAGTGTCGCATAATAACCCGGATCTCAAATAGAGAATAAAATCTCGAATGCTAACCAAATTCTCGTATAGGGAACATAACCTCAAATATGTAACAAATTCTCTAATGGTGGATAGAAGGCAAAATATCTATAACAAAATAAAGTCTCAAAATAAGAAGCGAAATCTCGTATAGGAAATAAAATCTCAACAAAATCTCGAATGAAATCTCACACAAGGTCTCAAATGAAAGCTTCAATAAGATCATGATTAGGAACTAAATCTCCAACAAGTCTCGAAAAATGAAACTCAACAATGTTTCGAATAGGAATCTCGAGTAGGAGTGAAATCTCGATTAGCACAAAGTTTGATTAGGGAACAAAATTTTGAATAAAAGCCAAAAATAAGAGACAAGGTTATGAGTAGTGAATATGAAAACAAGGTATCTAACATGAAACAAGTTCCGAACAAAAAAGCAAAACCTTGAATAGAAACCAGGGTTTCGAATAGGAAACAAGATCTTTAGAATAGAAAATGAAATCTCCAATAGGGTACACAGTCCAAAAAAATATAAAATCAAGTATCAACAAAGTCATGAATAAGAAACAAAATCTCGAATAGAAAATCTCAACGAGGAAACAAGGTTTCGAATAATGACTAGAAAATATGTTCCAATAGGAAACAAGGTATTGGATCGTAAATATGATACAAGCGAATCTCAATAGTAAACAAAGTCGTAAATAGAGAACGAGTCCAAAATAAAGTTAAGAATAGGAAATAGAATCTCAAACAAACATCAATAGAAGCGAAGGTTCAAACAAGGTTTACGAATGATATTTCGAGTAGGATAAATCTCGAATAGTACAAGTTCGATTAGCAAACAGAATACCAATAAACGAGTAGGAACAAGTATCCATGAAACAAACAAAATCTTGGATAGGAGACAAGGTCGAAACAAGTAGTGGACAAACAACTCTCGAATAGAAAATCGAAGTCATGAAAGGGGAATAGGCAAACAATATCGAGTAGTAGATTTCAAACAAATATCGAATAGTGGATATGAAACTTGTTTACTGAATAGGAAACAATATCTCAAAATAAGTTTCGAATATCAACCAAGGTTTCAAAATAGAAAACAAGAAGTTTCAAGAAAGGATCTAGGTGCTAAGAAAAATTTAAGGGGAGACTGGATTGCGTAGATAAATGGTTTTCTCCAACCATGCAAAAGAAGCCTTCTGCCTTCAATCTGTCTTCAGTGTTCCTCCGGGACTAGAATTGCTTTAACTTCTTTAGCTGTCCTGACGTAGGTTGGTCTTGCGATAGTGCTTCATGCGGTTGCTGAATCCAGAGAGACGATTCCCCTTGCTGTAGTCCTCGTGCTTCTCGTCCTCATCCTTGGACAGTGTGATCAGCGGCTTATGGGCAATTCTTGACTTGATGGGCAGGCGATCCGCAGAATAAGCATAGCCTCAGTCTCTTGCGTAACTCGTCGTAGTAGTGTCCTAGGCAGCAATAAAAATTACAAATGATCGTCGTCTGAATCTGAGTCTGGATCTGATGGTGTAGCTGAAAGGGCGTTGTCTGAGTGTGTCGATGCTTTGCGGATCCAGAGTAGTTGTTATCTTCATCATAAGTCTTCTTGTCTCTCTTCAGCTTCCCATCTCATTATATTGTCTGTGCTACATTCTGGATCTCCTGGTTGGTGACTTCAATCAGAGTTGTCGGGTCCTCCGAGACTTGGATGATCTTCAGTGGCGGCTCCAGGTTCTCGATCTGCTCCTCAGTGCAAGATATATGCTCAGTGTCAGGAAGGTCCAAAGGTCTGAGAGTCTGGAAGTCAGAAGTCCTCCCTGGTTCGAAAAGCGCATCTACAAGTCTGGCTCAAAAAAGGATGGCCAGCTCCCTCTGGTCATCAAGGAACTCCTGAAACATCTCCATCAACTACGTACTATCCATGGGGATAGTAGGGCGATAGAAGGTAGTGGAAGCTCGGAACCCTCAAGGGTAGGTAGATCAACAGTTCCGATGTTGCGCGCTTGAACTATCTGAAAAACAGAAAACTGTTAAAATATCCTAGTCCTAAAAATAACAAGTGTTTATAGAATATCGATATACCCGATGTACCCGATTTCCTATGTAGTAATCAAGTTTCCCTAGTTTATATCAAGTCCCCCAATAGTACACTAATACCTAGGTACTATTAGGACAGACCTGCATGGGCCACCACTAAAAATATGTCACGACCCACTCCCGAATAATCGGACACAAGTTGGACATGCCCAGCCTACGTTGGAAGACTCAACGTAGTAAGCCGTACCAAGCTAGGGAAACTAACAAGTCAATATGAATAAGTACAAATCACAGCATCTATAAACGATCCCAAAAAGATCACCATAATCCACAAGTCCATATAATGTAAAGGTACTAGAGTCAACGGGAATAAAATACGCTATGAACTCTACAAATTATATCTAGGAGTAAAGCTAAACAGTCTAAACCTGAAGCCTCTAGCTAAGTCATGTCTCCATCCTGCTCAGCTAAGATCCCGGGCTCTGGCCCATAAAGTAGAACAATATCCTGCAATTACACCTGCAACATATCAAGTCAGGAGCGGAGCAAAGTACAATTCTAGGTAATGAACAAGAACATCATGATATGAAAATGAGTACAGGAGAACATAAACTATAAAGTACAGGAAAAGAACATGAAAGTACATGAATATAAAGTACATAAAATAAAGTACAAGAATGTAAACCATAAACCTGAAGTACAAGACATGATATATGCATAATATTTGAAATACAACTAGCCTATGTGACTGGCTGGGGTGAGTACAGGAATAAGTACAGGAGTACATGAACAGCGGTACGACTTAGGATCCGCGTGCACGATGCGAGGCCTAAGCTATCTACATGAATATCAGAACATGGATTTGGTCACATAGCTAGTATATTTTTCCTCCCTGACCACAAGTAAGTACAATAACATGAAAGTACAAGAGTACAAGATTTTGTGTCATGACGTGTCACACAAAAAGTACAGAAATAATGTAAATGAACGTGAACCATAGAATGTACTTGCCTTGCTCCGGGTAATCAAGGGTAGGTAAAAGAGCTGGATGTCCACCTGAATTTTGTATAAGTTGGTTAAGCTTCTAAATAATCCCATTAGCTAATATTGTTACATAGTTAAAGATCAATGCTAACCCTAGGCTAACTATAGATATAGACTAGTCAAGGAGACTATAAAAATAGTCCTTAATCTCAGCAATTTTATTATCAAGATAAATTTGTAGGATACTGCCATACACAATAGTACTAAATATACTATAATAGTTTAACTAAGATTATACAATGTAATTGGAAACATGTTCCTGGTAGTAATAATACCTACAAATTTACTATAACAACACTATCAAGGTAAATATGTATAATCCCAAAATTGTAAGGATGAAACTGTAAAAGCTTCTAAAATACACTCCCGACTCAACTAGTCTAGCACCCACAAGCAACCCATTGTTAGGAAGATATGAACTAATTACATATTGTACTTTAGAAAAATATATATAACTCAATTATATACAACCCAAACCCAGACCACACTAGCAAATTAACTGCAAGGTCCGATCCTAGTATTAGGAAAACAGAACACAGAACCAAAATCACAAATCCATAGAAGACTTATACAAAGTTTTACATACAAAAATATAGAACCAAGTGAATAGATTCCAAATGCATCAACCCTCCCACAACTTGTAGACTTACACAGATTCTCATATTCCCAGCCAGAGACCCGACCCACATGCATACTTCAACTACAAATAACTGACTTCACTTCACCATCCATTCAACCTAGCAAATAACATAAACCAAACTGACAGAAACACAAAGTTTATATAGAAATTAAATCAATGCAATATTGACCCCCCAATAGCTACTTATTCTGAACCCAACATACTCGAGCAATTGAGCTTGGCACAGGCTAACATTCCTCAACCCAAGAACTCAAAAATGAACCAAAAGTAATCAAAGGAAAAATTATACAAACCAGTTATTAACAAGGATCAAAATAGAAACTGCAGAACCTATAGTTTAACAAATCAAATAAAAATTTATACAACCAACAGTTTCAAAATAAGGAAAACTGCCCTTGCTAAATCCATTCTAGCCGGTTTGTCCCTGCAGGCTCGTACACATAAGGAGGACACGGACTTGCTTGGTCACGCACATACGAACACAGCTATACTCTGTATACTATGAACTGCGCCACCTGGACATAATTGCACCTGGACATGCACCACTGGTCGGACACGACAGTATCCTGAATGCTCACACAAGACACAAGCTAACCACTCAACCACCGATCAACACCATACTCAGCCAAATCGAAGCAAAATTCACAACATTAATAAGGGTCAAGCAGTACCTGAAGAGGAGAATCTAGAACTGATGCTAGGACACGCTCCAATAATCGGACACAGTTTTATTGTGTCCCAATACAAATCGAGGTCTAGTAACTTGATCTCGACACTCGCCCCGATCAATCGATCAGCTACTCCTCTTCCTGTCCGACTTCCAGAATCAACCATTTATCAAGAACACTGCAATCACCCCTTCTAAAACGAAGCGAACTGAAATCAACTCACCATGATAGTTATGACAAAGAATTTTCTGAAAAGAATGTCACGGGAACGAACGATCGCCGGGAATAAAATAAAGCTAGCCGCTCATAGGAGTAGGGGTCGTCCTCCGTGCACTAGACCATGCATCGCTGGTTCAATCGCCGTCAAAAAGAAGATCGTCGGAGAGTATTGTCTGCCATCGCAGCGATCGCCGTCGCCTGGAAAAATAAGCAGAGTCTCAATCACCGCCATAGCATGTCGATCCGCCGCTCATGGAGAATGGTGCACCGTCGGGAAAGTGAGTGCCGCCTAGAGGATAGGGCTCACGGAGTGGTGAGCGCCGCCTGGAGGGTAGGGCTCCCGGAGTGGTGAGCGCCGCCTGGAGGATAGGGCTCCCGCCGCCGCCAGAAGAAATTAGGGTTAGGGTTTGGGGGACTGGTGAAGAAGGAAGGATGGAGAATTGGGGATCTCAATAAAACTTGAAACTATTAGAGAGCTCTGTACTCTCCCCCCCCCCTCTGCTTATTAATACAGGAGGAAAAAATAGTTAATTACATTAAAGTATACCACAATTAGTTATTTGCACAAATAATCCAAAAGTCTATTATAGAACTTGTCATGGTTAGTTAGAAGGTTGTTAGAAAAATTGGGACCACTAAAGTTAGCTAGAAACTTGGACCACACCCCAAGTTAGCTGCTCCATTTGTTAATTAATTAACCAAGATACTCAAGTAAACCTTTTTCCAATGTATGTATATATATATATATATTATAAATAGTAAAACAAAATTGAAATAAATTTAAAATATTATAAAATAATTTTAAAATTTTGTAAAAGTGGGAAAGCGGGGTTACAATATCCAACCTCTTTGGGCAATGTCAATCGTTTACTCAACTCATGAAGAAAGGCACCTTTTTCATCTAGAATGAAGAATGCCAGCGAACATTTGAAGATATTAACAAGTATCTCACAAATACTCTAGTCTTGGTTGCTCTAGTTGTAGGAAAGCCTTTCTTACTATATGTTCGTAAAATAGATCATTCTCTTGTGCGTTATTAGCCCAAAAGAGCGAAGAAGGCCATGAGCAAGCCATTTATTATCTTCATCCAATGATGACCTGTGCAGGGCACAGGTATTATCATGTAGAAAAAGAGTATCTTGTTCTGGTCTTTACAATCTAGAAGACACGCCACTACATGACTAGACAAACGATCCATGTCATATCAAGGGTGAATCCTTCCAGGGTCCTGATGATGAAGCGAGTGTGCTTAATTCTCTTTTATCCACATGCAATATGTTGCTATCTCCATATAACATTGTATTCATTCCATAGAAGGCAATCAATCAAAGGGTAAGTATTGGCCAATTTCCTCATAGCTCATCTAGTGTTAGAAATATCTAAACTCTATCATAATATTCTAGACGAAGTATTAGAGTCTAACACAGCAATGGAAGAAGCTATTTGGCGAATGTTCTTTGATGGTGCATCAAGAAAGTCCACAAATGAGTGGGGGGTAGTGCTTATATCCCTTACCACCTTATCAATCATCGTGCTACTCTCTTATGGAACCTTGTTCCAATAATATATCAGAGTATGATGGTCTACTCATAGAACTCCAGTTAGCAAAATAGTTAGGGTAGAGTACTTAGAGGCTTACAGTGATTCTAATATGATAGTTAGTCAAGTTCAGGAAGAGTATGAGATTCATCATAAAGAACTTATTCCTTAATATTAAGCGATGCTCGAGTTGGCTTCAACTTTCTATGCATTCTTCATCAACCATGTGCCTCGATTACATAATACATAAGCGGATGTTTTAGCTGGTCTTGTGGCATCTATAGCCATTCCATTAAAACACAGCATTCGATCACGGTGATTGGTCAAGAGTTGTTTGCGTAAAGAACAACTTGGATGTTCATCAAAGCTTTAGTGCAAAGACATATGTCAACTACAAGGACTAGAGGTTCCCTTTCGTTAGACTATTTTGTACATGGAATTCTACTAGATAATCCAAAGGAAGCTATTTCTTTCAAGAGACGATCTCTTTGATTTTATTACGATATTGTAGAAGAATGAAAATTTTGGCAGACTTGACAACCATGCGCCCAAGTCACCAATAAAGACATATGCGCCCAAGTCACCAATGAAGACATGCGCCCAAGTCACCAATGAAGACATATGCGCCCAAGCACCAGTAAAGTCATATGCGCCCAAACACTAGTAAATCTATATGCCCAAGCGCCCATTCCAGGCTACTCCAGAAGGGGGCGCATAGCCCTATTTCAGGCTATGCGCCCAAGCCAGAACAGCCCCCGATTCGATCAAACCCACGATCAATCGTGCACCGAAGCATACGGCCACGTCAGTCTCCACGAGCAGTCATGCACCGAAGCATGCGGCCACGTCAATACCACGATCAACCCACGATCACACATTCTGCATGTGCCTACTCCTATGCACCCAAAGCAGGACTATGCGCCCACATGAAAACCAGTGTGTTTCCTCATGTGGGTGCATAACATTATTCCAACACAAGAACGACTATAAAAAGGGGTCTCATACCTCTTCAAAACACAGAATGGATAGAATTTTCAAATGCCAAATTGCTGCACTTCTTGTCAGTGAGCCGAGAGTTAGCAATTTTCTTAGGTTTTCTTCCACTTTTGTAATCGAAGTGCCAACGAAGTAAAGGAGCAACTTTTGCTCGATCTCCATCATCCCATTCTCCAGAATGTTTTTTGTACTCGGGGATCCTCAGCGCAGGATCTCTCAGGCGTACTCGATTTGTGGTGCCTTGCGCCAATAAGAAAAGACAGTATTTCTTCTTCTTTTTTGTGTGTCCACAAAAATGGCGACTCTGCTAGGGACTACCTTTTCCTCTGACGAGAAGGTGGTGACACAATCCGATATCGACAAAGTGGGGAGCACTCAGAAGATGTTGATTATGAAGTTCGATCAACAGGCGTTCGAAGAGATGCTCTCGAGGGACGGCTCTACTCCTTCGAAATCAGCGAAGCCAAACAAGTCTCGCAAGACTTGGCTTACGAAGGCTCGCAGTGCACATCCTGCCAGTATCATAGCAGATATACAACTAAAGGATTCTGTCACATGGGCGCATGGCTCCGCCACAGAAGCTCAACAAATGAAGAAGGCTCACACCGTTCCGGGCTCTACTAGCCCAGCAACTTCTCTTATATGCAACCAACAACAGAGTGTTCAATGCTTGAGACTTGGCAAATGAAAACACTATAATGCCAAGAATCGAAGTGTTCGACACTCTGGGTAAACTCAGCGAGGCTCACAAACTAAGAAGGCAAAGTTAGAAGAAAACAGTGCTGCTCCACCAAGCAAGCACCCAAAGTTATGCACCCAAATGGGTGTATGGGCGCATAACCCTGGCCAAAAGACTTCTGTCTTCGATAGATTTGCATCTAGGGTCATGCGCCCAAGGCTATTCGTCCAGGCTCAACTGACCCATACTATGCGCCCACATCGAGGAAGCTTAGGCATGCTGCCAAGAAGCATGCGCCCAAAGGAAGATTCTATGGCCTATGCGCCCACAGCAAAAAGAAGGTCCCAATGCGTATAGCACGGGGCTGTCTTCAAGGTCATCACAGAACTTAGGTGTAGGGGTTTCCCCTATACGCAAACTATGTCCGGATGTACCAACTCTACTTACAAACCCATATACAAAGCTCGACGATGCATGTGACATGGGTTTTAAGGTAAAACTCCCTTCCGTTGACTTACGCAACGTGATAAATTCTAAGCGTAAAGCGAGGGAGGATACAACAATTCATGGCGCACATCCGTGCACCAGTATTATCATCAACTGCTGCTGCTCTAAAGCAACAAGAGTGCCTCAGAGGCAGTCCGTGTTTCAACGACTGTGTTGCTCTGACGATAAAAAGCCACTGTGTGTTTCATCCAACATGGCTTCATGGGGTCCCCCTTACGGATGCCCCAATCAAAGACGGTGGACCACGAACCCAACTTTCTCTCTCAGTTCTGCAAACAAAAAAGGAAAAAGTCTGCCAACAGATAGCCGACAGGCTGTCACATCTGAAGGAGTCTATATGGGTACTCGGTCGAAGATGAGATTCTGTATAGATGACGAGGACTCCCAAGCTGGAGGCAGTGTTCCTTCAGATTCTGAAGCAGATAACCTTCACACTGGGGGTAGCCTTCCAGATGACGATGATCTCTCCAAGTCTGACGGCGACTATCTATCTCTCCTACCTGAAGATGAGGGACTTGTCAACTCAGAGACAGACAGTATCAGCACTAGTTGTACTGTTTCCTCTATTCATCCTCATATAATATCTACATACATGGCAGATGGAGAAAGACCTGAAGAAGCTAGCGATCAAATAAACAAACGGCTGGAGGGTCTTGAAACAGTATTTGCCAAGATCACTGATACGCTTACCAGTATCATGGCGGTCCAAGATGCTGGGGCTGTTCCTCCACTTCAATAAAATGTCTCGGCATACGTTAGTCCAGCTCATAGCAATAACCCTTCTTTACTACAGAAGAAGTATCATTCTGTTGTGCCTCCTCCAAATCTTGTAAATGTTGGGGGTGACCCTTCACCAACGATGCCTGACAACCGTACAGTAGCCGTTTCTCAACACCTGCTCAATCAACAGGATGCAATCGATTCTCTTGTTGCCCGTCTCGATACAATCTCACATAAAGATGAGCTTCAAAAAAGGGGATATCTCAACCCTACCCTCCTGAATGGGAGAATGCTACTTGCCCTCCTGACTACAAGCCGCTGACGTTGAATTCATTTGACGGGATGACTTCTCCTCGCCAACACATGACATACTTTAACACGCAGACTCTACACTTACCCAGGGACGATCCGTTCTTGTCAAAGCTGTTCATTAGCACCTTGCAGGGGGTAGCTTTTGAATGGTTCTGCAGTCTGCCTGACGGTTGTATCAATTCTTTTAAAGACTTGGAGAGGTTATTCCTCGACAGGTTTTATGAGAGTGGCATGCAAGTTAGTATGTCCACCCTCATCGAGACCAAGCAAAGGAGGACTGAGTCTGTCATTGCTTTCATCGAACGCTTCAGGCAGCTAGCGTTGAAGATGTCCTTCGGTATACCAGACTCAGAAATTATGGATACTTGTCGACATAACTTCCTTCATACAATAAAGTTTTGTCTGGGTATACATAAATATGATACATGGCCTGCTTTTATTGGGGCCGCTGATGCTTCTGAAAATGACGTCCCTAATCTGGAATTACTGGGTTGAAAATACCCAAATCTGAAGACAAAAGCAAGCACCCTCAAACTATCCCTGTCCATGGGGGTAAATGGAAAGAAGTCTTAAAGGTCGATACTTCCAAGGGAGCTTTCGATTCTCAGGGCGCCTCTGACAAACCTAAGGAGACTTACTCCTTCGACGAAGATAATATTATTACCATTTTTCACACATTGACAAAGGATAATAAACTGACATTGCCTCCACCACGACATCCTGCAGAGGTAAACTAACTTAACGATCCCAAGTACTGTCTTTACTATCAGTACATGTACCACTCTAACAAGGATTATATCATCCTGAAGAAGAAGATACAACAGCTTATCGACAGTCAAGTGATCAACCTCGAAGCTAAAGACAAGGTCGTATCTTCTAACATGATCTTTCTACAATTTGGTGACTTTCCTCCCAGAGAAGTCCCAGACGGCGTAGTTCCGATCCCTAAGGCGATAATAGAAGTTGTCAACCTGCCGCCAGCTTGCAACTCAACCTTGGTACCACTCACAACTAATCGTAGTGAGATCATGTGGGTCCATCCGGACCTTGTGCAAGAAATGACGCAGGGGGTGGCATCTACCAAAGTAAAGAGGGGCAAGAAATACAAATCGTGTCATATGGTGTCTTCTCCCATTTACGAAGTCCTATCTGGCGAGAAGCGATCTGGGAAGGCTTATCTACAAACTTATGACCCTGCACAAGAAGAAGCAGTACCTTCTCAAGCTCCTGCTACCCTCACAAGTTCGGAAGCCAGCTCGTCGAAGCCTTCAACTACTGACAAAGACAATTAGAAAGAGACACAATTTGACAAGTCTCTGAAGATGCCAACTCTAGAAGGCATGGATCGGCCTTACAACTTTGACATACTGGCACAGCTGGCAAATACACCTGCCAGATTGTCTCTCTTCGATCTATTGCGACTCTCCAAAGAAATACATAAGGCCTTAAGTGAGGCATTACTACATACCGACTCTTAACTCGCTGAAGTCAAAGCCCCCGCTGAAGATCCTACATCCATTCCTCACTGCCACAGTACTATAGAAGTGGTGCCTGTAGAAGCATGGAAGAGAAGATATTACTTTTAGTCCCATATCGGAAAGGAGAAGAAGAAAGGGCTCATTCCATTCTATATATAGAGCCCCCTTACCTCCTTTGAAAAGGGCACCAAAATAAAAAAGAAAAAAGAATCACTCAATTGAGTCACTTGCTGTCATGGCAAAGATGAGTTTGGTTCTGAGTACTATGCACCTTCACGGGCTAGTATTAAGCAATCCAAGGCGGCACGGGCCATGCGCTTTAAACGTGCTATGCCAACAGTGAACCAGAGATGCGCACGCAGAATCATGCGCACTACCAATGGTAAACTGTACAGAATCGTCTCGGGTGCATTTGCAGCAGATATAAGCCAACTCTTAAAGTCCCCCTCCTACTTGGGTACAATTTTTGTGCTTCAACCAAGTCAGGGGGGATCTCTTGCGTGCTAGACCCCATGCGGCCCATTGAGAATGTCGAAGCTTCCAACTTGGACTCTTCCTACTACGTACCTTCGGGTGCTAAGTTGAAGAAATCTAGGGCCATATCGTATATTTTATGCACAGGCCTGTCATAGCTCGTCCTATCTCGCAGTGCTTTACTAGCCTCAGATCATGGAGCCAATATGATGGTCTCAAAAGTCTTCCTATAATGATCGAGAGCAAGTGCTTTACTAGTCTCAGATCAGGAAGCAAAGTGGACTCGAGCTACAGAAACAAATGGACTCATATGGCCAAGTGGACTCGAGCCGTAGAAGGAAGGCTCTTGGAGATCCCATGCGGCCAAGTGAAACCAGGCCGCAGAAGGAAAGCTCCTAGAGACCCCATGCGGCTAAGTAGACTCAAGCCGTAAAAGCAAGGCTCTCGATGATTCCATGCGGCCAGGTTGACTCGAGCCGCAGAAGCAAGGCTCTTGAAGAACCCATGCGGCCAAGTGAAATCGAGCCGCAGAAGCAAGGCTCTTGGAGACCCCATGCGGCTAAGTGGACTTGAGCCACAGTGAAGACTCTTGAGACTTCATGCAACCAAGATGATCTGAGCTGCAGAAGGAAGTCTCTTGAAGACCTCATGCGGCCAAGCCAATTTGAGCCGTAAAAGGAAGACTCTTGAGACCTCATGCGGCCAAGATGATCTGAGCCGCAGAAGGAAGGCTCTAGAGATTTCATGCGGCCAAGCCGATCTAGGCCACAGAAAAAAGACTTTTGGTACCACATGCGGCCAAGTTGATCTGGGCCGCAGAAGATTGATTCTACTTTTTTGTGGGGGCGACACATGGCAGTTTGACCAAGTCTCAACCACCCAGATTTGCTACAACAAAATCTCAACAACCACCACCAGCTGGCAGCCCAAGATCGAGTCTTTGTGCGCTGTGACAGACACATGGCCACGTGGCCCTTTATGCGGCCCAAAAATCTACTACTGCAAAAAATACTATAAATAGCAGGGTACCACACCCATGCAAATGGTTGGCAATCCAAGGCTGGTAACCTATGAAAGGTAATTTCTTCAAGAGCAAGGACCGTGTCAGATAGTCCAAGGAGTAAAGCAGAGTTGCCACACTTTCTCGAACCTCTATCGTCAACCCCCAGAATAAAACTAAACAATTATACTTAGATTATTTCCTAGGATTTCTTTCTAGGCTTTCTCTTGTACAAGCAAGTTTGCAATCAAGTTCAATTCATCTGTAATTTGTTGTGCTTGATAGTTAATGGCAAACACGATGGCGACTCTGCTGGGGACTTCCTTCTCCTCTGATGAGAAGTTGGTAATGCAATCTGACGCATCCAAGCTTGACTCCACGCAGCAAATACTCGTGGTTCGATTTGACCAATGAACATTCGAAGAAATGCTCTCTGAAGGGAGAACCAGCCCATCGTAGAAGTAAGCCAACCCAAAGAGGGCCCACAGCATGTCGAAGCACAAAACTGTTGCTCCCGACTAGGTTTTTGAAGAAGCTCCTTCTGCAGCCCAAGACGGTCATCAAGACTCTCATGTGGCCTTGCTTCCGACCGCAGATAACCTCACTGTCTCCAAATCCAGTAAAGAAAAACACTACGATATTGAGTTTTTGGGGGAACAAGGGAAATCTATACGGACGAGGAAGAGGCCGCATAAGAGAGATGGGCAGATGACTCGTGCGGCAGCCAACTCTGGCCGCAGACAGATCGCCCATACGGCAGTAAACTCTGGCCGTAGATAGATCACCCATGTGGCAGCCAACTCTGGCCACAGGCAGATCACCCATGCGGCAGCCAACTCTGGCTACTGGCAGATGGCCCATACGGCAGCCAGTCATGGCCATAGACAGAGTATCTCATGCAGCCCTGTCAGAAGCTCTGTGTTCGACCGTCTCTCATGCGGGCCTGACTCCATGTGGCCCATTGAGAATGTGGGATGTATCAATCTAGACTCTTTTTACTATACGCCTTCGGGGGCTAAGTCAAAGAAGTCTAGGGCAGTATGGGCCCAACAAGCCCAGTCAACTGTCCAAGTTGTTGACCGTCAGCAGGTAACGTTAACTGTTATACGGGCTCCTGATGGAAAGTTGTACAGAACCACCCGCGTCCAGTCTCCCAGGGCAAACGGATGGGATGGGTCTCAAAAGTCTCCCTCCAACAATCGAGTGCAAGTGCTTTTACTAGCCTCAGATCAGGGAGCAAACATGATACCTACGCACCCTTGTGCTCGGGATACCCGAGTCCACAAATAGGATACAAAGGTAGATCAATCCGCTATCGACTTGCGGGAGGTGATTACTCACAAACGCAAGGAGAAGGAAGCAAACTTGGCATGCGATGAGCCCCTCTCGGGACGTCGTTGCACCCAAGTCATCATCAACTGTTGCTGCGACAAGTCGACAGCACCTGAAGATCTGCAGTCCATTTTCCAACGACTGCTGCAGCCAGTACCTTTCCAACAACAACTTCAGAAATAGGTGCAAATTCCGGAAGACGAGGAATTTTATGTCTGCTACTGTAATTCAACCCGAAAGGTTCTTCCGACAAGGGAGAAAAGAAGACAGGCTCTTTCAGCCCGACAATCTCTGCCAATATTGTAAGAAAACTCTCGTCTGGAGGACTGCCACCGACAACTACAGGGGGTGTCTACCTAGGCACTCGATCCAAAAAGGAGCTTACAACACATGGGGGTACATCCTTGACCTCCCTGGGGGTAGATGAGGCCAAGGGTAGCAGTCCCCTCAAAGTATGTGACAACCCAGTTGTGGACACACACAAAAAGAAGAAGAAACGATATCTTTTCTTTATTGGTGCAAGGCACCACAAATCGAGTACGTCTGGGAGATCCTGCGCTGAGGATCCCCGACTACAAAAAAGAATTCTGGGGAATGGGACGATGGAGATCGAGCGACAGTTGCTCCTTTACTCCGTTGATACTCTGATTACAAAAGTGGGAGAAAACCTAAAAAAATTGCTAACTCTCGACACACTGGCAAGAAGTGCAGTAATTTGGCTCTTGAAAGTGCTCTCCGTTCTGTGTTTTAAAGAGGGATGAGACCCCTTTTTATAGTAGTTTTTGAGCTGGAATGATGTTATGCGCCCACATGAGGAAACACACTGGTTTTTAAGTGGGCGCATGGTCCTGCTTTGGGCACATAGGATGTAGGCACATGTAGGCTGCGTGGTCGTGGGTTGATCGTGGTGCTAATGTGGCCGCATGCTTCGGTGCACGACTGCTCGTGGAGACTGACATAGTCGTACACTTCGGTGCACATTTTAATCGTGGCTTTGACTGAGTCAGGGGATGTTCTGGCTTGGGCATATAGCCTGAAACAGGGCTATGTGCCCCCTTCTGTAGGAGCATGTCTTGGGCGCATAGAGCTTCACAGGGTGACTTGGGCGCATAGAGCTTCACATGGTGACTTGGGCGCATATGTCCTCATTAGCTTGGGTGCATAAGGCTTCAATGCTAAAATTTTCATGCTTCTACAAGATCCCCTTCAAAGTTTTTGATACTTAAACGAGTTCAAAATACTTTGAAAGAAGCATGGACCGTCTTCTCGTGATGCAGTGGACGCATAACATGGCTCTCTCTTTGGGCGTATAGAGTTTGGACAGCCTGTCAGAGAGACGGCTGTTGAGATCTTCCTCAAAAATCTGAACTAACAGATTCATCGGGGTGGAATTTGAAGAGGTCCATCCTTCATACGTTGTCCACGTCAGCAAATGACAGTCGCATAGTATGCAAGAGGCCGGATCTTCACATGGGCGCATAGGCCATGGTGGGCGCATAGGCGCATAGAAATAGGGGCACATAGGGTATGGCCCATGACTATAAATAGGCTCTGAAGGAGAGAGAAAGTTTATTATTCTCCTCTCTTAGAACTTTTAAAAGACTCTTCATCTCTTTTCTTTACGAACCATGTCTCGCAAGGTCGCCAAGAGATCTGCGAAGGGCAAGGGGGCTGCACCGAGTGGCCCTCCTCCTGCGGTAGCGTCCTCACCAGTCCAGGACCCAATTCTGGGTGAGGCCACACCTCAAAAAACAAAGTCTCGAGCGTTAATTTGCGACGCTCAGACTTTTTCTTCTGCCTAGACACATGCGCCTATGGCAACATACTTCTGTGGGCATTCTTATGCGCCCACAGAAGTCATGCGCCAACACTGTGGTGTGCTATGCACCCATATGTTGCCATAATATGTGCCCACATATGGATGCATATTATATGCCCATATACTGTTGTACGTTATGCGCCTACATGTTTGTTTTGGGCACATAACCCTTTTGGCGCATAGCCTTTTGGGCGCATAGCCTTTTGGGCGCATAGCCCTTTGGGCGCATAAGAGCCCTTCAGCACTTAGTTTTTCCTGCGGATTCTGAGTCTAACTTTCTCTTCTATCCTTGCAGTAAACATATTTATCCCAGAACTTGAGGGAATTCCTTTCGGCTCTTCTTATCAAGTCCTCTGTACCACTCTCATAACAAATATAATCAGCATAGTTCAAGCCATGATCAGTCAAAACCAGCCTACGAAACGTACACTCGCCATACTTGAACAGGATAAGACCTTCTTGAGGCAGATGCTTAACGATGAGAAGTTCTTTCTTGGAGGGGCACATCGTTTTAAGAAGCCGTACTTCCTATTTGGTGACAGTATGGAATTTAATGATGGCGAGACCATACGCTTGAGGAACCCAATGGTGATCCATCTTAACAATCAGATGATATGGCTACCGTTGATGGAGCATCAGTATCCTTGGTCTGCTTTTACTGTCTTAGCCGTACGGCAACAGATGAAGTGGGATCTAACTCCTGAGCTCCCCTGGGTCATCTTTGGAAGAATACAGTTTGACTCAGGCGATCAGAAGAAGGACACTTTCAAGTGTGTCCGGGGCTCTGCATCTTACTCTACGAGGGGACTACAATCTGGTGCCGTAATGAACGACATTCCGACTAACCTCCATCTTTATGCCGCTGACACGCTTTACAATTTGATGATGACGGGGAATGTGTCATATCCCACAGGGAAGATACGGATGGAAGGCTGGAGGTATCCATCTTCATTCTGGAGAAATCTCACTGGCTGGGTGCTTTCCACGTATGAAGCCACCCTGAAGACTGTTGGCCTTTATTATGCTATTAGGGCCACTCAATATGGTGTAAGGGTCAACTGGCCAATGTTTGTCTCTTTGGCAGAGTTATATAACCTTCACACTTGTACCTTTTTTACTCCGGATGGGGAGATGGGATTGGCTCTTCATGAGATGCAGGAAGTGTCGAAGCTTCTCTGGGGCACGGAGCCATATGAAGAGTACGTGCCTTGTGATAAAGAGCTCAGGAATCTGGAGAATGAAAACTCCGAGATGATTGATGTGTACAAGGAATTACTTTGCCACCTCCTTATCTGTCATAAGATTACTAAGAAAGGGAGGACCGAGGGGGCTAATCCCCACACGAGAGCTTAGATGGGCTACGTTTTCGTTCAAGGAGAAGGGGAGGACCCGACCTCCTTTTCGATTTTAAAACCTATGACCAAGTCCGATATAGAAATTCGGATGACAGATTATGATACGACGGATACTGAGGACAGTGATGATCCTAAGTCCCCAATCGGCCTCTACTTCCGCTAAGCTGAATATTCGTTGTCAGAGAAAGCTGTGCTGGCAGCTTTCTTAATGATCTGGCTTCGTGACTGCATAGTCCCTGGAGGTTCAGGGTCCATTGAGAGAATAAGCCGGGGTATGATACTTTCGGCTGTGAAGCTGGCATTCGGATACCGTCTTAGATTGCTTCCCGCGATGGTCTGTGCTACTGGACGAGGTTTGCGGGACTTTGTTAGTAATGTGCTGACTTCTGACGGCAGGGTCAACTTCGTCCGGACCGAACTTCCGTATCATTTCCTGATGGAGTGGCTGCTACTGCATTGTCCTACCCTAATGAATGCTGGGCCAGTGGCGGACTCTTTGGCAGGAGATGCCTTTCTTCGTAGATTTTGTGATACAAATTGGACTGTCACCGGTGTACCCGCCTGCAGAAAGGCTTTAGGCTTCTTAGAGAACTATGAGTTCTTCAGAGTATCCCCTCCGTCCGGCAGCAGTAATATGGGAGATATCTTAGTGGATGAGGGAGTTCATGCCACTAGTTTGACTACTGGGGCGTTTCACTGGCTTCAGTCTATTAGACTATCGCATGTGGTGCTCCGAAACAGGAATCATGCCTATCTGGAGCCATATCTGCCAAGCCGTTTTGTGCGACAGTTTGGTTACTACCAGCTCCTTTTGGGAAATGCTAGCCCACATTTGGAGTCGATAGGCAGCTTAATTGACGGGGCGCGTGCTTGGATGTATTACAATACCGGGTGCACGGGGGCAGTCTTCACTCTACCCTTGGATAAGCCTGAGACCCATTTGTGCTATGTTGTCGCCAAATTTTATGTTCAGATCAATACTTTTTATCCTCGGTATGATCGTGAATAGAGCTTGATATTGGGGACTCGATTTGGCCCCCTTCCTGCGAAAAAGGCATCGAAGGGCCGTAAGAAGGAGAGTGTTGTTCCTACCGTGAAGCCAGCCGTAGTACCGCGGCCGAAAGCTATCCTTAGGGA
Organism: Iris pallida; assembly: GCA_029216955.1. Classification (NCBI taxonomy): domain Eukaryota; kingdom Viridiplantae; phylum Streptophyta; class Magnoliopsida; order Asparagales; family Iridaceae; genus Iris; species Iris pallida. Next base: position 19,967,602 of record JANAVB010022597.1, on the reverse strand, counting down.
GCCAACAGTGTCTCCAAAGGAGGACACGAAAGATGATGATTCTTCTCCTCTCAATCCTCCTCAGAAGAGAAAAGCATCAACTGAATTGGCCCAGGAGCCAACTTTAAAGCGGAAGAAGAAAACTGTCGCCCTGAGGAGAGCCAAGGAAGTGGGTGCTGGCTCACCTCCCTTGAGGAGGTCCTCCCGGCAAACTGGAAGAGGTGGAGTGGCATCACGTGTTGTTACTATTCGGGAGGTAGATCCCTTTCTAAACTCCATAGATGTTATGGTCAAGCCTTTAGAAGCTTTCTTACCTTTGTGTTTGTCCTTTGCATAGGACCCTAAATTTGAAGCTGAGGCAGGTGCCTCCTCATCTAAGGAGGTCGATGTGACAACAACGTCCCTTCCTTGTCCTCGACAGGCAGACGACGCTCTGCCTTCCTCAGCCAAGGAGGCTGAATCAAAGGATGGTCAGGGCGAATGCCCAGATTATGGTGGTGACCAAAGAGCCAGTCCTTCTTTCGATATCTCCCGGGGGCGATGTCTGAAATCGGGGCCATACTAAAAGAGTTGGACGAGAATCAAGTCCAATCGGCTCATCCTCCTGCGGGTACGTTATCTTTGTGCCTCTCTTCGGATGAGATTTTTTGACTTCAATTTTGCGTGCTCCTCGTGAGGCTGACCACGACTGTATGTTCCCTTGTAGACAAAGAGAAGGGACCACTCGCGAAGATAGCCCCAGGCGTTGGAGAAGGAACAGAAGTTGTTTTCGGAACCTCCAAATTTATTGGTGCAAAGGGAGCTGTTAGTGAACCGGTATCGGTTACAGAAGGAGAGGTTGAACAGCCTGTTGAGGGGACTGTTGCTGAATCTGCTTTCGTTCCAGCTGGGATTATGGAGGAAACCAGGCCTGATGCCGCTCGAGGCCTTGGTATTATTCTCCTTGAGCAGTTTGGACCTATTCTTGGTTTCCCTGAAGCCAAGACTGATAGCGTAGCCCAGGCTGGTGCTGAGCAAGCTGAAGGTACGAAATTATAACTCTTTCACATTTTTCTTTTCTCTTTTTTTTTGGTTACTGATGTATATATTATTTTCTTGTCATGTTCGGCTTCTTGTCAGGTATCCCTTTCTGGAGCGGAAGAAACTCTCCAGGCCTCCTTTCCGACAACCTCCACTAAAGACGACGAGATAGCCCAGGAAGTCACCAAAGCTTTTTACTCTGTGCTGAAAGTAAAGCTTCTTGGAGTCTTGAATCGGAATGCTGCCTTTGGCCCTGTGAAGGTTGTTGCCGAATGCCAAGTGGCGACCTTCGAGAGCATTGCCGGCTATGAAGAGTAGGCTAATACTCTGAGAAAAGTTCTGAATGACCTGGAGGGTCCGGTAGCCCGATTCCGCGATGCCAAGCAACGGAGTTCGTCGTCCCTATTCCGTACAGAAGATGAGGCTCTGATCATGGCTCTTACGAAAGAGAAGGCTACTTTCCAAGCGAGGAAGGATGCCCTCGTTTGAGAGATCGGCGAATTGGCTGACCAGTTCAACGTTGCAAGTGAGGCGCGTGCTGCCTCGAAGGATAAATTGGCTACACAGATTATCGAGAAGTATAATCATATCGTACAGATCCAGAGCGAGATTGCCCAACTGAAAGCCAACTTGAGGTCGGCAACGTCCGAGCAGGAGGATTACTTGGCTCAGACTGCCATGACTGCCACCACTTTTGTCCATTTGAAGGAACAGCTGGTGAAGTTGGAGGGAGAGCACATGAGTCTGATCCTTTTCGAGGATGAAACTGCTCGTCAAGAAGAGGCACGCCGTCGAGCTACCGCAAAATCTGAAGCCGAAATCGTGGCTCTAAAGGACAACATCAACCGCCTATGTATCCCTTAGATTTTTTTTGTTTGTAACTATTTTTTTCAGCCATCACGGCTCTTGAACCCCTTTTCTCCCGTCTATTTGATAGACGTTCAAAATAAAGAACAAAGAATCTTTTCAAAATGAATATGGTTTTGTGAAATATCGGAACTAGAGGTAATGTGGACATAGTAATGATATTTCTGGTGGGTATTCCGCTGGGGAATTTGATGTGGACCTATTATCCATTTCATATTCAAGTTTTTTTTGAATATAGATAATAAGTTGAATGAAGCTGCTAGTAGAGGTAATATGGACGTAATAGCAGGGGATGTTCTATATCTGACCAGAGGTAATATGGACATAGAAAGATATATAACATTAGGTGGGAGTGGATAATTCAAAGGTAATATGGACATGATTATCCTTGATGAATGCTTTTCTCAGAGGTTATATGGACATGGCAAACATTTCTTAATCATTCCACTGGAGAAATAATTATCGAAAAACAATTCAGAGGTAATAGGGACGTGACTTATTTTCGTCAAACCGAGTTTGGACAGAGTCAAAAGCGAGAATGATTCCACTTGGAAAATATTTTAAAGGACCTATTATCCAAGGCGTATTCAAGACTCTTGAAATATGGATAATAGTTAGATAATTTTCGAATCACATAAACATTGCACTGTATATTTACATGACTGAACATATGTGAACATTATATAAAAAAGGTTACACATATTATTTCTTCAGGAACTTGCCGTTGATAGGCATCAAGAGCAAGTCACCATCAGGCTTGGTTAGTCGGTACGCACCGTTAGGATACACTGATTCTATAATGAAAGGACCTTTCCATTTAGGATGAAATTTCCTTTTTGTTTTGTGTGTCATGACCATTGGTCTTCTCACCGCTATGACTAGATCACCGACTTGGAAGATTCTTTCCTTCACCTTTTTATTGAAGGCTTTAGAAAGACGTGCTTGGTATAGCTCAATGTGCTGCTGAGCTAACAAGCATTTTTCGTCTAGCGCTTTAAGCTCTTGTAGTCGCAGACGGTAGCTTTCTTCAGTAGTTAACTCACTAGCTAAGGCTACTCGAAGAGAATGAATCTGAATTTCTAGGGGAAGAACTGCTTTGCTCCCATAAATTAGAGAGAATAGCGTAGTGCCTATTGGAGTCTGGACCATTGTACGATAGGCCCATAGACATTCGCCGAGCTTCTCATTCCAATCGTGCTTGTTTGAAGACACGAACTTCTTGAGAAGTTTAATGATCGTTTTATTGAAGGCTTCTGCTAGCCCGTTAGCCGCTGGATTGTAGGCAGTAGAGGCTACATTCTGGATTCGATTCCTATCGCAGAACTGATTGAATGCATGGCTTACGAATTGTGGACCATTATCATGGATAATCCTGTAAGGTAGGCCGAAGCGATAGATAACATAATGTTTGATAAAATTGATCACGTTCGACGCCTTCACTTCGGTGAGCGGTATAGCTTCCGTCCATTTGAAGAAGTAATCGGTTATGGCTAGGATGAACCGATGTCCTCTGGAAGATGGTGAGCTGATTAGGCCTATGACGTCCATGCCCCAGGCTTTAAAAGGCCAAGATGCTACCGTCGGGTATAGAAACTCCGAAGGTTGGTGAATGAAATCGGCGTAGAACTGACAGGCTCTACACTTTTTTGTATATTCAACAGCATCTGCTATCATCGTGGGCCAATAATAACCCATTCGTTTGAGGCGATCTTGTAATTTGGGGCCTGGTTGATGTGCACCACAAACTCCGTCGTGAGCCTCCCGGAGTGCATGTTTGGCTTCTGTGTTTGATAAATATCGTATCAGTAGCCCGTCGTAGGAGCGTCGGTACAATATCGTGGTAGCTGTGTCATAATAAAGTCTGAGGGATCGCCTTTGGATAGACACTGCTTCCTTCGGGTCCTCCGGGAGGATCCCATAGACGGCGTAGTCTATGAAAGGAAATCTCCAGTCTTTAACATCGATATTTGTTTTCGTTGTATAACTGTGATGAATATGCAATACATTTTTTATACAGAATAGTTCTCGACCGGACACTGTGATCGACTGTTGAGTATTGGTAAGGACGGTCAAGGAAGCAGTGAGACCGGCTAGAGCATCTGCTTCTATATTCTGTAGTCGAGGCACATGCTCGATGAAGAATCCAGCAAAAGTAGACACCAACTCGATTGTTGCTCTGTGATAGGGGATGAGATCTTCGTGATGAACTTCATTATCCCCTCGGACCTGACTAACTATTAGCTTGGAATCGCCGTAAGCTTCTAGATAGTCAACTTCCAGTTGTTTTGCCAGTTATAGGCCGATTAATAGGGCATTATATTTGGCCACATTATTGGTGCATGGTTCCATGAGAGAATATGTACGATGTATAACCAGATGATCAGGTGACACGAGCACGATGCCTACTCCGGCCACAATATTTCCTTTAGGTCCTGTTCTTGATGTACCGTCAAAGAACATTCGCCAAATAGGGATTTCTTCAGTTGCAGTGGTAGACTCTACTACTTTATCAGGGATTTTATCATAGAGTTTGGAAGATTCTGGCATCGGATGAGTTGCTAGGAAATCAGCTAATGCTTGGCCTTTTACTGTCTTCTGAGGAACAAAGAGCATATCGTATGGAGTCAACAACATTGCCCATGTAGCTAAACGGGAATTGAGAGAACCTGGTTTAGTCATGAGTATTCTGAGAGGATTGACTTTAGATATGATGTGGATAGTTTGTCCAGACACATAGTGGCGTATCTTCGGGATGGCAAATACCAGTATAAGGCATTCCTTCTCCATAGGTGTGTATATGTGCTCGGCACCCACTATTGTACGGCTAAGGTAGTAGATTGCATGTTCATGGCCGCCTTCATTCTTTTGAACTAATAGGGCGCCAAGAGAATGGTCCATAGTACGGACATATAGTAAGAAAGGCTTTCCCATTATTGGAGCTACCAATACTGGGGGGCTTGTAAGATATTACTTGATGTCGTCGAATGCACGTTGACATTGTTCAGTCCAGACGAAAGATACGCCTTTCTTCATGAGCTGAGTGAATGGTTGACACCTTCCAGAAAGGTTCGAAATGAATCGTCTGATGTAGGCTAGCATTCCTTGTAGTCTGCGTAACTCTTTAAGGTTTCTTGGAGGATGCATATCGAGGAAAGCCTTCACTTTCTCTGGGTTAAGATGTATACCCTTTGAAGTGATGACGAAACCAAGGAACTTGCCGCTGGAGACTCTCAGAAAGGACTTAGTTGGATTCATCTTGAGTTGGTGTGCACGTATTAGTTCGAACACCGTACTCAAGTCTTGGAGGTGGTTGCCCTTGAGACGACTTTTAACTGCGATATCGTCTACGTAGCACTCTACTGTTTTGCATAAATGATCGCAAAAAATTGTGTTCATGGCATGCTGGTATGTCGCCCCTGTATTTTTCAATCCGAAGGGCATCACCGTATAGCAGTATACCCCCAACGGTGTTCAAAAAGATGTGTGCTTCTCAACGTCGGGGAAGATATTGCTTTTAGTCCCACATCGAAAAGGAGAAGAAGAAAGGGCTCATTCCATTCTATATATAGAGCCCCCTTGCCTCCTTTGAAAAAGGAACCAAAATAAAAAAGAAAAAAGAATCACTTAATTGAGTCACTTGCTGTCATGGCGAAGATAAGTTGGGTTCTGAGTACTATGCGCCTTCACGGGCTAGTATGAAGAAATCCATGGCGGCATGGGCCATGCACTTCAAACGTGTTATGCCCACAGTAAACCAGATATGCGCACGCAAAATCATGCACGCTACCGATGGTAAACTGTACAAAATCGTCTCGGGTGCGTTTGTACCAGATATGAGCCGACTCTTAAAGTCCCCCTCCCACTGGGGTGCAATTCTTGCGCTTGAACCAAATCAGGGAGGATCTCTTGCGGGCCAGACCCCATGCGGCCCATTGAGAATGTCGAAGCTTCCAACTTGGACTCTTCCTACTACGCACCTTCGGATGCTATGTTAAAGAAGTATAGGGCCATATCGCAAATTTTATGCACGGGCCTGTCATAGCTCGTCCTGTCTCGCAGTGCTTTACTAGCTTCAGATCAGGGAGCCAATATGATGGTCCCAAAAGTCTTCCTACAACGATCGAGAGCAAGTGCTTGACTAGCCTCAGATCAGGGAGCAAAGTGGACTCGAGCCGCAGAAACAAGTAGACTCATGTGGCCAAGTGGACTCGAGCCGTAGAAGAAAGGATCCTGGAGATCCCATGCGGCCAAGTGAAACTAAGCCACAGAAGGAAAGCTCCTGGAGACCCCATGCGGCTAAGTAGACTCGAGCCACGGAAGCAAGGCTCTCGAAGATTCCATACGGCCAGGTTGACTCGAGCAGCAGAAGCAAGGCTCTCGAAGAACCCATGCGGCCAAGTAAAATCGAGCCGCAGAAGCAAGGCTCTTGGAGACCCCATGCGGCCAAGTGGACTTGAGCCACAGGAGGAAGACTCTTGAGACTTCATGCGGCCAAGATGATCCGAGCTGCAGAAGGAAGTCTCTTGAAGACCTTATACGGCCAAGCCAATTTGAGCCGCAGAAGGCATGCGGCCAAGATGATCCGAGCCGCAGAAGGAAGGCTCTAGAGATTTTATGCGGCCAAGCCGATCCAGGCCGCAGAAGAAAGACTTTTGGTACCACATGCGGCCAAGTTGATCTGGGCCACAGAAGATTGATTTTACTCTGTTGTAGGGGGGACACATGGCAGTTTGACCTAGTCCCAACCACCCAGATTTGCTACAACAAAATCTCAACAACCCCCACCAGCTGGCAGCCCAAGATCGAGTCTTTGTGCGCTGTGACAGACACGTGGCCACGTGGCCCTTTATGCGGCCCAAAAATCTGCTACTGCAGAAAATACTATAGCAGGGTACCATACCCATGCAAATGGTTGGCAATCCAAGGCTGGTAACCTACGAAGGGCAATTTCTTCGAGAGCAAGGAGCGCGTCATATAGTCCAAGGAGTAAGGCAGAGTTGCTACACTTTACCGAGCCTTATCTCACCCCCCATAATTAAAACTAAACAATTGTACATAGATTGTTTCCTAAGATTTCTTTGTAGGCTTTTTCTTGTACAAGTGTCACGACCCATACCCTAGAGTAAGGGCACGAGAAGTGGGTACGTCCAGCCTACGCCGCAGTGTCGGCGGTAGAACGCTGTCCTAGGTCAAACATCTAACAATATAAAGGTATTGTACAGTATATACACTCCGAATGGAGGTGACATAGCAAATACAGTCTCAATCACATCTAAGGTAGAGCATGGTAAAAGATAGATAAAATATAAAATCCACAAAAAGATACCGCAAATAGAAGTCTAAGTGTTTAAGATACACAAACCCAGAAAACATCTCAAATCTCAAATACAGTAATCCATAAATTAAATACAACTCAAGACAACTAAAATAACTATCTATACAACCTCTACTGTGTCTCCTCTAGGCTAGCAGGCAACCTCCAAGCTATCTGTAAAATTTATCAACAGGTCCAGTCAGGACAGGAGCGAGCATAAAACATCTCACGCAGTTCATATCAAGTTAGGAAATATAAAGCATGCAATAGAGTAAGATATAGGAAACGCTGAAAGAAGAATGCATATAAAAAACAGCAGAGATTTGATAATAGGAAATCTCTATATATGATAAGTAAGAACCGTAAGCAATATTTGATTTAGAGTACAATATGGTTATGTAAATGGTTTAGGACAATGCAATGGTAACTCCATTGTACGTGAGTGCACAATGGACATATACAATAGTTATACAATTGTGCACAATAGGATTTGATTACATAATCAATTCTACTCCCCCTCCCTAATCAATACACAAGGATCCACTCCAATTATGTTATCTTATACAATAGTGTACAATGTTATACAATAGATGTACAATATTATACAATAGTTGTACAATGGTCTATCCATGGGACTCATGTGATAATAAGAGTACAATATGCACAATGAGTATACAAGGATAAGGGTATTCAATAAATATAATATATAAGTAAAATGCACATCACAATATATATTTAGTGAATACAAGGGGATAACATCTCAAAAGAAGATCCATATAGTACCAATCCGTGATAACAATCGTGTCAGCATCAAGTACAGTAATCTAGAGCAAGAATGTAAATCCAGACAAGTATGAAACGGTCAGAGAATGTACTCACCTGATAACCTGAACAGCTGATAGGTATAGAGGTCCAAACTGAAGCCACAGAGTCCTATTTAGAGCAACACATGTCAAGATGTATACGAGAGATTATAAATAAAATGTACAATGTATCTGCATGCTGTCTAGGTCAAACTAGACTAAAGTCAACACTTGGTCAACTCTAGTCAACCACACTAGTCAAATTAGGTCAACTAGGTCAAGTCCTAGCCCAAACAAGTCTAACAAGTCTCACTAGGCCTAACCAAGCCTAGGCTAGCATTCACACAATCACAAGATAATGTGAACCACAATAATGCATAATATAAAATAGATAATATATATAAATACATACCTTCATACATACATGCATATCCACATTACATACATATTTATATATATAGGCATATGTTACATCATGCATATTTACATAGTTACATAGATATATACATTCATGCACATTTACATACATACTTTTATACATTAAATATGTTAACATTCATTACAATGTATTATATTTTACTTATACCTTTGATTGATTGATTCATTCATATATGACATTCATTCATACATATTACATACTTACATGCATCTATACATTATATACATTGTATATAACATGTAAAAATAGAAGAGGAAAAAAGGAGAAAAAACTGAATTGGAAAGGGAAGGGAAAGAAAATGTAAGAAAAAGGGAAAACAGTGGACATATACATGCTTGCATCATATATTCTATATTACCATACATGCTATCATTATATATTATATTATATTATTTATATATTATGCATTCATATCTATCATTACATGTATACCTTGTATTCATATCTAGCATTCATTATATACTTTCATGCATACATTGTATATCATTCTTTCATTCATGCATTTATGCATTGCTTACATACATTATATTAATTGCATTCCTACATGCTTGCATTAAACCATATATATACATTAATTTAAAGAGGATATATATCATATATATATCATTTCATTCATATAACATATCATGTATTACATACTCTATATTCATTTAATACCCATACTACATAGGCTCATAGGTTACACAAAATGCATATATCGTATAGTCACTCTTCTACTTAAAATCAATACTGTACCAATTGGGCCTCTACTAAATTCTAGGATTAAAGTATGTTGTAGCCCTTCGTGTTAGCTTTCCGAAACTTCAAACGGATCGCATTTTTGTGTCTGAAAGCTCCCGAAATCGCGAAAATACTGAAACACGTTCGTCTTTCGTACAGCTGACACTCAAATAATTCTACATAAAGTTACAGAAAAAATTTGGCTTATTAAAATATATATTTGGAAATCTAACTTCGATACGGTTCTTTTAAAAAAACGGGAGATAAATTGGAGTTCTAAGCTAAAAGTTATGACATTTCTAAGTTGCTTTGGTTAATAAAAACGTGGATGAATATTATGACGAATTTGACTTGTTTTGGACAAAAGAACACATATAGGCCAAGATACTTGGATACAAACATAGGTATCCAAATGAAACTCATTCTAACCATCCTAACTAAGATCAATCCACTCTCTAACCATTCTAAAACTGAATTTAAATATCTATTTAAACTATTATCATACATACATACACATGGGGTGTCCTAATTTGGGATCTATCAAGTAGGACACAAGACACATATCTAAAATCCTCAAGAGAGATCCAAATGGCCTCAAATTTGAATCTAAATGGGACACATGCATGAGGATGGATCCTACGGATTCAAAACTAATTTATATGTAAAGGAAATCGATTTAGATGATGGGTTTTACCTATTGGGAGTGGAATCCCAATAAAATCCTTTAGGACACGGCTCCGATACGAAGATCCCTCAAAGTGGACACTCCTCCTTGTACTCCTCTTCCAATCCTTGGTAGCACCCTTCCCTTGGAGAATGGGAATGATTGAGGGAAGGTTTGGTGAAGGAATGATTTGATTTGGAGATCAAATCAATGGGAAGGCTCTCTAAAATTAGGGAAGAACAAAAGGAAAATAAAAAAGGCAAGATTGTAATGAATGAAATGAATCATTCTCCCCTAAAGGTGGCTGCCATAAAGAGTCCATTAGGGCTAACGAAAAATGTCCTAATTTCTCCTCTCTAGTCTCATATGGTTAAGTCTAGACTAGGTTCAAGTTTGGGGTCAAAATGATCTAGTTTTGAGTCTCTAACTTAACCATTCTAACATGATAAAAATTAGTTTAATTAACTAACTTAAATGTTGGGTTTTGTGGGCCATGCTTAACTTAATATTGGGTCCCATCTAGAGTTTAAGCTACCCGGGTCACAATACAAGTTGGAACGAGACGAAACTCAAACCCGACTAAACAAATCCAATAAAAACAATATTAAAAAATATAAAATTTTCCAAAATATTAAAATATGAAAAATAACCAAAATCATAATACATTAATTTAAATATTATTAAAATAATCTAAAATTCACCAATTAATCAAAATCCTAAATAATTCAAAAGTCACAAAATGACCAAAATACCCTTAGCCTAAAAAGCTGTAAATAGTCATTCTAATCATATGGTTAGGTCCCCATGGTCATGGTTAATCTCTAGGCTCAACAGTTCTAGGGTTCACTAGCTAACACATCAAAATTATAATTCACCAATTTTAAATAGTATTAAATTAATTAAAAATTCCCGTAAATCATAAATCCTATTATTAAATAATAAACTTTTACAAAAGTTTAAAATTACCCTTATTTTAGAAAAGTGGGTGTTACAAGTCTACCCTTCTTAGAAAATTTTGTCCTCGAAATTAAGATGGTCGTACTTCTTCTAGAGTCTCGTCCCCAACAATCAAAGTCTCAGAACTTACCTAAATCATACAATTTAAAAGAATGACATACAAGGTCATGGCATACGGTGGTAGTGTAAGTCTCATCTAGGTATACTAGTTACACTAGACCAAAACAATCATAGGGTATCAAAATTTACAAGCAATCAGGGGTGTTAAACTGGAAAAGATACAGAAATAACAAATCATCAAGGCTTTAAGGCATAATCAAAATCAAAATTTAAAGCACAAATGTCGAGCATTTAAATCCAATCACAATATATATATATATATATATATATATATATATATATATATATATATATATGTAGTGTTAGAAGGGAAAAAGCTAGCATTATGTAAAGGTCATGTGGTTCGTGTGTGTATGGGTGTATGTGGACATGTTCATATGGTTAGATAGTAGGCATGTGTGTATGTGAAATATACATGAAAGTGTATATGAGAATTTGGGTTTCAAAATAATAGCTATCCAGTTACACTACTCATGGCATATTGGTTAACAATCTACAATATACAACCTATTTACTCATAACAAGCATGGCTAACCATATATATATATATATATATAAAGAGGTAGAGATTTAGTTATGTATCTATATACATTATAACATGTATGCATAAACTCTATATATATCTATATAGATATATGAACATAACATAGAGAGGAAGGGTTAGGTTTACATGACAGTGTATACTAAGTTAGGGTGTGTGTGTCCTTGTACAGGGTTATAGCTTTAGTATTGAAAGGTTAAACCCAGTTTTAGTTCAGCATTTACATACAAAAATCTGAAAATGAGCTAACATTTAAACCAGTGTAATATTAACATAATGCAGTTTCAGATCTTTGGGGGTTTGAAACATCACAACCAACTCAATGCTCCCAACATATCCTAACATGATGGAGATGAAACCCTAATATACTATCCATACATTTATCTATGCATACAGTTTAATATTACATATTTAATCTGAAATTGAACTAAACATTTGAAATCAATGTAAAAAAATGTTAACACGTATTCAGTTTTAGAATTTTGGAGAAATTCGAACATCAAACCATCCCAATGTTTATCGCAACCTAACATGTAAGAATATGAAACCTAACATTATATCCCTACATACAACAATGTACACAGCTCTAAATATTACATTAGAAAAAAAAACAGCAAATTGAACTAAACATTTGGAATCCAGTATTAAGGGTTAATATGCACACAGTCTCAGATTTGACAAATTCAAACACAAAACGCAACCAATTTCTTTAAGAATTGAAACCCTGTATATAACATACATGTGCAGTGATGTAAACAAAACTAATAACATGAAATTTATATTTAAATTACGAATTTAAGCTGGAAAAAGTAGAGAACCAGTCTCTGATACTGTAGTGTATCAGAAATATTGGAGTTTTGAGAATTTAAACATCAACAACATATTAATATGTATTTAGATAGGTTGGTAATCAAAGCGTAGCATACATACGTGTCAGGCAAGTGTCTGTGTCCACTATATATTCTCATGTCCCAATAGAAAAAAATTAAATTCTACATCAAGACCAACATTTAGATTCCTACCAAGATTACAAAGTAGGTGATTGATGTAATCAAGACAGTTTTATTATTATTATTATTTAATACAAGAATAATAGCAAGAAAGAAATAACAATAAAATCTGTTCTGCTTATTTGTTTAAAAGAAGGAATCATTTTAAAACCAGAGCTATAATATCAAATCCAAGATAAGGTCTAGCAAAAATTATCGATTCATTGTATTATGAAGAAACTCATAGCAAGAAGTTACACAAGGTTATAATAACAGCTAAAGCTACTCCTAAGTTAAATAATGAGAAGCAAAACAAAACAAAACAAAAAAAAAATTTGAAAGACTGAACAAAAGTAGAGAAAACTTGTTCAAGAGTATTTAAGGTACAATCTGATAATCATATGCGTCTATCCAAAATCATGGTACTCTAAATCCTCGTTATACTAGTAAGCAAGGCTACGATAATCACAAAGTCCTCGACTTAGGCACATACCTCTAGAATCATGGTATTTAAAATTTTTGCGATGCCGCTAGCTTGGCTGCGAAAACCTTAAATTCCCACACCCGAGAAATATATCCAAGGTCAGACTATATGTCCTCACCATGCTGGCTAATGTGACTGTAAAAGACTAGATTCCATAACTTAGATGACCTAGCCCATATAATTTCATCTTGACAAAAATTAAATTAAATCAACAATGGATACCCAAAAATTAAATTCATTAACTAACCAAGAAAGATAAATATAAACTATTAGAATCAAATTTTAAGATATTTTATAATGAGATTCTCAAGGGTCATCCCAGGAATCTCTCAAGGGATCCTAACTGTGATTGAGTACCTTCAAAAATATATCATAATCCTACTGCAGGCTGTAGTGGTACTCTAGTTCAAATACCACTACACAAACTCGACCTGCATGGGCCACCACTAAAAACGTATCACGACCCGCACCCTAGAGTAAGGGCACGAGAAGTGGGTACGTCCAGCCTACGCCGCAGTGTCGGCGGTAGAACGCTGTCCTAGGTCAAACATCTAACAATATAAAGGTATTGTACAGTATATACACTCCGAATGGAGGTGACATAGCAAATACAGTCTCAATCATATCTAAGGTAGAGCATGGTAAAAGATAGATAAAATATAAAATCCACAAAAAGATACCGCAGATAGAAGTCTAAGTGTCTATGATACACAAACCCAGAAAATATCTCAAATCTCAAATACAGTAATCCATAAAGTAAATACAACTCAAGACAACTAAAATAACTATCTATACAACCTCTACTGTGTCTCCTCTAGGCTAGCAGGCAACCTCCAAGCTATCTGTAAAATTTATCAGCAGGTCCAGTCAGGACAGGAGCGAGCACAAAATATCTCACGCAGTTCATATCAAGTTAGGAAATATAAAGCATGCAATAGAGTAAGATACAGGAAACGCTGAAAGAAGAATATATATAAAAAATAGCAGAGATTTGATAATAGGAAATATCTATATATGATAAGTAAGAACCGTAAGCAATATTTAATTTAGAGTACAATATGGTTATGTAAACGGTTTAGGACAATGCAATGGTAACTCCATTGTACATGAGTGCACAATGGACATATACAATAGTTATACAATATTGCACAATAGGATTTGATTACATAACCAATTCTACTCTCCCTCCCCAATCAATACACAAGGATCCACTCCAGTTACGTTATCTTATACAATAGTGTACAATGTTATACAATAGATGTACAATGTTATACAATAGTTGTACAATGGTCTATCTATGGGACTCATGTGATAATGAGAGTACAATATGCACAATGAGTATACAAGGATAAGGGTATTCAATAAATACAATATGTAAGTGAAACGCACATCACAATATATATTTAGTGAATACAAGGGGATAACATCTCAAAAGAAGATCCATATAGTACCAATCCGTGATAACAATCGTGTCAGCATCAAGTACAGTAATCTAGAGCAAGAATATAAATCCAGACAAGTATGAAACGGTCAGAGAATGTACTCGCCTGATAACCTGAACAGTTGATAGGTATAGAGGTCCAAACTGAAGCCACATAGTCCTATTTAGAGCAACACATGTCAAGATGTATACGAGAGATGATAAATGAAATATACAATATATCTGCATGCTGTCTAGGTCAAACTAGACTAAAGTCAATACTTGGTCAACTCTAGTCAACCACACTAGTCAAATTAGGTCAACTAGGTCAAGTCCTAGCCCAAACAAGTCTAACAAGTCTCACTAGGCCTAACCAAGCCTTGGCTAGCACTCACACAATCACAAGACAATGTGAACCACAACAATGCATAATATAAAATAGATAATATATATAAATACATACATGCATATCCATATTACATACATATTTTTATATATAGGCATATGTTACATCATGCATATTTACATAGTTATATAGATATATACATTCATGCACATTTACATACGTACTTTTATACATTATATATGTTAACATTCATTACAATGCATTATATTTTACTTATACCTTTGATTGATTCATTCATTCATATATGACATTCATTCATGCATATTACATACTTACATGCATCTATACATTATATACATCGTATATAATATGTAAAAATAGAAGAGAAAAAAAGAGAGGAAAACTGAAATGGAAAGGGAAGGGAAGGAAAATGAAAAACAGTGGACATATACATGCTTGCATCATATATTCTACATTACCATACATGCTATCATTATATATTACATTATATTATTTATATATTATGCATTCATATCTATCATTACATGTATACCTTGCATTCATATCTAGCATTCATTATATACTTTCATGCACATATTGTATATCAATCTTTCATTCATGCATTTATGCATTGCTTACATACATTATATTAATTGTATTTCTACATGCTTGCATTCAACCATATATATACATTAATTTAAAGAGGATATATATCATATATATATATCATTTCATTCATCCATCATATCATGTATTACATACTCTATATTCATTTAATATCCATACTACATAGGCTTATAGGTTACACAAAATGCATATATCATATAGTCACTCTTCTACTTAAAACCAATACTATACCAATTGGGACTCTAATAAATTCTAGTATTAAAGTATGTTGTAGCCCTTCGTGTTAGCTTTCCGAAACTTCAAATGGATTGCATTTTCGTGTCCGGAAGCTCCCAAAATTGCAAAAATACTGAAACACGTTCGTCTTTCATATAGCTGACACTCAAATAATTCTACATAAAGTTATAGAATGAATTTGGCTTATTAAAATATATATTTGGAAAGCTAACTTCGATACGGTTCTTTTAAAAAAACGGGAGATAAATCGAAGTTCTAAGCTAAAAGTTATGACATTTCTAAGTTGCTTTGGTTAATAAAAATGTGGATGAATATTATGACGAATTTGAGTTGTTTTGGACAAAAGAACACATATAGGCCAAGATACTTGGATACAAACATAGGTGTCCAAGTGAAACTCATTCTAACCATCCTAACTAAGATCAATCCACTCTCTAACCATTCTAAAACTGAATTTAAATATCTATTTAAATTATTATCATACATACTTACACATGGGGTGTCCTAATTTGGGATCTATCAAGTAGGACACAAGACACATATCTAAAATCCTCAAGAGAGCTCCAAATGGCCTCAAATTTAAATCTAAATGGGACACATGCATGAGGATGGATCCTATATATTCAAAACTAATTTATATGCAAAGGAAATCGATTTAGATGATGGGTTTTACCTATTGGGAGTGGAATCCCAATGAAATCCTTTAGGACACGGCTCCGATACGAAGATCCCTCAAAGTGGACACTCCTCCTTGCACTCCTCTTCCAATCCTTGGTAGCACCCTTTCCTTGGAGAATGGGAATGATTGAGGGAAGGTTTGGTGAAGGAATGATTTGATTTGGAGATCAAATTAATGGAAAGGCTCTCTAAAATTAGGGAAGAACAAAAGAAAAATAAAAGAGGCAAGATTGTAATGAATGAAATGAATCATTCTCCCCTAAAGGTGGCTGCCATAAAGAGTCCATTAGGGCTAATGGGAAATGTCCTAATTGCCCCTCTCTAGTCTCATATGGTTAAGTCTAGACTAGGTTCAAGTTTGGGGTCAAAATGATCTAGGTTTGAGTCTCTAACTTAACCAGCGAGTTTGCAATCAAGTTCAATTTATCTGTAATTTATTGTGCTTGATATTTAACGTCAAACAGTGCCCAACATCACCTTTTCACAGGAGGACATGCTTCTCAAGAATAATCGTCATGATAGACCTCTATACTATACAGGGTATATCGGGACGATTTAGGTGGATCGGATGCACATCGATCCAGGTTACTCCCTCAGCATCATTCCTAGAAGTTTGTTCCAAATTCTAGGAATCCCTCTGCATAAGCTATCTACAACCAATACAACTATCATGGCTTTCAATGCTGGGAGAAGCCATCCGCTGGGCAAGATCCGTGTCAAGTACCAGATTGGTGATCTCCGAACGGAGGTTTCTTGCTATGTAACCGACGCCAATATATCCTATAACGTCTTGTTGGGACGTCCATGGATACAACGTCTTGTTGGGACGTCCATGGATACACGAAAACATGATCGTTCCTTCCACACTTCACCAGTGCTTCAAGTACGTCAACAGCGATGGCGTCGTGAAGACAAAGTTTGCCGATGTCAATCCTTTTAAAGGCATCGAAGCCTACTATGGAGATTCGGTACTTTTCCAATCTCAGCCCTCCAAGGATGATGGCAACGAAGGTAACGATGAAGCTGAAGCGAGTTCATCCTCCAATGATGGTCCTCTGATTGTCCGAGTCAAATGACGTACTACTCCAAAAAGTACTCCAAAGCCTCTCACAATATGGATAAAAAAGAAAAACACTGATAAGGTTAAACCATTGACCATCACTCTCCGCAAGACACTGTTTGCAAAAACAAAAGTATAGAACTTTATTGATACAAACTATGTAATAAGATTACAAGAATTCTGGGAAAGTTACAACTGTAGGAATCCAATCTAGAAGACGATTGCTTTATCCCTTGGACGATGTGAACTTTGAAGACGAAGCCTCTGAAGTTTGAAGACAACTCTGGAAATTGAAGGCAAAAGCCTCGGAAGAATGCAGTAGCACTTGGGCAAGAACTCCTGGACTCTCTGATCTCTGATCTCTGATGCTTGATCCCCTTGAATGGAGACTTGAAACTCTATTTATAGAGTTCTGAGAAACAACTAACTTTTAGTTATTCTGGACTGTGCATGATGGTTTGCGCAACAATTGGATTGCACAACAGTGGATTGTGCAGGCAGTTACTGGATCATGAGCCAACTATCTTGGACACATGACATCATTTGATTGAAATGTGCATGATCATGCATAAACGGTTGCCACGTAATGAACAATTGATGGCATGTATGCCACGTGTACTTTGTTAGTTGTGTTGATAGAGCACGCAATTTGAATTGTGCTGGCTTTAGATTGCGCAGACTTGGACTGCGCAGGCTTCAGATTGCGCAGGATTAGACTGCGCAGGAAATGGATTGCGCTGCCAGCTGTCAGCCATCCTCGAGCGTTGTGTGGCGCAATAAATGAGCAGTCTCCTCGTTCTTTGTGCTGTCAGTTGTCAGGAAAATTTGATTTGTGTCAGGTAATGATGACTTTTGCCATGTCAGCCTGCGCAGTTGGGAGTGTGCGCAATCTGAAGAGTGCACAATCTGATGTCTGCGCAGTTCATTTGAAAGTTGTATCTCTTAATTTTCTGACTTTTTTGATAGGTGCAACTTGATTTTTTAGGACCTACAAGACCCCCTTCAAAGTTTTCAAAATGTGAACTTATTCAAAATTTCGAAATACTTTGAATTTTTGAAATTGAAATCATTTTGCGCATGAAGTGAGCTGGCTGCGCAATCTGAGGGATTGTCCCCAATTTTAGGCGCAATCTGAGGCGGCCGTTTCATTTTTGAAAACTATAAATAGTCTTCTTCTTCATTTCATTTTTTTACTTTGCCTTCTTCATGCACTTTGAGAGAAAATCTCTGAGCTCTTTCTGTCTTCCTTCTCCGACGATCTCCATGGCTCCCCGACGATCTTCTGCCGCCGCTAAGGGGAAGGCCCCCGCCGAATCATCGACCAGGGCTGTGCGACGAGCTTCTCGTCATGAATTCGCACATCCTGCAATGTCAGGTAGAGGACTTTAATCAAAAACCCTTTTTAGGGTTTTGATCCCACTGTTCTTCAAAATCCATCTCTTTTTAGAGATGTGATCATACTGCGCCATCCTTTTTAGGGTTCTGGTTGCACTAGTTAGTTCTTCATTTTTATAAAGAACGACTTTCTGCGCAATCGGTTGAATTGTGCTGGCAGATGTCAGCGCAATTTGTTGATTTGTGCGAGATTTATCAGCGTAAACTGATGACTGTTTGTCTGCACAGTCTGATATTTGCGCAAACTGATGTTGCGCAAACTGATGTTGCGCAATCTGATGTTGCGCATTCTGATGTTGCGCATTCTGATGTTTGCACAAATTGATGACAGAATCTTTGATTTGACTTGTACTAAATTTTATTTTCTCTGTTTGATGCAGTTAATATGAGAGAAGATCCAGAATAGAACTCTTTCAGAGTCAGAATATAAAGTGGATCTCTCTCATGTACATTATCCCTAATATGATCTGCCATCCTCCCGTCAGGCTATTCTGATATCTCAAGACAATGAAACTTTGCTGTGTTTGATGAATGGACAACCTCTGGAGTCAGCAGATGCTGTCATTCACAAGAAACCATTATTCTTGTTCGGTGAGGCTTTTGAGAAAAGCTCTCAACCGAGGCCGAGGATGGAAGAAAGAATTGTCCATCAGGAGGATAGGACACTCTTTATACCAGATATTTCCCGCTGTCTCCCCTTATCCCGGTATGCTCATGCGAGCTATCCGAGGAAGATAGAAGGGAACCTTACACCTTTCCAAGACGCTCGTACAGGAAAGATTTTTGTGAAGAAGGGGCCGAATAGAAAAGACATGTTCTACAGCTCCTCAGACCGATACAGTATTTTGTTGAGAGGTTTGAAACCTGGTTGTATTCCGCCAGAGAATTCGTCCTTGTTAATGCCTGTCAGAACTCCGATATTTGCGAACGAATTTGCGAAGGTCGAAGGGAAGTACCCGGAGCAAGACATTAGGTTGACTGGACTGGTAAATCCAGATTTTAAGAGGTAGAACTGCATAGCAAACTGGGTTCTGACCAAGTTTGAACACAAACTACAGCAGATCAATTTGTACCAAGCAGTGCATGCCACTGTCTATGGTTTTGCCCCCAACTCACATCTGTTCTTGGCTTTAGCTGAATGATATAATTATAGAACAGGGACTTTCATGACCCCTAGCGGAGAGATGGGGTTGGCTCTCCACGAGATGAAGTATATCTCGTACTTTCCAATGGCAGACACTCCATATGAAGAATTTGTTCCAACAAATGACGAGTTGGACAAACTTAGAAAGGAGAATGCAGCAATGGTAGCAGTCTTTGAAGAGTTGCTATGTCACTACAAAATCTGTTCTTTATTTTACAAGAGTGGCACCTCCAATACTTGTTACTCGTCGAAATGGCTGCCTTATCTGTTCCTTAATCATATAGAAGAGAAGAAGACTAAGGAACACGACAGATGCTATCCTGATTTCTTCAAGCCATTGAGCAATACAGAAGTTATGAAGTTGATGGAAGGAAGTGGTGACTTTGATAAAGAAATGAAGGATGATTATCAATGTCCTCCTTTAAAGAAAGGAGACACTCTTGAAAGTTTTTTGAGAATGGGATACAGACACATGTCAAAAGAAGCCCAACTGGCGGGGTTTCTGACATATTGGCTTCGTCGGTTTGTAGTCCCAGGATCCAGTGCCGTAGACCACTTTCATCGCGGTGTTCTCTTCGCCGCCGTTAAATTAGTCTTCGGCTACAAAGTGGACCTTTTATCAGCAATGACTTGCAAGTTGAATGCTAGTCTTTGTCTATATGTTGATTTGATGTTGAAAGCCAAAGGAGAAAAGGAATTTCCTCGGCTAGAATTGCCATACACATATCTATTCGGGTGGTTGCTTCTTCACCACCCTACTTTGATGGATCCCGACATGGGACCGGTCGACGGCAGCTTTCTGCGAAGGTACTCTCATAGTAAATAGAAGTACACTTCTTTGAGCGAATGTAGATATGCTCTGAATCTGAACAGAGGATGGAACTTTTGGTGTGCTCCTCTCCCTGCTGGATATGATCAAATGTCGACTAATATGGTTGACTCGAAGATGCAACCTCTGAGCCGTGCAGCCTTTGAGTGGTTGAAGACAATTCGGCCGTCCCATTTGGTGTACCGGTTCGAAAAGGAATGTTATTTAGAACCATATCTCCCTAGTCGATTTGCTCGACAATTCGGATATGATCAAATCCATGTGGGAAATGCCATCACATGTCTTCAAGGAAAGGGCTTTTTGATAGATGGAGCCCGAGCTTGGGCTTATTATAATGCTTGAGATACAAAAGTCATGTTCTCGATGCCTGCAAATAGCAATCATGGCCCTCGGATGCTATTTACATATTCCGTATTATATACATCTGCGAACACTTTTGCTGAGAATTTTAATCTCGCAGATAGTTTCGCTTCTTCAACAAGATTGAAAAAGGGAAGAGTGGCCATGTCGCTCCCCGAAAATGATGAGGTGCATGAACCTGCAGATGCACCTTTAGAAGCTTCAAGAGATATTATGTTCCCTGAAGAGGTAAACGCACCACTGCGTATCTCTTTGAAGGTGGGTAGATCTCCAACAAAAAAGAGGAGAAGAGAGGAGCCTCCCGCTCCGGCAGCCAAGAAGAAATTGATATTAGATCATTCCTCAGAAAGAATCACCACTAGGTCTCAATCTCGGCAACTGGCCAAGACAACTCAACAAGATGCTACAACACCGACCTCTGTACAAAAATAAGTCGAGCCAATGAATGTAGAAAGTCCGGAAAGGCCTTTGCACAGAAAGAAAAGGTTGGTCCGTAGACATCAAGTTTTGCCTTCGATTGTAGCAGATGCTGTAGCGGGCATCACAATCTCATCTCCCACTCCCATCACTGAGTCTAGTCAAAGAGAAAAATTTGAACCAATGGAAGAGAGGAATGAGGCCGATGAGCCCAGAGAAGAAGAAGATAATGTAGTCCGATCTCCTCCGCCTACTACGAAGACGACTCAACTTCCTCCAACTCCTAGAACCCTCCGCGAAGAAGAGGAACATGAAGTAATTGTAGCTCTAGAAGAGTGTGACTACGGCCTGGAAGATTATATTGACCAAGCTACAACTACCAGCGGGAATGCTCCGAAAGAAGATGAAGATGAGGAAAGCTTTTCATCTGAAAATAAAGATATGCAAGATCCCGACAGGGATGATGAAGAACACATGTCTCCTGCTGCTGCCGATGATACTTCAGATCCTAAAAAGGATATTGAAGTAGAGGCGTCCTCAGAAAAAGCAGCAAACGAAGAAGTTCCAGAAGAAACTCCCGCCACTGATCCTCAAGGTATAGAATAAAATTAGCAATCTTCTTTAAAATAAATTGATAGCTAATATCTTTATTTGTATTTCCTGCAGATCTTGAGACTCTTCCAGCACCTCCGACGTGCCTGGCCATAGTGCCCGTAACGACGATGATTGTTAGTAGCAGTCATCATCTATCTTGTGGTTCTGAAGCGGGCAGTAGCCAAGCTGTTGCGGCTGAAGCTACTTCTGCTCAGCTGGAATCCATTCCTACGGGGGATAAGCTCATTGCTGGATCGAACCAAGGTAAGACTATTTTTATTTGATCTTCTTGATTATTAGCAAACGACCGATAAAATGATAATTTTACTTTTACAGAGGAACAACCAGGAGGGGCGACTAGCTCCACTTTGGCTCCTTTATTTAAAGAGCTTGCCATCCAGACGCAAGAGATCGAGCATCATGCTGCATCATCCTCAACAGGAGTAGCTGTAACTCCTGGGACTCTGGCAATTAATCAGCAAGTCGTCCAATCGTTCACCAGATGCTTCTTTGAATCCTTAGGACCTCTAGTTCATAAGATAATGGAAAAAGAGGGTGCTAATTTTTCCATAGTTAGAAATCCAACCTCTCTCTTGGTGAGGGCTATAAAGGAACAAGGAGACGAAGCTCAGGCCACTCTCCTTGAGCATATACTGAATGAGCTGGAAGTCTCCATAAAGAATTATAAGGAGCTCAACAAAGAGGAAGTGGAATCTTTAGTGCAGGCCGAGTTCGAGCAAATGGCCCTGGCAGCTGATATTGAAAGGGTAAATCTTTAGAATCTCTTGGAGGCCTATTCCACAAAATCTGCTGAGTATAACTTTAAGCTGGAATCAGTGACCTTAATGGCTGAAAGAAAAGAGCACAGAGTTGCTGAGCTGAGAGCAGAAATTACTCGTCTCCAGAAAGAGTTAGAAGAGGACATTACTGATCATCAAATTGCAATTGAACAATACAATGCTTTGACTCAGGAGAGGGATGAGTACGTGGCAACTCATGGTGCAGAGATTACTCGCCGGACGGTAGCCATGCCCATTTTCAATAAAGAAACCGGGATGGAAGAAGCCAGAAGGAGGGTGATGTCCACCCGTGAAGAACGGCTGCAGACTCTGAAGCAGCAGATTGCCAACTTGATAATACCTCCATCTTAGTAGAACATTTTGTACTTTTATATCTCTTTTTGTGGCTCATGTGCTTTTGAAATACTCATATTTTGGTTAATAAAAGACATTTTTCTGTTGCTCCATTATTTGTTGCATATCTTATTTAGATATAAATAATAGAGATAGGAAAATATATTCAGAGGAGCAAGACATGATATATTTCTTGATGATATTATAGAAAATAATTATATTCATTATATCTACTCAGAGGTAATATGGACGTGGCAGAATATATTGAATATTATTATTTCAATTGACAACTTAATCGAAAATGACAAGTTCCTGATGTGAGTGACGAACGATGATGAATCGTCAATGTATGATGAATGAACGGGAAAACCGTTAAATGATTGAATGAACGGGCAAACCATCAAAATGGATAATAACGAACGAATGAATCGTCAAGTGATGATGAATGAACGGGTGAACCGTCGAGTGATGATGAATGAACGGATGAACCGTCAGATAATGATGAATGAACGGATGAACCATCGGATAATAATGAATGAACGGATGAACCGTCGGGTGATGATGAATGAACGGATGAACCGTCAGATGAATGTGTCGCTTCGTTATTTGAGGAACCTCTATCTATAAATATAACAGAAATCTGACAGGAACGAGCACTTCCACTTTTCAACATAAAAATGTCGTCTGGATAAGCATCCAAGAAGGCTGAAATCGCCCCGAAAGTTCAGAAGGGCACTGAAGAACGCCTTACCGATCCAGTTCAGCAAAGGAGGCAGAAGCAGGCAAAGGTTCGTCTGTACCCAAGTCACCACGAGACATTCTGGACTTTCTGCTTGAACTAGGAAGGACTGAAGAGGTGGAAGCCATGAGGATGGCTGCTTGCAAATTCCTCGTGGGTTCCAGCAAGGAGGTTCTCAGCTTTTTTGTTGATCGTGTTTTTGAGAAGGACGGTGTTAGCCCAATGATTATATCATATTTTTGAATATGGCTAATCAATTAAGTTTAACATATCGACATCACTAATATTCATGTAATCACTATCATGTTGCTACTTAAACTTAGCATTATCATAACATTAGCATTGTCCTAAATGTTCTATATCATATTGCTATGCTTGTATCATAATGTTTTATTCGTCTAACATATTCTTATAGACATGCAGTAAGCATGATCAAGCATTGTCAAACCAGGACATATGCAATGGGCCAAAGACGGCGTTATACAAGAAGATTTCTCTGAACCGCCTAACGACCTATCCGGGGCCTCGCATCGGGGGTTCCGTCAGGGGTTCGGGGGCGAAGCCCCCGATAGGTATTCAAATTTCCAGATCTATTTATCTTTGGACGATTGTCGTCAAGTGAAAAAGGCGTCTTTAAGTCTGCTCAAATATTTGAAGAAAGGCGTCATCAAAGGGCTCTTGGTTTTTCTATTTCATCAATGTATTTTCCATATTTATTGAGTCTAGGAATACGATGTACACTGCATCGTACTGGCAAATAGGCTACCCAAGAAACATTTTCAAAATACCCTTTCATTTTGAAAACAAGCCCACTTACAAAAGCCCAAACTACTTCCTAACTGCCTGACTTTTCAAAAAGCCCAAAACCAATTTGCAAAAAACCCTGACAGAACTCCAACAGAACTCAAGGAGAATTCGGCCAGAGTTCAGCCCGAATTCGGCCAGAGTTCGGCCAGAGTTCGGTTAGTGAACGTTGCTTTTTGAACTTGGTCTTCCTGCAGTTACGGATCCCACCGAGATTTTCTCATAGAGTTCTGCCCGAATTCTGTCAGAATTCTGCCTTTAGAAAAACTATAAATAGAGAAGGATTTCGATCATTTTAACTCACTCATTCACTTTCATATCTCTTCTCTATAAGCCTACTACTTCTTCCAAAGTATTCTGAGCTATTCATTTTCAAATCCCAAGCCAGTTACAATCCTCTAGTCGATTTGCCAGTATGGTACGATCTAAAAGTTTCAGAGTGGTTGTAATCGGAGGCTTGATTGAAGTTACACACTTCACAATTGAAGTTGGTCGAGTACTTCGGATCAAAGCTCGCGTTGTAGAAGTTGCAAGAACTTCGGATGAAAACTTGTAGTGATTTTCCATAGTGAATTCAACTGGAAGCTAGAGTTCTTCCGACTGGACTAGTCCTCAACAGAGGGAAACTAGTATACATCCTTGTGTTTGCGTTTGATCTCTACTCTCTACTTTTTATTTACATATCTGCGATATATTATCTGTGATCTTGTTACTAACATTTTTAAATAGTTAAATTTCGCTGCCTACTCTATTCACCCCCCTCTAGAGTATTGCGCTTTACAACCTGTTCCTACAATCGATCCTACAATTGGTATCAGAGCCAGTGCTTCAACTAGAGAGCGGTGCTTGGTATATAGATATTGCTGCTCATACCAATTGCTCCTACAATTGGTATCAGAGCGGGTACTGCAACCAGAGGTAATATATTCTGATCCCAATTGCTCCTACAATTGGTATCAGTGCAGGCTCTCCATCTAAAGCAAGGACTTTATTATTTGTCTTAACATCCTTGGAGCAGATCCTCATTATCAAAGCGGGTTATACAGGTAAAGCGACGTAATATTGTTATTATATAACTGCTGTTACATAAGATCACTATATCACATATGGCAAGTATGTACTTCACAACTGAAGAGCAATCCTCAAATAGACTCCCACTATTTGATGGAACAAACTATAGCTATTGGAAGACACGGATGAGCTTCTACTTGAAGTCTCTAGATTTTGACTTATGGTCAATTGTTGTCACCGGCTACAATAAGCCTACTATCACTTCTATTCTCACATCCTCTATAATCAACAAGCCTTATTATAGTTACACGGAGGAAGAGAAGAAGTTAGCTAGCCTTGATGCAAAAGCTATGCATATGTTTTATTGTGCTGTAGACACAAATGTATTCAATCTTATTTCTACTTGCACAACATCTCATAAAATTTGGAAAGTTCTTGAAGCTACTTATGAGTGCAGGTATGAAAGCAAAGCTAGCAACTCCAGAGAGAAGGATAGTCTTCATAATGATACAAATATGTACATGACAAAATTAGGATTTAAGGTACAACATAATCCCTTATACGAAGAAGAGCTTGTATGTGACAATTACAAGAAGATAGACCACATCCAAGAAGATTGTACTACTACAAGAAAAGAGAGTCACTACGAACAATCAAATGAAGGAAGATCATCAGGTATATGGTGTGAAAGCGAAGCAAGAGAGTCTGAAAAAGAAGAAGAAGAAGAAGAAAAACCTCATCAAGCTGCAAATTTATGCACAATGGCATTATCTAATGCGGTACAAAATAATTCTTTTTCTGAAGATAGTGAATTTTCTTATGATAATTTATCTGATGCTTTCAGTGATCTGTTAGAAGAACACAAGAAAGTATTAGATAAATATAAGCAAGCTAGAAAGGATATTCTATCCTATAAGCGTGAGATTAAAAAGCTTACTTGCTTATTGAATGATGCTAGAGATACTTCTACTTCTGATAATTCTATTGAGATATCCACACTTGAGTTTAGATTGCATGAGGCGCTTGAATGCATTGAGAAAAGCACTCAAGAAAATGCTAAACTTAAGGAGGAATTAGAATCAGAAAAGAAGAAGTATTCTATTGCTTCATGTAGAATTGATGCTCTCTCTGCTAAGTATGATGAGATCTGTGCTAACTCTAAAAAGTTAGAGATTAGACTGGGAAAGCAGGTAGTACAACCTACGACTCAGTCTAACACAGGACACTTAGCACATCACAAAGTCACACACGTCAGATCTTTTAGAAAGAAAGCAAACAAAGCTAAAGCTTCACACAACCATGCTTTCTATTACAAGTATCCATGCACATCATATCACACTACTGTACGTTCTCATACTGCTGCACATAGTACTAATGTTAATTCTTTCTGTTATTATTGTGGTATGAATGGACATATTTCTAATCATTGTCAGATTAGAAAACTTGTTGATATGAACTTGTGTAAATGGGTTCCCAAAGATAACAAATGTGGATCCAAGTATTGGATACCAAAGTCTTCACCTAATATTGCAGGTGAAGCTTCTCATATTAAATAGAACCATGGAACATGTTGGTGATTGTAAAGCTACAAAGGTCATCTTCCATGCAATTGCACCAACAGAAGTAGGATCACTAGAACCACTTCGGTAACATGCTTACTAAACAGTTTCTAATATCTAGCATGTTCTTACTGATTTCTTGCTATTAGCTTTTATTGATATCTTTTAAATTGTTTATTGTTTGAATCAATGTGAGACATAATCCTAGCTTGATTAGATGTTTAGCTTAAATGTTTAGTTCACACTATATAGTATTAGTGTGACACATTTATCTATGTATGCTCTTTATTTTAGTTTTAGCCTTGAAGCATGTATACCACTCTAGTCTATAGAAGCTTTTGTTTTTGGTTTATGCTTTTGACTCTTCGACTTTAATTTTTTTAATAGTCACTTCTTACCGATTTTTTTTAACACATCGTATTTACTTTGACGGGTATTTTGTAAGTATGTATGTTTAGCACAAGTATTCTATTTACTTGAAAATTATATACATATATTTTTATGTTAACCTTGTGCTTGCATAATATACTTTACTATTGATTCTCAAATTTTATTTTGATTAATTTCTTAAGAATCAATTACATCTTTGTCTGACAAAGTTTATTTATGCATGTTTTTTGATCTTGTGATATTTTTTTTTCCTTATTAAGGATATATGGATAATTTATTTTTATTATATATTGCTCATGTTTCTTATATCTTTATGGGATATATGAGTTAAGTTCAAGTTCTATATTATTTTGGAAAGTAGTTTTTAAACTTGTGCTTATCTCATACTTAAGCTATTGATTTCTTTGAGCAATTTATGTTCTTCTCTTTATCAGCTTCTTCCTCAAAGCCGCTTTTAATGATGTATATTTTCTTGGCTTTTTGGTTGACATTTTAGATACATGTCTTTTATATTCTTTTATCTTGATCTTGATAAACCATTATTTGGGTATTTAATTCTTTTATATTTAAGGATTCTGGATTTCGATGATGTTCGATGATACTGTATATATTCCTTTGAATCTAAGTTCTTAAGTAGAGATCATTTTGGGAATAAGCCGAAAGGGTCCTTTTGTCATACAGGTGTAAATAGCCTGAAGCGACATGGTGCACTAGTCTTCGGACTACCGCTAGCTGGAAACCGGCCCCTACAGCTAACCCGAAGTGATTAATACTTTATAGACTTAAGATTTATTAAGGTGTACTTGTAACTATTATCTAGTTCTGGATCCAAGGTGCTGTCAAATCTCCTAGGTTCCAAAATACATCAACGTATCTAGGTCTTACATTTTGATTTACTAATGTTTTTATATTTTATTGTTACCCAATGATTTTGTAGCACATATGGATAAATGTAAATTGATACATCTTATGCCGTATGCTACATTGTTCTAAGATTTTTTTTAAGTCCATAGAATATAATTGATTTCATATGGCACTAATTCTTCTTAAATCCTCGGTTATTAAAGAAGATATTTGTTTTGGGTACAAGCCTACAAAGGGTCTGTCTGTCACCACGACTACGGTCGAAGCGAAGCGGTACTTAAGTGTTCCCCGGTGAACCTCCGTTAGCTGGGACAGTACCTCTACAGCTAACCCAAGATTGATCAACGCTTTATAAACTAAAGATTTATTGAGATCTAATTGCAATTATTATCTGATGGATTTTGAATTTTGGATTTGATGGATAATATTCTCTCTTTCTATTTTCACAAAGGTAGCATATGTTGATCTTTCTTGTCGATTGTGAGATTCTATAGCATAGATCAATTTATGTCATCTTTTGACTTATACGATTATTCATCATGCTAATTTGAAATATCTTTTGATTGTTTTATTTTTTTATGTTCATTTAATGGATATTTCTTCTTTTGTCTAAATATGATTGTTTTCCGTATTCGTGACTAATCATTGAATATTATGGTATTATGATTTCATCTTTAGCATGTGTAATATTCGTAATATTAATGATTTTGAGCTTTATCTTCTTATTCAAGTTACTGACTGTCTACAACAGTAACTCTTTGTAGGGGAGAAGTCAAGCAAATTGAATGTCTCTCTCTCAAAGTGTTTCTTTTCTTTAAGCCTCTGGTTTTCAGGTGAACACCGTGCTAAGGCTTTAAAAGGGAAGAAATGAACTTTGATAAGAAGACCTAATATTTTTGAATTAGTTTCCTACTTTCGAAAATATGTCTCTGTATTTTATTTTAAAATTTTTGTCTATATTATTTTTTGGATATAGCCATGTAAAGGTGGAGTAGTTAATTATTTTAAATCAATTATTCCCCATGACTTGCCATATACCTAGAATACATTTTTGGACATTTATCTAGTTATGTTTATTTGTTCAAATGGATTTATTTATGATTTATGGATTCTTTTATTAAAATTATTTTTGTGATTCGAATTGCCATCTTTCAGTCTAAGGACTAAATGGACGCATTCGAACATTTACTAAGACAGTTTTTCGTAATAAATTCCACATTTTTTTTAAAAAAAGTCTTTTTGAATTCATTTTTATTTATTGAATCTGTCTGGTACTTAAATTTTATTATTAAAGACAGTTTTTAAAATCTTTTAATGTCTCGAAATATTTCTTTTATATATATATTGGAGATACATATTTTGTTTAAGCATTTATTTATTGGATATCTCTTTTATTTGCCTAAAAATGATATTTGTTTTGAGTTTGGAATTTTATATGCATTTGATCAAAGGAAAGAAAGATCCATATCGTGGAAATCCCTTAGATCTTGTGATTATTTCTTTTATCTATTTTATGCATATAAATTATTTTTTGAACTATATACGCATATTTTAAGGGGGAGCAAATTAATTGTTTCAATTATTTTATGCCCTTAATATGTGGTATACTTAGTTCATCATGAATATATATTCTTTTACTTAAAATATTTTGTTGAGTTGTTTATGATATTTGGATTTGTATTTAGTTTATGAGAGAATATATGATTTTATTTTTATTTTTTTAATTCTCTCATTTTTTGTTTCTAAAAGTTATCCTGCCAAAAGTAATTTAATTTATTGATAATCCTTTTGAGTTTAAACTGATTTGATTTTTTATTGAGATTTTATCTCAAAGTTCATGATTATCTATATTTAGACTGATCATACTTTGCGGGGGAGCATTCAAGTCGACTGGATTTCTCCTTCTCAAGTATTTTGTCTTCATTACCTTTATGTTTATCTAATGGATATTCATATATCACGCTAAGGTAATTGAATTCAAATGCATGAACTTTGGTATAGATTTTGCATAGATTCTAGTATACGTATTTTGATGTCTTTTCAATGATTATACTCTTTATGGAATTGATTCACTAATTTGTATGGGCAAATTATGAATCATATTTTTTTGTGATCATTGTTAAAAGTCTCATTATATTTTTGATTTTTTTATATATACTAGATCTGCGAATTTCTATTCCTCATGATTTTTTATGACCAATGATTGATTCCTACTATATTGATATTTTTTTGGGTCAAATGACATTCAAAACATTTTTTATTTTTGGATTTCTAGTTGGTAAACTATGTATTGATTGATTTTAATGTTTTTAAGTTCAACCAACTATTTTGATGATAAGTTTTTTTTATACTTTAGTTATGCAATTTTTTGAACTTGTTGTTACACTGTTCTCCTATTCCTTGATCATGATTATTTTTTTTGCTTTCCTTCTTTACTTATGCTTGAGTTCATTTTAGCTCTAATTACGGGGGAGCTTATTTTTGATCATGTCAAAGGGGGAAAAATAAGTTTAAGTTGGAGAAATAAGTTTAAGTTGGAGAAATAAGTTTAAGTCAGCACACAATATTCTAGTATTATGTGTTTATTAGTGATACATGCATCTATTGTATATATATTAAACTTAAAGGATTTGCCATAATCAAAAAGGGGGAGATTGTTAGCCCAATAATTATATCATGTTTTTGAATATGGCTAATCAATTAAGTTTAACATATCGACATCACTAATATTCATGTAATCACTATGTTGCTACTTAAACTTAGCATTATCATAATATTAGCATTGTCCTAAATGTTCTATATCATATTGCTATGCTTGTATCATATTGTTTTATTCGTCTAACATGTTCTTATAGACATACAGTAAGCATGATCAAGCATTGTCAAACCAGGACATATGCAATGGGCCAAAGACGGCGTTATACAAGAAGATTTCTCTGAACCGCCTAACGACCTATCCGGGGCCTCGCATCGGGGGTTCCGCTGCCCGGTCAGTTACAATCCTCTAGTCGATTTGCCAGTGCGGTACGGTCTATAAGCCTACTACTTCTTCCAAAGTATTCTGAGCTATTCATTTTCAAATCCCAAGCCAGTTACAATCCTCTAGTCGATTTGCCAGTGCGGTACGGTCTAGAAGTTTCAGAGTGGTTGTAATCGGAGGCTTGATTGAAGTTACACACTTCACAATTGAAGTTGGTCGAGTACTTCGGATCAAAGCTCGCATTGTAGAAGTTGCAAGAACTTCGGATAAAAACTTGTGGTGATTTTCCATAGTGGATTCAACTGGAAGCTAGAGTTCTTCCGACTGGACTAGTCCTCAACAGAGGGAAACCAGTATACATCCTTGTGTTTGCGTTTGCTCCCTACTCTCTACTTTTCATTTACATATCTGCAATATATTATCTTTGATCTTGTTACTAACATTTTTAAATAGTTAAATTCCGCTGCCTACTCTATTCACCCCCCTCTAGAGTATTGCGCTTTACAACCTGTTCCTACAATCGATCCTACAGACGGCAGTGATCCGCGTCCAAATGTAGAGAAGGATAATAGTGACCTTCCTTAATATCATGTACTATCATTCATGATGAAATAAAATTTTGAATTTTATTTATAAACTTGAACTTGTCTGATAATTTACAAGTATTTACATTTATACATAATACTTCTTAAGGAACTTGTCGTTGATAGGCATCATCACAATTCGACCATCGAGCTCTGAGAGTTGATAGGCTCCATTTGAGAAGACTTTGCTTACAACATAAGGACCTTCCCACTTTGCATCGAATTTGCCTTTGCTCATATGAGTCATAGTCATAGGACGTCTAACCGTTAGAACGAGTTCTCCCTACTGAAAGGTTCTAACCTTAACTTTACAATTAAAAGTCTTTGAGATGCGAGCTTGGTATAACTCAATATGCTGCTGAGCCATTAATCGCTTCTCATCAAGTGCTTCTAACTCTTGAAGTCGAAGAAGATCATTATTCTCTGTAGTGAGCTCATTAGCAATGGCAATCCTTAAAGAAGGAATTTGAAGTTCCAGAGGAAGAACAGCTTCACAGCCATACACCAGAGAAAAGGGTGTAAAGCCCGTAGGATTGCGAACCGTAGTCCGGTAAGCCCAAAGACATTCACCAAGCTTTTCGCTCCAGTTTCGTTTGTTAGTAGATACAAACTTCTTGAGGAGCTTGATGATGGTTTTGTTAAGGGCTTCAGCTAAACCATTAGCAGCAGGATTGTAAGCAGTCGAGGCGACGTTGTCAATCCGGTGATCATCGCAAAATCTGGTGAATTTCTGGCTGATGAATTGAGGTCTATTGTCATGGATGATTCTTCGGGGTACACCAAATCTGTATATGACGTGGTGTTTAACGAAGTTGATGACGCTACTGGTCTTGACTTCAGCCAGAGGTATAGCTTCAGCCCACTTGGAGAAGTAGTCCGTTATTGCCAGTATGAACCGATGTCCTCTAGAAGAAGGAGGATTAATGGGACCTATAACATCCATACCCCAAGCTTCAAAAGGCCAGGAAGCAGCAGTCGGATGAAGGAATTCCGATGGTTGGTGAATGAAGTCTGCATGGATTTGACAAGCTCGACATTTTCTTGCATATTCGATGGCATCTGATACCATAGAGGGCCAATAATAACCCATGCATCGAATGCGATTCTACAATTTAGGACCGGGTTGATGTGCACCATAGACACCGTCATGAGCTTCGCGCAACACTTGCTTTATTTCATCACCAGCGAGACAGCATAGGAGAAGACCATCATAAGTTCGCCGATAGAGTGTCTTGGTGATTTGATTGTAGTAGAATCGGAGAGATCGTCGACGAACGCTCGTAGCCTCCTTTGGATCTTCAGGGAGTATGTCAAGAACCACGAAGTTGATAAAAGGAGTTCTCCAGTCTTCGTCGATAACATTGACTTCAGCAAGATTGCTGAATTCAATATTACGATTGTTTTCAACGCAAAATAATTCTCGATTAGAGATAACCACCACCTGCTGTCTTTTGATAGGGATGGCTAGGACAGCTGCAAGATTGGCTAAGGCATCTGCTTCGATATTGCAAGCTCGTCGAACATAGTCGATGAAGAAAGCTTTGAATGATGTAGCTATGTTAATCGCTACTTCATGATAAGGCACTAAATCTTGATGTCGAACTTCATAGGTTCCTCTAACCTGATTGACAACCAGCTTAGAGTTGCCGTAAACTTCGAGATATTCGATGTCCAATTGCTTGGCTAACTGAAGGCCGATGAGTAGAGCATTATACTCTGCTACATTGTTGGAACAAGGTTCATCTAGAGAGTAAGCTCTTTGGATGGTCAATCCATCTGGAGAAACAAGAACAACTCCGATTCCTGCTACAATGGCACCATTTGGTCCAATTCTGGATGCACCATCAAAAAATAGACGCCAGGTCGGAAATTCTTCAGAGATCAGGTTGACTTCTAGCGTCTCATCCGAAATTTCATCATAAAGCTTGGATGTTTCTGGTACGGGATGAGCCGCCAAGAAATCTGCCAATGCTTGACCTTTGACAGACTTTTGAGGAACATACACCATGTCATATTGGGCTAGAAGAATGGCCCACGTAGCCAGCCAAGAATTGAGTGTACTGGGCTTTTTCATGAGTACCTGAAGAGGGTTAACTCGAGATATGACATGAATGGTTTAACCGATGATATAATGCCTTGTCTTTTGAACAGCGAACATAAGGGCTAGACATTCTTTTTCAACTAGACTATAACGGTGTTCAGCACCAATCATAGTACGACTGAGATAGTAGATAGCTTGTTCATGACCCTCTTTATTCATTTGGGCGAGTAAAGCACCCAATGAATGATCCATAGCACGGACATACATCAAGAATGGAATACCAGAGATTGGTGGCACCAAGACTGGCGGGTTCATGAGATACCGCTTTATGTCTTCAAATGCTTGTTGACACTCTTCAGTCCAAACGAAAGATACACCTTTCTTCATTAGCTGAGTGAATGGTCTGCAACGTCCAGACAAATTTGAAATGAATCTCCTAATGCACGCAAGTCGACCTTGGAATCCTCGTAGTTCTTTTAGATTACGTGGAGGACGCATCTCTTGAATGGCTTTGATCTTCTCGGGATCTACGTGTATACCCTTAGAGGTAATGACGAAGCCGAAAAACTTTCCACTAGAGACACCCAAAAATGATTTGGCGGGATTCATCTTGAGTTGATGTTGGCGCATGAGATTAAAGATTGTTCTCAAATCTTGGATGTGATCTTCCTTTAGACGGCTTTTGACGGCAATATCGTCAACGTAGCACTCTGAAGAACAGATGGCAACTCTAGAGGGGGGTGAATAGAGTTTATATAGAAAATAACCAATTAAAAATAACTCTTTCACGAATTATAAATAATCAGAGTAAAATACGTAAAGTAAATGAAGAGCAAGAAAGCATACGCAAACACAGCGATTTTAACTTGGTTTTCCTCGTGGAGGACTAGTCCAGGCCTGAGAACTCTAGCTCAAGATTAAATCTACTATTTGTGAAATAGTAGTTTACAACCCGTGCCTTTTCTTCAGAAGAGCACGTCAACTTCTTACAGAGAATCGCAGTGGCGATTGCTTGGAATTGTCCAAGCGACTTCTTCAACTCTTGCACAAGAATCCTAACTGAGAGATGCTGAGCACTCAAGACTTAGGAGGCTTGTGGCTAGTAGATGGGAAGGGTATGACTTATTTGAGCTATAAGAGAGAAGAGAAGAGAAGATTGGATGATTTGAAATGAGAGAATTCTTGGCCTATTTATAGGGTTTTTGTAGGCAGAATTCGGCCAGAATTCGGGTAGGAAATTTTAAATATTTGGCCGTTGGACAACTAGCAACCAGCTAACCCTAAAATTAGGGATGCTGATTTTTAGGGCACAGAGTTCGGCCCGAACTCTGTGTGGAGGCAGAGTTCGGCCCGAACTCTGTCTCCAGAGCACAGAGCTGGTCTAAGTGGCCAGTGGGTATTTTTCTGGATGGTGGAGTTTGAGGATTATTGGGTAGGCTATAGGTCAAGTCTTAAGAGCTCAGCATGACACAGTTTACATCAGTCTAGACTCAACAAAAGTGTAAAATACAGACTCAAATATAACTGAGAAGCGGAGACTGAGCTGTCGTCTGACTTGAGCTTAATGTAGATGTCGTATGTCGTATTGAATTATTACAAATATTATTTAGTCAATGTTATCAATATTTGGTTGACTGTGACTTTGTGTCAACACACTCAACAGTTTTGCGAAGATGATCTTTAAATATAGTACTCATAGCCCGTTGGTAAGTTACACCAACGTTCTTGAGACCAAATGGCATTACTGTGTAGCAATAGATACCACGAGGAGTGCGGAAAGAGGTATGTTTTTCATCTTCAGGATTCATCTTGATCTGATTATATCCAGAGAATCCGTCCATAAAAGATATTCGTTCAAACCCACAAGTATTGTCAATCATGACGTCCGTGATAGGGAGAGGAAATTCATCTTTTGGACATACTTCATTAAGATCTCGGAAGTCGATGCAGACTCGAACTTTGTCGGTTTTCTTTAGAACTGGAACAACGTTAGCCACCCAGTCAGGATGTTGTTCTTCTCGAATAAAGCCACAAGCGATGAGCTTCTTGACTTCACCATCGATCGCGTCCATCATTTCTGGTTTGAAACGCCGTTGTTGCTGCTTAACTAGTTTTGCATTGGACAAAATGTTCAGTTTGTGCGTAGCAATTTTAGGATCTAGACCTGGCATATCTTCATAACTCCAGGTAAAGACATCGATGTATTCTTTAATAAGAAGAATCAACTCTTGTTTATCTGTTTCTGGAAGATTCTTGCTGATGAAGATTGGACGAGGTGATCCGCTTTCGCCTACGTCAACTTGAACTAATTGATCTTCAGTGGGAGGTTCTCGCTGTTCAAAGTGAAGTACCCATTGATTATCCATGTGTTGAACCCAAGGATCTGTTTCAGGATATTCTTCAACATCCTCGTCGTAGCTTTCTGGAAGTTCGGCAGAGACCATGTTAGAGGATACGATCAGTCGATGGACTTCACCGATGCTGGTATCAGAATCCCAAGATCTGGAATCAGAAGAATTAGAGCGTTCTTCACTGTCGGAGTCAGAAACTGCTGGAGATAAAATCGAAGAAGAAGCATATCCGAGACCTTTCTTAGTCCTGCTGTAGTACATTTCTGACCTTCCTTTTGGAACAGTCGTACGAATAGGAGTTCGTCTACCTTTACCGTAATTGAGGCCACTTTTGAAGTCATAACCCATTTTTCGGATGATATCTTTTGATTGTTGACTGTAACGACGGAGTTGAAGATGTCCTGTATCGTCACTCTTGCTATCATCTGTATAGCTGAATTGTTGTTCTGGTCCTTTACTAAAAAGTATTGGACTTTCACCTTTCTTTCGATAAGGGACAATACGGTAAGAATCATCTGGATCTTCAAATGATACTTCTGTTTGAAGAGATTGTACAACTCCCATTGTAATTGATTGGAAGCTATCTAACATATCCAAATAGCATTTAGTATGATAAATAACATCAGTATACTGGAAAATAGGTGCTTTTTCATTGATTTGTACATTTGTATTTACAGCAGGACCTTTAGCCTTAGCAGACTTGGTCAAATTGATTACAAGAGGGGGAGAAGAAGCACGTGGAGGTGGCTTGTTATGACGGAGGTCGATAACAAGTGGCTCAGAGGAGGTGAGCTCCTTTTTTTCCTTGTTGTGAGTTAAATCAACAACAAGTGGCTCAGAAGAAGTGAGCTGCTTTTTATCCTTGTTACGACGTAAGTCGATAACAAGTGGCTCAGAAGAGGTGAGCTCCCTTTGATCAACATCAACTGGTTTCTTTTGGACTGGCAAGTGAATAGCCAGTGGTTTAGAAGACTGAGGATGAGAAACTCGCCCTTTAACGGTATGATGAGAGTGTCTTTGGGCATTGCTTCTTGTTCTTCTTCGGTGTCTAAGGCTAGCACAACCTTCATGAATTCATCTTTGTACATACGAGCGTCGTTGCAGTATGCTTCAACGCCTTTGAAAGGATAGAGATCAGCGACCTCTTTTTGTACCTCTCCTTTATCATCAACATATTTGAAACATTGATGAAGAGTTGATGGAACAATATTGTGCTCATGTAGGAATGGTCTCCCCAATAGAGCATTGTAAGAACAACCATGATTGTCAATGATATAGAAAGTCGCCTTTGTACGAAGATTGCCTATTTGGAGTTTTAAGCGAATCTTGCCCAAAGGTTCACTCCTTCCCTGATTGAATCCAAGGATGGTAGTGATTGTACTGGAGAGACTATGTACAGGGATTTTCAGAGCATCGAGCATTGTCTTTGGCATAATGCTAAAAGCAGATCATGGATCTATCAAGATACGATCAACTTTCATCGAGTCGACATACCCTGTATAGTAGAGAGGACGATCATGCCTATTGTCTTCAAGTAGCATATCATCTTGTGTGAAAGTGATGTTCGAAATTAACTCCAGAACACTATGACAATGGAGACAAGAGACAGGCTCTGCTTTCGGCTTCTTGAGAAGGGCTAGACAAGTCTCAGCTTGCATAAGAGCTTCACTTAGAGTTTCTCGCGTCTCTTTGGAAAGACGCAAGAGTTCAAAGATAGACAGTCTTGCTGGTGTATTGGCTAGTTGAGCCAATATATCAAAGTTATAAGGCTTTTCAAGTCCTGTAGAGGATAATTTCTTCAAAGGCTTATCAAAACGGACTTGTTGTTTGCCTTTATCAGCAACCACTGGTTTGGAAGGAATGAGAACTACAACCGGTGAGGATGTAGAAGGGATCTCTTCAATAGAAACAGGTTGTACTAGAGCAGGCTCAGAAGAAGAGGCAGGATTCTCTTGAGTTTCAGGGTAATCTTTCAGATAAGCTTTCCCTGATCTGGTGCCCAATAGGATTTCTTTATCAACTATAGGGTCAAAAGACACCATGTTACAAATCTTTGTCTTACCTTTGGAGTGATCTTTCTTCTTAGAAGAAGAGGGAACTTCGAACTCTGAAGCAAGATCGGGATGGATCCACATAACCTCACCATTGTCAAGAGACAAAGGAACGAGACCTTCATTTGGTGGAGAAGGGAGATTTTCAATCTCAAGAGTAGCTTTCGGAATGGGAATGACACCATGCTGTATCATCTGCGGGAGAAAGTTATCGAACTGGACCGAGACCATGTTGGCGGTAACAGTCTTCTCATCTTGCTGAAGAGTGACACGCCAGCATTGACAAGCTCTTGAATCTTACCCTTGAGCACATAACATGCTCGAGTAGGATGTCCAATGAATCGGTGGTAGACACAATACTTAGGATGATCGGTCTTACCGACTTCATCAGGCTTCTTTGGGTCTGGGAGCTGGATCTTGTTGCTTTTGAGTAAGTAATCGAAGATGCTTGCAGTGTCATTCTCATCAAAAGAATACTCTACCTTAGGACGAGGTTCCCTCGGTTGAGGTGCAGAAGGAGTGGAAGTAGACGTAGGCGGGGCTACGTTGACAGCCAAGGACTCTTTGCTCTTTAAATTAATGTTCAGAGTCTCCTTGTTCTTGCGGTTGTTTTGACGATTACCGCCGCCTGATGTTTGATGTTCGTCATGATCTGGGTTAGATATTTGTACCCCTAGCTGTTTGAATTTCTCAGCACTCACTTCAGCTGCTTTGGCATTGACGATGAAAGATGGCCAGTCTTGGAATTGAGTTGAACCTGTCCACATGCTGATGATAGGCAAGAGATTTGCCTTGCAGGTGTCTATGGTAACAGCAGCAGGAGTTCCTGGAGGCATCTTCAAGGCTTCTCGACGGAACCGTTCAATGAAACTCTCAGCAGTTTCATTTTATTTCTGTTTGATTTTATTGAGGGCAGACATAGTCATGTCATTGAATCCCTCATAGAATCGTTCCAAAAAGATTTGCTTGAGACCTGAAAAAGATGTGATACAACTATCGGGCAAACTTCTGTACCAGTCGTATGCTACGTCGGCTAAACAACTGACGAACACTCTGGTATGAAGAGCGTCATTTGGTTAGAGTTGAACAGTCATTACCTCAAAGTGATTGATAAACTGGCTTGGTGAGGTACTGCCGTCGAAGAGAGAGATTGTTGGGATTTTATATTTAGGAGGAAATGGGACTTCCTTCCATTCAACTGGGTAAGGCTGCTTGATTCCCAACCTTTGTAAGTTATCCTTCTCTTTGAAGGCTTCGAACTGAGTTCGCAAGAGTTTGACAGCTTCATTGGCGTCCTCTGATGATGAAGAAAGAGCAGGTTGAGTCAGAGTGGTAGGAGGAGGAACAGCATTATAAGCACTACCCCTAGCCCCTTACTGACTGGGTGTATTTTGAACTTGCACTTGTACAGGAGGCATTTGAGGAGACACTACCCCCATCCCTGTATTGACAGGTACCGATGATGCTATAATTTCAGGATTTATAGTAGGTACAGTCGGAGGTGTGGCATGTTGTGCCACAATGATGGAGTGCATATTAGCGACCATTTCAGCCATGGTCTTCAGCTTGTCTTCAAGTGCAGCTATACGCTGTTCTTGATTTGTAGAAGTTGAAGCATCTGGATCTTCGTTAACAACATAAGCTGTCACTTCTCTTGGTACAGTGGAGGACACTTTCTGTTTAGAACTTTTGCTGTATGCATCATAGTCGGAGAAAGAGTCGTCTCCAGACTGAGAAAGAGGGAAATAACCAGAAGGATTTTGAGGAAGATTCCTTTGACCGATTGTATCTCGGCTTCGGGAATGAGTATGTTGGAATACTCCCTCGGAAGATTCTTGGAGTAGATCCAAATACCGCTTGCTTGGTTTGCGAGGTTTACCGTGCTTGGAACATTTTCTACTCCCAGTGTCTCGGGAAGTCATGTTAACAGAAGCGTACAAGACTTTGTCTTCATCCTCTGACATCGGTTCGAATTTAGCAAAAGTTAAACGATCGAAGACAGATCGTTTTGTTGTTTGACAACAACATTGGATGATAACTTTATGATTACAATGATGATCAGATGATTGAACTGAAGATGTCGAGACATTATCCCGTTTTTGCCTGAGATGTTCTCGAAGGTCAGAAACTATGCCGGGACGGGGAAAAGTTCGAGAAATGTGTTCTTTAACAACATTTGGAACATGATTCTGATTCTTCAAATGTTTTGTCCCCTGTGTGTACAAGGACGTGCTCACCTCATTGGCATAGGTGTCAGGATTTTTGCTCCTGGAAGTTTGTCTTTGAGGTTTGATCTTCGGCATTAGCTGTTTGCGTTTTGCCGAAGTTGGCATGTTAAGATATGTTCTTAGATCTGCAAATTCACCCCCAGGGGTTTCTGTTTGAGACACCAACAGTTTCCCTTGTTTGGAACGGGATATCTTGAAAGTTGGAAGGTCTTGGAATTCTACTACTGGGGTAGGCAGAATACCTCTTTGATCAGTACAAGTTCCCTTGTCATAAAGGAAAGAAGAATCCTTATTTGAAGGAGTTCCTGTACTGACTGGTGCCGAAGCACGTTCAGATTGATCTTCTGCGGTAAAGACTGAAGAAGATTGAGAAAAGACCAAAGGGCCTTTTCCTTTATTTTGTGAAGAGGGGATAGCTAAAGAGCGTTTCCCTTTGTTATCTTCCAAGTCATGAGACAAGGAAGTTTGAGAAAAGACCAACGGGCCTTTTCCTTTGATCCGAGGAGAAAGAGAACTAGCCAAAGGACTACCCCCAGTGAATTGTGCTGGAACAGCAGAGTGCTTAAGAGGAGGAGCAGAGGTTTTCCCTTTGTTATGAGAAGAAGAGGATTTAGCCAAAGGGATATTACTCTTGAATTGCGCAGGAGTAGTTTGCGCATGGGTGGATGGCGCACTGACCACTTGCGCATGAGAAACTTTGGTAAAGGGTGCACTGGTTCTAGCCATAGAAGCTGTGATTTGTGCATCAGGAGTTCTTGCTTCAGGGTGCTTGGGATGCACTCTAGTTGCTGGAGTGTTGGTTTGCGCAGGAAAAGCTGCTGCCAACTGCACCAGGGACATAGGATTCTTGTATTTTGACAAGATAGCATATGAAGTGGCCTGTACAATAGTTGTAATAGACTGCGCAGCAGTAGTTGAGATAGACTGTGCAACAGTTGGCACAGCAGATTGCGCACTAGTCTGGCTAGCAGACTGCACAACAGAGTGCACAGCAATATTAGTGGCAACACTGCCAAATTGTGCAGCAGTCTTGGAGACCCATACTGAGCGCACTTTGCTCTTGGCAGAAGTGGCTGCAGTACGGGGAGTGGTTTTGGAGTTGAGCATCGCCTCGTAGGCTGTCTGGTTGACTTTAACAACCAGCGTCTTCTGCGTCTTCCCAATAGACGCTACGTCACATTGAGTTGCTACTTCCTCGTCGGAGGAGAAAGTCGTCCCCAGCAGAGTCGCCATTTTGTTTGCAAAAACAAAAGTATAAAACTTTATTGATACAAACTATGTAATAAGATTACAAGAATTCTGGAAAAGTTACAACTGTAGGAATCCAATCTAGAAGACGATTGCTTTATCCCTTGGACGATGTGAACTTTGAAGACGAAGCCTCTGAAGTTTGAAGACAACTCTGGAAATTGAAGGCAAAAGCCTCGAAAGTTGAAGGCAAAAGCCTCGGAAGAATGCAGTAGCACTTGGACAAGAACTCCTGGACTCTCTGATCTCTGATCTCTGATGCTTGATCCCCTTGAATGGAGACTTGAAACTCTATTTATAGAGTTCTAAGAAATAACTAACTTTTAGTTATTCTGGACTGCGCATGATGGTTTACGCAGCAATTGGATTGCGCAACAGCGGACTGCGCAGGCAGTTACTGGATCATGAGCCAACTGTCTTGGACACATGGCATCATTTGATTGAAATACGCATGATCATGCATAAACGGTTGCCACGTAATGAACAATTGATGGCATGCATGCCACATGTACTTTGTCAGTTGTGTTGATAGAGCGCACAATTTGAATTGCGCTGGCTTTAGATTGCGCAGACTTGGACTGCACAGGCTTCAGATTGCGCAGGATTAGACTGCACAGGAAATGGATTGCGCTGCCAGCTGTCAGCCGTCCTCGAGCATTGTATGGCACAATAAACGAGCAGTCTTCTCGTTCTTCGTGCTGTCAGTTGTCAAGAAGATTTGATTTGTGTCAGGTAATGATGACTTTTGCCACGTCAGCCTGCGCAGTTGGGAGTGTGCGCAATCTGAAGAGTGCGCAATCTGATGTCTGTGCAGTTCATTTGAAAGTTGTATCTCTTGATTTTCTGACTTTGTTGATAGGTGCAACTTGATTTTTTAGGACCTACAGACACCTCAGGCGGAACCTACTAATGTCCGTCCTCCCAATCCTGAAGAGTTACCCTATGTGGTGAACTTGGCCAAGACTGTGGCTCCTCTCCCAAATAATGATCCTCTCAATGAGTATATCAATACTTATAATAATGTACCTTCAGCGGAAGATGTTAT
The DNA here is from genome assembly GCA_029216955.1 of Iris pallida. Classification (NCBI taxonomy): domain Eukaryota; kingdom Viridiplantae; phylum Streptophyta; class Magnoliopsida; order Asparagales; family Iridaceae; genus Iris; species Iris pallida. The sequence goes on along the minus strand of JANAVB010022597.1, from coordinate 19,924,570 downwards.
CCCTGAAGAAGAACTTGCGTATTTTCCTAGTAAAGGTTTATCTTTTAATTACTCTGATTCTACCAATCTGTAAATCAGTATGTAGATACGATATAGGCTCTAGAGAACGGCATAGGACCCCACTTCTCCATGTCGGTCACGACGCCTCATCTACGAGAAAAAGTCTGGCCAGAATATATCCACTACTTCATCGTTCCAACTAGAAAGAAGAGTGAAGAACTAATCATCTTCGGTCGAATAATTGGTGAAAGAAAGTTCATTCTGGACTCTACTTCACCTAATCACAACACCGAAGCTGACTATGACTCTGGAAAAATGCAACTTTTTTAATATAGTTGGCAGGCCAAGAATATCATCCAGAACATGGGATATGATATTAAAAGCGACCAAGGACTAAACTACGGTCGGGGGCGACGGTTGCCAATACGTCACTTTGCTCCTCCTGAAAAATTCGAGAACTATTATCAACAAAACGATGTTGGTTTGGGTTATGTCACTCCTCCAACAACTCCTGAAAGATCAGACGTCGAAGCAGATCGTTGTTCTCACTCTTCTGACTCCTGCCTCTAGGATTCGGACTCCAGCATTAGAGACATGTTCAAAGTAACTTTGTCCGTCAACATGGTGTCAGTTGACCGAATTACAGACGATGTCCAATCAATCGAGCTTGAACATTGGGCTCAAAAGATGGATACTAGGGAGGAGTTATATTTCGAACAACGTGAACCACCTACTGAAGACGAAGTCGTCCAAGTCAATTTAGGAGATGAATCATCTCTGAAACCAATCTTCATCAGGAAAAGTCTATCTGACGATGAACGACAATCTCTTATACAGCTTATAAAAGAGTACATTGACATCTTTGCATGGAGCTATGAGGATATGCCAGGCTTGGACCCTAAAGTCGCTATGCACCGCTTAAATATTTTGTCTAAAGCAAAGCCAGTGAAGCCGCAACAACGACGATTCTGACCAGATGTCATAGAGGCCATCGAGAATGAAGTCAAGAAGCTTATTGCCAGTGGATTCATTCACGAAGAACAACACCCTGACTGGGTCACTAACATCGTGCCAGTCATAAAAAAGAACGGTAAAGTTCGAGTCTGTATCGATTGCCGTGATTTGAACTCTGCATGCCCGAAAGACGAGTTTCCTCTACCGATCACCGACGTAATGATCGATAATACTTGTGGCTTTGAGCGGATGTCCTTCATCGAAAGATGAGTTCCCAGTGTGAAAGACGCCTTGTATATTCATCACAGTTATACAACGGAAACAAACGTCGACGTTAAAGACTGGAGATTTCCTTTCATAGACTACGCCATCTATGGAATCCTCTTTGAGGACCCAAAAGAAGCAGTGTCTATACAAAGACGATCCCTCATATTTTTCTACGATACAGCTACCAAGATGCTGTATTGACGCTCTTACGACGGGCTACTGTTACGATATTTATCAAACACAGAAGCTAAACATGCACTCTGTGAGGCTCACGATGGAGTTTGTGGTACACATCAACCTGGCCCCAAATTATAAGATTGCCTCAGACGAATGGGTTATTATTGGCCTATGATGATAGCAGATGCTGTTGAATATACAAAGAAGTGTAGGGCTTGTCAGTTCCATGCCGACTTTATTCATCAACCTTCAGAGTTTCTATACTCGACGACAGCATCTTGGCCATTTGAAGCCTGGGGTATAGATGTCATAGGCCCAATCAGCCCGCCATCTTCCAAAGGACGTCGGTTCATCCTAGCCATAACCGATTACTTCTCCAAATGGATGGAAGCTATACCGCTCACCAAAGTGAAGGCGTCAAACGTGATTAGTTTTATCAAACATCATGTTATCTACCGCTTCAGCCTACCTCGCAGGATCATCCATGATAATGGTCCATAATTTGCAAGCCATGTATTCTATCGATTCTGCGATAGGAATCGAATCCAGAATGTAGCCTTTACTGCCTACAATCCAGCGGCTAATGGGTTAGCAGAAGCCTTCAATGAAACCATCATTAAACTTCTCAAGAAGTTTGTGTCTTCAAACAAGCACGATTGGAATAAGAAGCTTGGTGAATGTCTCTGGGCCTATAGTACAACAGTTCAGACTCCAACAGGCAGTACGCCATTCTCTCTGGTTTATGGGAGCAAATCAGTTCTTTCCCTAAAAATCCAGATTCTTTCCCTTCGAGTAGCCTTAGTCAGTGAGTTGACTGTCGAAGAAAGCTACCGTCTGCGACTACAGGAGCTCGAAGCACTAGACGAAAAACGTTTGTTAGCTCAGCAGCGTATTGAGCTATACCAAGCACGCCTTTCCAGAGCGTTCAATAAAAAGGTGAAGGAAAGAACCTTCCAAATTGGTGATCTAGTCATAGCAGTGAGAAGACCAATGGTCATGACGCACAAGACAAAAAGAAAATTCCAGCCTAAATGGAAAGGTCCTTTCGTTATAGAATCAGTGTATTCTAACGGTGCATACCGACTAACCAAGCCTGATGGTGACTTGCTCATAATGCCTATCAACGGCAAGTTCCTGAAGAAATACTGTGTGTAACCTTTTGTAAATAATGTTCACATATGTTCAGTCATGTAAATGTATAGTGCAATAATTATGTGATTCAAAAAATTATCTAACTATTATCCGTATTTCAAGAGTCTTGAATATGCCATGGATAATAGGTCCTCTAAAAAGATTTCTCTAGTGGAATCATATCCGTTTTTGACTCTTGCCAAACTCGGTTTGACGAAAACAAGTCATGTCCCTATTATCTCCGAATTGTTTTCGAATAATCATTTCCCCAGTGGAATGATTAAAAAACATTTTGCCACGTCCATATAACCTCTGAGCAAAGCATTCATTAAGGATAATCACGTCCATATTACCTCTGAATTATCCACTCCCACCTAATGTTATATATCCTTCCACGTCCATATTACCTCTGGTCAGATATAGATCCTCTGCTATTACGTCCATATTACCACTATTAGCAGCTTCTTTCAACTTATTATCTATATTCAAGAACCCTAAATATAAAACGGATAATGAGTCCACATCAAATTCTCCAGCGGAATATCCACCAGAAATATCCTTACTACGTCCATATTACCTCTAGTTATGATATTTCACAAAACCACATTCATGAATTTTGAAAGCCAAAAGATTCTTTATTCTTTAAACGTCTATCAAAAGACGGAGAAAAAGATACAAGAGCCTTGACGGCTAAAAGAGAAACAGTTACAAAAAAATTCTCTAAAGGAAACTCAATCAATTGATATTATCCCTTAGAGCCGCGATTTCGGCCTCAGACTTCACGGTAGCTCGGCGGCGCGCTTCTTTTTGACCAGCGGCTTCATCCTGGAAAGGGATCAGGTTTATGTGCCCTTCCTCCAACTTTACCAGTTGTTCTTTTAAGTGGTCGAAAGTTGTGGCGGTCATGGCAGCCTGAGCCAAATAGTTCTCCTGCACAGACGTCGTTGTCCTCAAGCTAGCCTCCAGTTGAGCAATCTCGCTTTGAATCTATGCAATATGATTATATTTCTCAGTAGTCTGTGCAGCCAGCTTATTCTTCGAAGCAGCACGTGCCTCACTCGCAGCATTGAACTGCTCATAGTGGTCAGCCAACTCATGGATTTCTTGAGCAAGGGCATCCTTTCTTGCTTGAAAAGTAGCCTCCTCCTCCGCGAGAGCCACGACCAAAGCCTCGCCTTCTGTACGGAACAGCGACGTCGGTCTCTGCTGTTTGGCATCCCGGAATCTGGCTACCTGGCCCTCCAAATCATTTAGAACCTTCCTGAGAGCATTAGCCCGCTCTTCATAGCCGATAATACCCTCAAGCGCCGCCACTTGGCATTCAATAACAGCCTTCATAGGGCCGAAAGCGGCATTCCAATTCAGGACTCCAGGAAGCTTTACTTTCATGACAGAATAGAAAGCTTTGACTACTTCCTGGGCCATCTCGTCGTCTTCAGTAGAAGTTTTCGGTAAAAATGCTTGATGAGACTCTTCCGCTCCAGAAAGAGATGCCTGACATGAAGCTGAACCTGGTAAGAAAACAATATAGGCATCAATAACCAAAAAGGGGAGAGTGTAAAAGAATTGTAATTTCTTACCTTCGGCATGCTCAGCGCCAGCCTGGGCCAAGCCATCAGTCTTGGCTTCAGGGAAATCGAGAGCAAGTCCAGACTGTTCAAAAAGAATAATATCAAGGCCTCGAACAGCATCAGGTCGGGTATTTTCCACGGTTCCAGCTGGACCAGGAGCAGATTCAGTAACAGCCCCCTCAGTCGGCTGTTCAACCTCTCCTTCTGCAGCCGATGCCGGCTCACTAACGGATCCCTTCGCACCAGCAAATTTAGAGGAGCCGAGGACAATCTCTATTTTTTCCCCTAATTTTTGGTGTTATCTTTACAAGTTATTCCTTCTCCTTATCTACAAGGGAACATATAATCGTGGTCAGCCTCACAAGAAGCACGCAAAATCGAAGTCGAAAGATTTTACTCGAAGAGAGGCGCAAAGATAACGTACCCACAGGAGGATGAGCCAATTGGACTTGATTCTCGTCTAACTCTTTCAGTATGGCCCCAATTTCAGACATCGCCCCCAAGGAGATATCAAAAGAAGGACTGGCTCTCTGGTCGCCACCATAATCCGGGCATTCGCCCTGATCATCCTTTGATTCAGCCTCCTTGGCTGGGGAAGGCTGAACGTCATCTGCCGATCGAGGACAAGGAGGGGACGTTGTTGTCACGTCCACTTCCTCAGACAAGGAGGCACCTACCTCAGCTACAACTTCAGGGTCTTATGCAAAGGACAAACATAAGGGTGAGAAAGCCTCTAATTGTTTGACCAGAACGGCTATGGAGTCTAGGAAGGGATCTACCTCCCGAACAGTAATGGCCCGCGATACCGTTCCACTTCTTCCAGTTTTTTGGGAAGACCATCACAAAGGAGGAGAGCCAACACCTACTTCATTGCCTCTCCATAAGGCGACAATCTTCTTCTTCCTCTTTAAAGTTGGCTCCTGGGCCAATTCAGTAGAAGCTTTCCTCTTTTGAGGAGGGTGGAGGGGAGCAGAATCATCATCTTTCGTGTCCTCCTTTGGAGGCACTACTGGCTCCCTAAGGATAGCTTTCAGCCGTGGCATTGCGACTGGCTTCACGGTTGGAGCAGCACTCTTCTTCTTACGGCCCTTCGACTGCTTTTGAGCACGTGTTACAGAAAGGGGGCCAAATCGAGTCCCCAATATCAAGCTCTGTTCACGATTATACCGGGGATGAAAAGTATTAATCTGAACATAAAATTTGGTAGCAGCATAGCACAGGTGGGTCTCAGGCTTATCCAAGGGCAGAGTGAAGATTGCCCCTGTGCATCCGACATTATAATACATCCAGGCACGCGTCCTGTCAATTAAGTTGCCTATTGACTCCAAATATGGGCTAGCATTTCCCAAAAGGAGTTGGCTATAGCAAAACTGCCACACGAAATGACTTGGCAGGTATGGCTCCAAATAGGCATGGTTCCTGTTTCTGAGCACCAGATACGACGGTCTGATAGACTGAAGCCAGTGAAACGCCCCAGCGGTCAAACTAGTGGCATGAACTCCCTTATCCACCAAGATATCTCCTGCATTACCGCTGTCGAACGGAGGGGATACCCTGAAGAACTTATAGTTCTGCAAACACCTTAAAGCCTTTCTGCAAGCGGGTACACCAGTGACGGCACAATCCGCATCACAGAATCTACGAAGAAAGGCATCTCCCGCCAAAGAGTCTACTACCGGCCCAGCATTCATCAGGGTAGGACAATGTAGTAGCAGCCACCCCATCAAGAAATGATACAGAAGTTCGGTTCGGACGAAATTGGATCTGCCGTTAGGAGTCACCGTATTTCTAATAAAGTCCCGTAGACCCCGTCCAGTGGCACAGATCATCGCGGGAAGCTAAGCAAGACGGTATCCGAACGCTAGCTTCACAGCCGGAAGTATTACTCTCCGGCTCATCCTCTCAATAGTCCCTGAACCCCCAGGGACTATGCAATCATGAAGCTAGATCATCAAGAAAGCTTCCAGCACAGCTTTTTTCGACAATAGATATTCAGCCTGATGAAAGTAGTGGTCGATCGGGAACTTCCCCTCAGGATCATCACTGTCCTCAGTATCCGTCATATCATAATCTGCCATCCGGACTTCTATCTCGGACTTGGTCATAGGTTTTAAAATCGAAAAGGAGGCCGGATCCTCTCCTTCTCCTTGAACGGAGACGTAGCCCGTCCAAGCTCGGGTGTGGGTATTGGCCCCCTCGGTCCTCCCTTTCTTGTTAATCCTATGACAGATGAGGAGGTGGCAGAGTAACTCCTTTTATACATCAATCATCTCAGAGTTTTCATTCTCCAGATCTCGAAGCTCCTCATCACAAGACATGTACTCTTCATACGGCTCCGTGCCCCAGGAAAGCTTCGACACTTTCTACATCGTATGGAGAGCCGACCCTATCTTCCCGTCCGGAGTAAAGAAAGTACATGTGTGAAGGTTATATAACTCTGCCAAAGAAACAAACATTGGCCAGTTGACCCTTACGCTATATTGGTGGCCCTAATAGCGTAAAAAAGGCCAACAGTCTTAAGGGTGGCTTCATACGTGGAAAGCACCCAGCCAGTGAGGTTGCTCCAGAATGAAGCTGGATACCTCCAGCCTTCCATCCGCATCTTCCCTACAGGATACGACACGTCCCCCGACATCATCAGATTGTAAAGTGTATCGACAGCATAAGGGTGGAGGTCAGTCGGGATGTCGTTCATTACGGTACCAGGTTGCAGCCCCCTCGTAGAGTAAGATGTAGAGCCCCGGACACACTTGAAAGTGTCCTTCTTCTGATCTCCTGAGTTGAACTGTATTCTTCCAGAGACGACCCCGGGGAGCTCAGAAGTTAGCTCCCACTTCATCCGTCGCCGTGCGGCTAAGACAGTAAAAGCAGACAAAGGATACTGACGCTCCATAGACGGTAGCCATATCCTATGATTGTTCAGCCTGACCACCAGTAGGTTTCTCAAGCGTATCATCTTACCATCTTCGAATCCCATACTGTCGTCGAACAAGAAGTACGCTTCTTGAAACGACGTGTCCCTCCAAGCAAGAGCTTCTCGTCGTTAATCATCTATTTTAAGAAAGTCTTATCCTATTCAAGTATGGCGAGTGTCCGTTCCGTAGGCTGGTTATGACTTATCTTGGCCTGAACCTTGCTGACCATGTCGGTTATTAGACTTGTACCGAAGACGTGACAAGCAGAGTCGAAAGGGATTCCATCAAGTTCCGGGACAAACATGTTAACAGAAAGGATAGAAGAGAAAGTCAAACTCAGAATTTTTTGGAAAAACTAAGTGCTGGGGAAATCTTATGCGCCCAAACGGCTATGTGCCCAAAATAGCCTGTGGGCGCATAACATACAACAGCATATGGGCGTATAACATACAACAGTATATGGGTGCATAACATACAGCAGCATGTGGACGCATAACATGCAGCAGCATGTGGGCACATAATACACCACAGTGTTGGTGCATGCTTCTGTAGGCGCATAAGAATGCACACAGAAGCATGTTGTCTTAGGCGCATGCGCCCAGGCAGAGAAAAAGTCTGAGTGTCGTAAATTAACGTTTAAGACTTTATTTTGAGGCATAGCCTCACCTAGGATCGGGTCTTGGACTGGCGAGGATGCTGTCGAAGGAGGAGAGCCACTCGGTGCAGTCCCCTTGCCCTTCGTAGATCTCTTGGCGGCCTTGGAAGACATGGTTCGTAAAGAGAGAAGATGAAAAGTCTTTTGAAAGTTCTAAGAGAAATGAGAAAAATGAATTTTCTTTCTCTTTTAAAGACTATTTATATGCATGGGCCATACCCTATGCGCTCACTACTTCTATGCGCCCACTGTGCACTATGCGCCCACTACGACTTATGCGCCCACGTGAAGACCCAGTCTCTTGCACACTATGCGACTGCCACTTGCTGACATGGACAATGCATGAAGGATGGACCTCTTCATATTCCACCCCGATGAATCTGTCAGTTCAGATTTTCAAAGAAGATCTCAACAGCCATTTCTCAGATAGACTGGCCAAACTCTATGCGCCCAAAGGAAGAGCTATGCTATGCGTCTACTGCATCACGAGAAGATGGTCCATGCTTTTTTCAAAGTATTTCAAACTTGTTCAAGTATCGAAAACTTTGAAGGGGGTCTTGTAGAAGCATAAAAATTTTGGCAGACTTGACAACCATGCGCCCAAGTCACCACTGAAGACATATGCGCCCAAGTCACTAATGAAGACATATGTGCCCAAGTCACCAATAAAGACATATATACCCAAGCACCAGTGAAGTCATATGCGCCCAAACACCAGTGAAGCCATATGCCCATGCGCCCATTCTAGGCTACTCCAGAAGGGGGCGTATAGCCCTGTTTTAGGCTATATGCCTAAGCCAGAACAGCCCGCGACTCGGTCAAACCCACGATCAATCATGCACCGAAGCATATGGCAACGTCAGTCTCTACGAGTAGTCGTGCATCGAAGCATGCAGCCACGTCAACACCACGATCAATCCACGATCACACATTCTGCATGCGCCTACGTCCTATATGCCCAAAGCATGACTATGCACCCATATAAAAACTAGTATGTTTCCTAATGTGGGTGCACAATATCATTTCAGCACAAGAACGACTATAAAAAGGGGTCCCATACCTCTTCAAAGCACAGAACGAAGAGCATTTTCAAGAGCCAAATTGCTGCACTTCTTGCCAGTGAGCCGAGAGTTAGCAATTTTCTTAGGTTTTCTCCCACTTTTGTAATCAGAGTGTCAACGGAGTAAAGGAGCAACTACCGCTCGATCTCCATCGTCCTATTCTTCAGAATTTTTTTTGTACTCGGGGATCTTCAGCGTAAGGTCTCTCAGGCGTACTCGATTTGTGGTACCTTGCGCCAATAAAAAAAGACAGCATTTCTTCTTTTTTCTACAGATATGATAACCAAGATGTTGTACCGTCAGTCGTATGATAGACTTCTATTATAATGTCTATCAGAGGCAGGAGTTAAGCAAGCACTTCCTGAAGCTCATGATGGTACTTATGGTACGCATCAATCAGGTCCGTAATTGCAGTATCAATTGAGGCGTATAGGTTATTATTGGCCTACTATGGTAGCTGACATCATAGAATATGCCAAAAAATATAGATCTTGTCAGATTTATGTCGATTTTATCTATCAATCTTCAGATTTTCTATATCTGATGGTCGCATCATGGCCATTTGAAGTATGGGCAATGGATATTATTGGTCCTATTAACCATCTTTTCTCTAGCAGTCATCGGTTCATACTAGCAATAACTGATTACTTTTTCAGGTGGGCAAAGGTTATACCGCTCAGTGAGGTGAAGATATCTAATATGACTAGCTTTGTTAAGCATCATGTCATTTATCGCTTCATTATTCCTGAAGAATCATACACGAAAATGGTTCACAGTTTGCAAGCCACACATTTTATCGGTTCTACGATAATAACCGACTCTAGAATATAGCTTTACCTAGCAGCCAATGGGTTAGTTGAAGCTTTTAATAAGATGATAATCAAGCTCCTCAAGAAGTTTGTTTCATCCACCAAATGTGATTAGAATGAAAAACTTGATGAATGTCTCTAGGCCTACTACACAACGATACGGACTCCAATTGGAAGTATGTCATATTCTCTGGTCTATAGGAGTAAAGCAGTTCTTTTTCTGGAGATCCAGATATCCTTTCTCTCGGTTGCCCCTACTAGCGAGTTAACAACCGAAGATAATGATCATTTACGGTTACAAAAGCTAGTAGCACTTGATGAGAAATGATAATAGCTCAACAGCGTATTGAGCTATACCAAGCATGAATCTCTAAATACTTTAATAAAAAGATAAAGAAAAGGGTGTTCCAAGTCAGTAACCTGGTCTTAGCAGTGAGAAGATATATGGTCATGACACACAAGAGCAAATGGAAATTCCTGACAAAATAGAAAGGCCAGTTTTTAGTAGAGCCGGTATATTCCAATAGAGCATACAGACTTGCAAAGCCTAATGGTGACTTGCTAATGATGCTTATCAATGGCAAGTTTCTCAAAAAGTACCATCAATAAAATAAAAGTTTGGATTGAGAGTATTTTATTAAATATACAGTATGATATTTATAAATTCCCCACAGAGTGTATTTTCAAACTATTATCTGTATTCAATAGTTTTGAATACGCAGCAGGTAATAGATCTACAAAATAAAAAAAATTCTTCGGCAGAGTTATCTTCACCTTTGATGAAATGCTCTCGTATATAATTACGAAATCGATCTCTTTCTTAGATCGAGATCATGATTTCTTATTACTAGTCCCTAGTTGAGTTAACAATTCATTCAAGTTGTTATATGTATTCAAGAATGTTGAATACACAATAGTTAATAGATCTTCAAATTTTCCTAGTGGAATTGTCCTCAGATCCTGCTAAACTTTTTTGTAGAGATCATCAGTTATCCTTTACCCAACAAAATTTGTCATTAAAGCCAGTTGCTTTAAATATTTCTATTTCTATTCCAAGTTGGATTATAAATAATCTACTTTTAGAACTTGTTCACGTCCATATTACCTCTAAACTATCTTATAGTAAACACTCTTCTCTTTCCCAGTAGAGTTAGAGCCCAATTTCTTTAAGAATTTTTTATCTCTAGTCCCCACCCGGATCTGAGATAATAGATTCTCTAACAGGGATCGCTAAGCTTCAAGAAAGTAATCATGTTCATATCACCTCTAAATTATTTTCTAGACTTAGTTCCCCATAGGGTCATTAAATGTTTACTATATCCAAATTACCTATGAGTAAACACCCTGGATTAGCTATCTGTATCATAGTGTTGATATGCCCGTGGATAGTGGATCCATCGAAAGATATCTCAGTGAAGCTATCTTTGTTTTTCTGTTATTTATCCCTAGTAAATACATAGCCTAAACCCATCTATCATGCCTTGATATTTGTGGCATGCAACAGTCATATGACGAAACTGACACCTCGACTCCCGCGCTTATGCACCGACATTGCTTCAGGATTTCAAAAGATTTTCTAACAGTTTAGAAATCAATGAAGATTGGGGATCTGACAGCTTGACAGTGATCCTATGCGCCTATATATTATGCGACAAAACTTTTTTATACATGGAGTATGTACAGAGTTGATTTTTCTTTCATGCTTCTTTTAAAATGTTTTAAACTTGTTTAAAGTTTTAAAAAATTTGAAGGGGTCTTGTAGAAGCATGGAAATTCAAGTCTATGCGCACCTCTCTATGCATCGGATGCCAAAGACAGTAAAATTTAGTATGTACTGAATAATAATAATTCTTCAAATATAGGCAATATCTTATGCAGCATAATTGCTATGCGATATTTCTTCAATCATACAACTTGGATGCATACAACCTAACCGCATAGTTCAGCCTAATTTTATATTAAAAGTTGAGCCACTTCGTAATGTGTGCAGATAACGATTATACAAAAGACGTCAATGCTTACGTCAGTATGATCCTTACACTTTTTGACACCCTTTGACATTATACGGCAGAGGATTATGTTTCAGTATGTTCTTGCTTTCCTCGTCTATGCACAACTATATATGCAATAAATAGTTATGAATTTGAGCAGATCGTGTATTAATGATGCATATTATGTTGCATGTCTCAAAGTCTAAGCAGCATTTTCTTATAACTACCTCCACGTGGTAGCTCGACTGTGACATGCATGTATGCTCATTCCTACGTTCTGTAGAATACCTATGCGCATAAGAAAAAAACAACATATTTGCAGTTCATATACGTGCATAGCCGAATCACTATAAATAGCTGGAACATGTGCTTTCTAACAGGCACAAATAGAGAGGATCGAAAAGCTTTCTCGTATCAGAGCCTACTTGCTGCCAAATCAGCTAGTATGCCAGACTTAGCAAGTTTCCTTCAATTTTTACATCAGATCTTCTACAAAGTAAATAAGTCGATCACGGACTTAATCTCCATTTCTTCCACTCTTCAGATCTTATTTTGTACTTAGAATTCCTTCGCATTTAGGATTCTTTTATACTCTTACAAAGTTTTATATAAAAAGTTGATATACTCTTTTTGTTATGAAAAACAAGTAACAGTTGAAATGTTACTATTTATATATGTATTGGAATTCGATTAGGTTTTAGATTAGTAACTAATCCATCTATCGAGATTAGCTCATGCTCGGATTGACCACTAGGATTATATCACTTAAATCTACTGGTCGATTTAGGCTAGGGGTAGCATGCTTAAATCAAATAGTTGTTTTGCAAGCTCTTAAGAAATGGATGGTTGTAATCAATAACTTAAAGAACGGGTAGTGGATGTAGGTTCTAAACTTAGCAGGTTGACCCGCTCGTTAGATAAAATTAGTAATTAGGTCTTGATAATTAGTGAATAGGTTTATTAGTTTTGGAAACCTATTTTAACCATTTATATAATTCTGAAAATTGTTTTAGGAATATAAGAAATACAATATACGTAAAAAAAATTCTAAAACTTCTAGAAAATGCTATAGTCTATTTGAACTACAATTGCCATGTTTTTATGAGATTTTCTGGTGATGACAAAAGGTAATTCATAGAAATTCTTATAAATCTATTTTCTTACATTTTTTATTTTTGGTAACCAAAAAAATTCCTAAATATATCCAATAAAATTCTAAAGTTATGTGGAATGATTGTGAGCTACTTCAAGTCTTTAGGAACTACTTCCCTTGTTTATATCATTATATTATCTTTTCTATGCCTATGGGGACGTCATCTCAGTAACTCTAAATGATTCAAAAAAATTCCAATCTCCAAGTTCAAATATTTCTTAGTATTTTTGGTAGTGGATTCTACAGCCGCAAACTCGGTACATGATACTCGCTAAGCTCTGTCATCAAGTGTATATCAACAATGTTGACAACCGTCATATATGTGAGACTAGTCACACAGTATCGTTATTTATATACGAATACATATTTTGTATTATATTTCGTATTTTCTTAGTTTTTGAAACTCTTTAGAATTCTCCCAAATTAAATATTTTTCTCCTTGACTGGTATACGGTTAGTGTACCGTTGTGTACCAAAGGTATACTGTCCAGGAGATAATCCCACTTTTCAGATATTTGCGATTTTATATATTTTGATGAATAATGTTTAGATATTTTAATGAATAGTATTTAGATATTTTCATGAAGCGCAATGATACATTCTATTATCCATTGGTTTCTTGGTTTTTACCTAAAAGATTGAGATTAATCCTGATCAAGTCACAGATCACGATTGAACGGTCACGATTAATTCACCTTCTCTATATATACTCTTCCGATTCATTTTGATTTTTCTTTTACTTCTCTCTCTCCACTATTCTTCTTTCTTCGTTTCCTCTCTATTTTTCTTGTAAGCTATCGAGGCCTCATAGAGTGGTTTTTGAACCCCTCTTGGTTGGTGGAGTAGAAGAGTTAGGCTGTGAGCTAATTTAGGGAAGTACATCTTGTCGAACTACTAAACAAAATATTGTTTTACTACGATTTTTGTTTCCTATTGTCTTGATAGTCCATATTGTCTACTACTTGCTTTACTATATATATGTTTCTCTCGAGATTAGCATTATTTTGACCATCTCTAAATTTGGTTTGAGCTAGGTTTTGATTTACTGCTTAGTCTTGATATTTTCTTAGTAGGAAAACTCTGTATCGGGCGGTGATTGAGACAATATATATGATATACATGACCTTCCTCTACTATTGTTTTTATGGTTATACTAATTTTAGCAACTTTCGGAATAAGATTTGGTTTCTTAAACTTGTTTCATGCTCTTAGCCTTGTTTCTCGAACATAAACGACATACTGCCAGTATACCGGTGTATACCGATGGCATACCAGTTTATGGGTCCTTTTTAGATCAAAAACCTGCTGTGATAATTTTTGGCATACCGACAGTGTACCTCTTCATTCTGACGGTACACTGGTGCTGCAGTTTTACTTTGATAGAGAGTTTTTGTAGCCTTGAACCGGCATACCGCGGATGTAATGGAGTATACCACCGATATACTGTTAGAATACCTGAGTTTGATATTTGATTAATTTCTTTTTTTTGTTGTTTTTTTTTCCTTCTTATTGCTTTCTTGTATATGTTATGCCATGTTTTTACTATGTATTACCATACTTGCATGGGTTTCTTTTACTATACTATCTAGTCCTGATCATTATTTCTTGAGCACTTAGTTGATATCCTATTTATTCAGTACACATATTGTCTCGCCTACCTGATAGTGGGATAATGGCCTATCATGGAGCACTCTTGATTCCTGCTTTGTCTAGCTTGATATAGTGGCACGTCGTGGCACACTCTTGATTCTTGTCATGTCTAACTTACCTTATAGTGGCCTATCATGGTGCACTCTTGATTTCTGTATATAGTAGCTTGTCGTAGCGCACTCTTGTCCTGACACATGTACTCATGTTGTGGCTTGTATAGTGTACTTTTTTGCTTGTCTAGTCAAACCTTGCATGTATCATGTCTAGGATGGATTCTACGTAATGCCACACCCGAATCTTGAATGAAAATATTAAGGAATAAAACAACTAACTGATTATCTAGATACATTGGTAGGGAAGATTTTTCCCGTTGCCTGCAAGCCCTTTTTCCTGCCTTTATATGATGGATTTGGAGCTATCTGTCATGATGAGCACATTTCAAGCGCATCGTTGAGTATTGCACATTTTTACGTGTCTTTAGGATACATGTCTCTTGGGTGGTGTATTTACTATATATTATCTATGTCCTCGGCCTGGATAAGTTGGGTAGTCTGTAGGACGGGTAGCCGAATTGGATTTCTTAAACTGCATATATTAGTAATTATGATTGTGATAACCCTAGTTAGCTAATATATCAAGTCATACTTATTGCTTGGTCGTGATTGATGGATGGAGTCCATTCCTGCCTTGTCTAGTCTAGTCTAGTCTTGCTCCAGCTTATTTTATTTCAGTACTTAGATTCTTGTTATTTCGGTACATGCTATTATTCCTACTACATGTCCGGTTTCACTTACATGTTTTCTTGCTCGGCTTCACTTACATATTTTCTTGCTTGGCTTCACTTATGTGTTTTCTTGCTCGGCTTCACTTATATGCTCACATGCCTGACTTTATTTCATAATTCTAGTTTTTTTTATATATGTCGAGTTGTAACTTTATATTATATCTGTCTACTTTTACTGCTTTACTGTTGCTATGATTCGATGCAGATTTTAGTTTTTAGTTTGGCTTCCATTGTGGTACTTGCTATTGGGGGTCTGACCCCACTGGTTTTGTTTGGTCAGATCTGATAGCGGAGTCTGAGGATCTTTCGTACCTTTCATTCGATGGTGACCACCCGGAGCACTAGAGTACCTAAGTGGATTTTCACTTCATTACCCACTTGTATCTGTATATTCTTTTGCGGCGTTTAGCCTCCAAGCACGTGTTTAGCTCATGTTTGGATCTTGACATTTAGCCTACGGGCCTAACATGATTTGTATATTTTATAGACTGCAGCTAGAGTTGAACATGTATGACTTACACTCTTTCTAGTTCTTCATTTTCTATTACTAGTTTCATAATCATCTATATACTATAATTTTGGATGCTTTACTGTCTTATATGCCCGAGGATCATATCATTGTACTTACTTGCTTGTCTGTGATTGAGATATCTACGATATTCTTGACCTAGGATTGACTGTTGGCTCGTAGCAGTGATCCCTACATCTATAACTTTGACCATATTTTAGGGTACTAGAGTCCTTTGGCATACGTAGCTGGCATGGTTCGTCCCTACTTGCCAGTATTCTAGTCCTACGACGTGACAATGTCCCCTTGTTGTTCATCTTCAGACGTCCGAATATTTTGCTCTAGTATGACACATCTTCCTCTTAGGAGTGGGGTGGTTAGACACACCCATGTCTAAGATCCAATCGTGGTCATGACTTGTAGGTTCTGTTTGCCATTGATTATAAAAGAACAGAACAGTTTTATGGGAGGACTGGACTTTTACTTCACAATACAAACTCGCCCGTACAAAAGAGAGCCTAGGAACAAAACCTAGGAAAAGCAATCTAAAGTACAATTGTTTATTTTTGATTCTGGGGGGGGGTGACGGTAGAGGCTCGGGAGAGTGACGGTAACTCTACCCTACTCCTTAGACAATCGAACGCAGCTTCGGCTTCGGGAAAGAAATGCTCTTTGTGTGTACGGGGGTTGCTAGTCTCTCTACTCGGGCTCTGTGCGACTACTTCTCTGTGCCTGTGCTCGTCCCCTGCCTCCCTTTGCTATTTATAGGAGTGGGGTTTGCAGTAATTGCCCCTTGAAAAGCGGGTGGTTAGGGATTCGTTAAGATTTGTCTTGATCCTGTTTGTTGAAAACCAATCCGGGTTATTTATGTTGATTGCAATAAATCTGCATCATTTATTGGGAGTTGATCTAGACAGTTATGATGATTGCAATATTATTGCAATAAATTTGCATTGTTATGATTTGCTGGTAGCAACAAATCCGAGTGGATAAGTCTTGGTCAATCTCCTGCCACGTGTCCCAACTGCCTGTTATGTCGATTGCCATAAATCTGAATTGTTGGGATTTGATCAACTCCTGCCACGTGTCCCAACTGCTGCAAGCCGCATGGAGGACTGTCATAGTTGAGCCGCATGAGTGTGGCCTTTAACTGAACCGCATAAAGGTCCTTTAATATGAGCCGCATGGAAGTCCTTTAATCTGAGCCGCATGGAAGTCTTCACAACTGAGCCGCAAGGAAGTCCTTACAACTGAGCCGTATGGAAGTCCTTACAACTGAGCCGCATAAAAGTCCTTATAACTAAGCCGCATAAAGAGCTTTGGAAATGGGTGGATCGTGCCAGCTATAAAGATTTTCCTCGTCTCTCTAGGAGCACGTCAAGCGTCATTATTTCACCTTTATGTCAGAACTGTCAATTCGTTGTGTCAGGGCTGCTGCATTGCGTCAGAGCATTTAATGAGCCAACTGTACAGAGTAATGATGGCCAGATGTGGATGCCTACTTTGAACTGCATAGAGCCACGTGGCCATTTTTCGAGCTGCATTGAGCCATCGTGTACTTTCTAGCCGAATGAAGCCTTAAGAGACTTTTGAGCCGCATGAAGCTCTAAGAGACTTTTGAGCCACATGAAGCTCTAAAGGACTTTTGAGCCGCATGAAACTCTAAAGGACTTTTGAGCTGCATGGACTTTCCTGTTCCTTTTCCATGCTTATACAAAACCCCCTTCAAAGTTTTCAATTTGTAAAATTGAAATACTTTGAATAGGAAGCATGGCTATGTCCGCATAAGCTCCTCGTGCCGTATAGACTCTTCTGGCCTCATGGGATGTTCTGGCCGCATGGGCTGTTCTGTGCCACGTAGGCATCTTATTTATTTGCCTTTGATTTGCTTTGATTTAAAGCCATCTTTTGGGATAGGATCCCAAGAGTCAGCTTTAAATATTTAGATTTTTTTTATTAATGATTAGGATTAATCTTTTCGCACGCAGGGGTTAGAAATCCAAGAGTCGGCTTTGTTTTCTAGGCGGCGCGTCATGCGAAGCGTCCCTTGATCCGCACGCCCCCCATCAGCCTATAAATATGGGTTCTTTGGAAGAGAGAAACTCTTTACTTTCTTTTCTCTTCAACTTTTCTTGTCCTAGTTGTCGTCGTCTTCTCTCTCGATTACCGATCAACAATGGCCCCCAAAGCATCCTCTAGCACTGTGGCGAAGGGTAAGGGAGCAACTTCTTCGTCGACTGAGGCACCTACAGCTCATCCTGACGTCCACCCCGCCAATGATGGTAAGGATTATGTGGAAGACCGTATGCTTCAAACCCTAACAAGAATGGCTCTGCTGCATGTTTTTATGCACAAGCCTTTTCTTCTTGGCATTTAACGCGTCCTTCGTCTTAATTGAACTGCCCAAATTCAGTACGATGAAGCCGCATATGTTGTACGGGCCGCATGAACTTCTCATGTCCGAGCCGTACGGGGTATGCCCCATGTCTGAGCCGCATGAGAATTGCTTCATGACTGAACTGCATAAGCACCATTAAAACTGAACCGCATAAAGTCCCACTGAACAGAACCGCATGAGCTCCTGATGAACTGGGCCGCATAAGCTCTAACAGATCAGAGCCGCATAAGCTTATCTGAACTGAGCCGTATAAGCCCCACTAAACAGATCCGTATAAGCTCATCTGAACTCGGCCGCATGAGACCCCACTAAACATAACCGTATAAGCTCATCTGAATTCGGCCGCATGAGACCCCGCTAAACAAAGCCGCATGAACTCCTAATGAACTGGGCCGCATGAAGTCTTTTGAACAGAACCGCATATGAACCCATCAAAGTAGAGCCGTATGAAAAACCGAACCGCATAAGGACCCATCAAAACAGAGCCGTATGAACTCTGTTAAAATTGAGCCGCATAAGGACCTGTCCAAGAAGAGCCGCATGAACTCTGTTAAAACTGAGCCGCATAAGGACTCGTCCAAACAGAGCCGCATGAACTCTGTTAAAACTGGGCCGCATAAGGACCCGTCCAAACAGAGCCGCATGAACTCTTTTTAAATATTTTCTGGTCATCTCCTGACTTTGTTTCTTTTGTCCTTTTTTCAGTGAATTTGCCAGTTAATGCTGCGGGAGAACCTTTGGTGGGTCGCGCCCAATCTGCTGTGGGCTGTAGGTATGACCACATAGTCGAGTATGTGGTGAACCAGTTTCCAAAAGACGAACCTTTGGAGAGGCTGTACGACATAAAAAAGCAGTCCTTCTTCTTTATCTCGGGGATGATGAATTCAGGGCTGCTGGGGGGCAAACACTTGAAGCCTGCGTTCCTCTTCGGGGGCGCCCTGACTGTGAAGAACTCTCAAGTTCTGGATATATCTGAGAGCTGGAGTTTTACTTCAGACGGGATGGCGATCCATATTCCTCTGATGGAGCGTCACTTCCCACTGTCATGGTTCAACATGTTGCCCATGAACAGGAAGATAGAGGATTTCTTGACTCCGACTCGGAGCGGGATGATTGTGGGAGAAATTTACTACAACAACAACATGCGGTCAATGTACGCGGGCAGGGTACCAGTCAGCCGTTACGTGATGGGGTTGGCCCCGGGCAGTTTTTTGAATGTGCAGGGTCCCAATTTCACGTTCTCTGAAGCTGATACTTTCTTGAACCAGCTTGCTCGGAAGGGATCCTATCCGATTGGCCGATTGTCGCTACCGAGTTGGGTACACCCCATCCCTTCGTGGACCAAACAGTCCATGTGGATCGCGCGGGAATACGAGACTCTCCTGCACAAGATTGGACTCTACCATACAATTCGGGGTACCAGCCATGGCTTGTCCATAAATAAGAAATTGTTCATGGCCCTGCTGGAGATGTATAACCGTCGCACGGGGACCTTCTTTACACCCGTGGGGGAGATTGGGCTTGCTCTTCACGAGATGCATGCCGTCTCCAAGCTGCCTTAGGAGATGAAGTCTTTGAGGTGTACACTCCTACGAATGAGAAATTCGAGGAATTGGAGGAGAGGTTCCCGGGCTTCGTTGCCGTCTATCGAGAATTGCTGTGTCATCACAGCACGTGCCAGCAGCTGTCGAAGAAAAAGAACGACAGCTCGGAAGGGAACCTTCCTCACACAAAGGCCTGGCTTTCTTATCTTTTTAAGCTCGGTGCCTCAGGCCGGGTTGCTCCTCAAAGTCCTTGCAATTGGGAGGAGGTGCAGGACTAAGTATCGACCGCCAAGAGGGCAAGAACCACCGGTGACAGGTTCGGGAGTAAATCTAACTCTTTTGCTTATTTCTATCAAGCCACTCAGCCATTGTCCGAGAACGCTATTCTGGCCGGATTCTTGATGGTGTGGCAATGGAATTGCGTAGTCTCGGGAGGGGCTGGTTCCATCGAGAGAATCAGCCATAATTTTATCCTCCCTGCTGTGAAGTTGGTCTTCGGAGTCAGGCTAGCTCTACTCTCGGCCATGGTGTGCAGTATACACCGTAGCCTTCGCACTTTTACGTCCAAGGTCATCGCCCATGACGCGACGAAGGACTTTGAACGTGTTGAACTTTCCTACCACTATATGATGGGGTGGTTGCTGATGCATTGCCGGTATTTAATGAGGCCTGGCCCCAAAGATGGCGTAACTGCAGATGATGCCTTCATCTTCCAATATTGCCGCATGCCTTGGGATTGCGAGACTATACGCGTCTGTCGGATGGCGCTGTCGAGAGTGGATAGATATAATTTTTTTGTATCTGTCCCTCGATTTACTGTTGAGGAAGTGAGGGCCGTACATCTGGATGGTACTGGACCTCCTCACTTCTTAGACGGCAAGATGCTCCTTTGGTTGTATAACATTCGCCCTTCCCATCTGGTATACCACAACCGCAATACTGTCTACTTGGAGCCTTACTGGCCCAGTAGGTTCGCCCGACAGTTTGGGTATAGCCAGCTTTTCTTGGATAGTCCCAACCCTTGCCTGGGTTTTGAAGGCAGCGTCCTCGATGGAATCAGGGCCTGGCATTATTATAATATGGTTCACATCCGTACTAGCTTCTCGGTTCCTGATGTTGGAGATTCAAGCGAGATCTTGTATTTGGCGGCTCTCTACCACGTCATGGCGAACAAGCCTCCTGTTTGTTTTGACCCGAGTACCAGCTTCATTGTTGGTACCGGTTTGGAGGAGAAACCCAAAGGGTCTAAGGCGAGGAAGAAGAAGAAGAACACGGTCGCTATGTCGGACTCCGAGTCTGCCAACGCGGACGAAGAAAATGACGAACATGAGCATAATCCCCCTCCTGCAGATGAGGTGGTGGCGGATCAATCGCCCGTTGTGCGGAGCTCTTCCCGAAAGCGAAGCAGGCTTGAGTCTGCTTGTGGCGGCAGAACCTACTCCATGAAACGGGCTGCGGTTAAGCCTCGCCGGCTGCTCATTAAGGAGAGAGACGAGGATACGGGCGCCATTTCGGAGGTGAATTGAATTACAACCATCTCCTTCTTTAGCTCTTCCTTTTCCTGAACTATGATCTAATCATTTTTCTTTTCTCTGTAGGCGTCAGAAGAGTCGGACTCTCGAGAGTCGACTACTATTTCTGAGGTCAACCCGGTCCTGACCACTTTGATTAGTGACATGTGTGCCGAGATTATTTCTGTCGGGGTTCTCTCGGCGGCGGCTGAGGGGTCTCGCGTTGTTGAGGTCTCGACTCAGGGCGACGTGGGCTCCACTGAACCCGTCCCCGAGATTGCTAAACTTTGGCAGGGTGACGCTGATCCAGTTGTATCTCCTTCTGGGGCAGCTGGCGCAGAGAAACCAGCTGAATTCGACTCGGGTGTCGCTGGCAAAGAGATTACGGCGGCTGTGAGCGAGCATTAGCCTCCGCAACTCTCCCCTGATAAGATAAGCCAAGTCTTGACTAGTGAGGAGGCTCATTCGCTCTATCATCACATCCTCTGGATTAAGCTGATTGATGGTTGCTCTGGACATACAGGTCCTGCTTCTTCACTACCAATGACGGACATTGTCAGGGTAGGGGTGAGCATTATTCGGTTTTGAACCAAAAACCGAACCGAACCGAATGAGAGATTCGGTTCAGTTTTAAAAAAAATCGGTTCGGTTTCGGTTTGAAAATACTAAATTTTCTTATTCGGTTTCGGTTTCGGTTTTGGGTTTCGGTTTCGGTCCAAAACCGAAAATCGAATAAGAAATTTTAGTTTATATATATATATATATATATATATATATATATATATATATATATATATAGGTATTAAAAATATATATATATATATAGGTATTAATTATAGGTATATACTAAATATATATAGGTATATACTATAGGTATATAATAAATATATCTAGGTATATTTAGCTATTATTAACAAAAAAACATAAATAAGTATATTTAGTTATTATATATATTAACAAAAAAAAACATAAATAAACCCAAAAACCGAATAAACCGAAAACCGAACCGATTTAATTCGGTTCGGTTCGGTTATTGACCAATTCGGTTCGGTTTCGGTTTTGCTTATTCGGTTTCGGTCCAATTCGGTTTTTGGTTATTCGGTTCGGTTGAAACCG
Organism: Iris pallida; assembly: GCA_029216955.1. Classification (NCBI taxonomy): domain Eukaryota; kingdom Viridiplantae; phylum Streptophyta; class Magnoliopsida; order Asparagales; family Iridaceae; genus Iris; species Iris pallida. The sequence continues at coordinate 19,902,375 of JANAVB010022597.1, read as the reverse complement.
AATAAACCGAATACTCACCCCTATGTCAGGGTAGAGTTCGTCAGAGAGAATCTGGTGGAAGAGAGCGTGCCTCCTCCCCCTCCGACTTATATTGAGGGACCTCCCGTTGAATCAAGTTTGGGAGGACAAGCGGCGGAACGGCCGAAGCAGGAAGAACTGGTCCCTGTACCCTCATCTGTTCATGTGGCTCCAGAGGTCGACCTCTCTGCCCTACGGAGCCTCCGGATTCTTCGGGCTGTGGAAGAAGAATTGGCCGCTATTCAAGCGTCCTTTCACTCGGAATTTGTTTCCCTCGTGGCAGGGGCGTCAAGTTTCGTTGCATCTTCTTCGACTCTGCCAGCCACTCTTACTTTAACGCCGTCTTCTTCGGAAGTTCTGGTTGAATCGTCAAGGGATGTGGTTGAGAGTTTCTACCGTCACCTGAGGCGAGGAGTCGAAGCCGCTGTGGAGAAGGGGATCTCTTTTGCCCTGGCCCGTCAATGCGCTCATCGCCAAATTGAAATTCTTAGAACCCTTCCCCCTTTCCAGTGGGGCGGGGATAGTTGAGCTGCTGGAGCCCAAATTGCTAGAGACGGATCAGCTTGTGGCCCAGTTTCAAGTACTGCGGCAAGTTGATCTGTTTTTAGCGATAGATCAGGAGTGGGACTTCCTCACCACTGTCCTGGAGAAGGTAAAGGCTGTACGAGATGCGTCTAAGCCGGTTATCATAAAGGACCTCGATGATCTGTCTATTCAGTACGATCAGCTGAGCCGCAGGAGCGAGGATTGCGTTGCTCGGGAGGCGGTCGCCTCTCGCAGAATAATTGATACGAGGGAGCAGATCCTCGAGCTCTAGAGGAAGGTGGCTTTCTTAGAATCTGAGTTCGAGGCCTCCCGCGCAGATAAAGAGCTAATCGTTCAGGAGGCCGAAAAGGTCACCCGAGCTTCTGCTGGCCTGGAGCGTGCTCTGAAGAGACTCGAAGATGGCTGGCAGGTCCACGCGCATCTGGAGGATGCAGAGCGGCTAACTCAGGAGGCCGAGCGCCGGGCCAAGCTGCGATTTGAGCGGTCGACCGCCGTGCTGAGGGATCGACTCAGAGAATTATGTATAGCCGAACCATAGTCGGCCTTTTTTCTTTCTCTCTTTGTCATTTTCCTTCGTTTTGATAGGGACATGGTCCCCGAATATGTAGTACTTTTGATTTTCAATAAATGACTATGTTTTTATTGTGCTTGTACTGTATCTTTGGTATTCGTGATGTTTGTCCCACTGGGGGACTTTTTGTGGACCTATTACCCTTGGCATACCTTGGTTGTAGGTACGGATAATAAGTTTGATAGAGATACCTAGAATGATTTTGTGGTGAGACAGACGTGGAAGTTCTTGGTATTGGACGAAAGAACGTGATAGAACAGCTGGGCTCCGAAGGCGTATGATAATGAGAAAAGAGGCACATGTATTAGGAGATCTAGTACAGCATTTGTGGTCAACAGCGAACACTTATGGTCAACTATGGACATTTGTGGTCAACTGAGGACATTTGTGGTCAACTGAGGATATTTGTGGGCCTATTATCCTTAGTGTACCCTGGTTTTGGATACGGATAATAAGTCGAGAGAGAACCAACATACTTACACAGAGGTAATGAGGATGTGGTAAGTATGAGGGTTTATTCAATGGAGTCTTCCTACTTAGAGGTAATGAGGACGTGGTAGGAGTGGACTCCATGAAGGGTACATAGAACAACTCAGAGGTAATATGGACGTAAAAGTTCTACATGAGGGGTGATTTGTTTTTGGCGGAAAAGAAACAACTTAGAGGTGACATCGACGTGGTTGTTTCGGGAAATTTGTGGACCTGTTACCCTTTTTTATGCACGGAAAGTACGGGTAGCAGATCATGAAGGAAATGCTCTTTTAGGGAGAAAGTTCAGAGGTATGATCATACGTGACTTACTACTCAAAAGATGCGATATAGATTCATTTGGAGTGACCAAAGTGTAAGTTCAGCGGTACCTGCGGGTACATAACTCAACAATCTGGGAGATTTGGAGTCAGAGTGTAAGTTCAGCGGTACCAGAGGGTACATAACTCAACAATCTGGGAGATTTAGAGTCAGAGTGTAAGTTCAGCGGTACCAGAGGGTACATAACTCAACAATCTGGGAGATTTGGAGGATGTCATTTTAGATATAATATTTCTTCAAGAATTTGCCGTTGATGGGCAACATGAGCAAGTCTCCGTTTTGTTTCAAGAGGCGGTAAGCACCATTGGAGAATACAGCCTCGATGACAAATGGGCCTTCTCACTTTGGCTGGAATTTGCCGACGGTTTTGTGAGTCATAACCATCGGCCTCCTAACTACCAGAACGAGATCACCCACTTAGAATATTCTGATTTTAACCTTCTTGTTAAAAGCTCCCAAGATACGTGCTTGGTACAGCTCGATTCATTGTTGAGCTAACAGGCGCTTCTTATCTAAAACCTCCAACTCTTGTAACCGACGATGGTGATTATCATTCGTTGTCAATCGATAGGTAAGGGCAACGCGGAGTGAGGGGATTTGAGTCTCCAATGGGAGAACTGCCTCACTCCCGTATACCAAAGAGAATGGTCTGTTCCCAGTGGCCATCGGGACTGTAGTACGGTATGCCCATAAGCATTCGCCAAGATTCTCATTCCAGTCGCATTTGTTGGAAGACACGAACTTCTTGAGAAGCTTGATTATAGTTTTATTGAATGCTTTAGCCAACCCATTCGCTGCCGGATTGTATGACGTTGAAGCAACATTCTAGATTCGGTGTTTGTCGCAGAACCGATAGAAGACGTGGCTTGCGAACTGCGGACCATTGTCGTGGATGATCCTTCGGGGCAGTCCAAAGCGATAGATGACGTGATGCTTGAGGAAGCTGATCAAGTTTAAAGTCTTCACTTCTGCCAGTGGAATAGCCTCCGCCCATTTGGAGAAGTAATATGTGATTGCGAGTATGAAACGATGTCCTCGGGACGAAGGCGGAGTGATCGGACCAATGATGTCCATTCTCCATGCTTTAAATGGCCAGGATGCCACCGTCGGATGTAGAAACTTGGATGGCGGGTGGATGAAATCTGTGTGGACTTGACAGGCTTTGCACTTTCTTGCATAGTCTATCGCATCTGCAACCATCATGGGCCAGTAATAGCCCATTCGGCGAAGGCGGTCTTACAATTTTGGGCCAGGCTGATGGGCTCCGCAGACGCCATCGTGAGCTTCACATACAGCTTTTTTGGCTTCTATATTTGACAGACACTGAAGCAGTAATATATCGTATGATTGCCGATACAGCATTTTTGCCTCTGTATCGTAGAAAAATCTGAGGGGACGTCTTCTGATAGAAGTGGCTTCCTTTGGATTCTCGGGCAAGATGCCATAGACTACGAAGTCTACGAATGGCTGTCTCCAATCTGGTGCTTCGTCGACCGTCTGAGCGGAATAACTCGCTACAAATTGAACGTTATTCTTGGGACAGACCAATTCATGGCTTATTGCGTCCACCAAGTGATGAGCATGATTCGGAACTGCTAAGGAAGCAGCAAGACCTGCTAAGGCATCGGCTTCGATATTTTAGAGTCTGGGAACATGTTCTATGAAAAATCCTTCAAATGACGAAATGATGTTGATCGCTATTTGGTGATAGGGGATCATATTTTCATGGCGAACTTCGTATGAACCCCGGATCTGATTGACGATTAACTGCGAATCGCCGTATACTTCAAGATAATCTACCCCCAGCTCCTTTGTAAGTCGGAGGCCAATGACCAAAGTGTTGTACTCGACCACGTTGTTTGAACAGGGCTCCGTGAGGGAGTAAGCCCGATTGATCACCAGCCCGGAGGAAAAAATCAGCACCACTCTGACTCCAGCGACGATGTTATCCTTGGGCCCAGTAATGGAAGCGCCGTCGAAGAACATTCGTCATACGGTATCATGAGAGGCCACGTTTGAATGGGCGACCTCATCTAGAATTTCTTCGTCTATTCTGGTTGACTCTGAACCTGGATGAGCTGCTAAAAAGTCTGCCAGAGCTTGACCTTTAACAGCCTTCTGCGGGACGAAGATCATGTGGTAGGGAGACAATAATATCGCCCAGGTAGCGAGGCAAGAGCTGAGTGCACCTGGCTTGGTCATGAGGACCCTGGGGGGTTAACTCTTGATACGACATGGATGGTTTGTCTCGTGATGTAGTGTCGCGTCTTCTGAATGGCGAACACCAGAGCAAGGTACTCCTTCTCTACGGCTGTGTATCGATGCTCAGGCCCCATCATCATTCGGCTGAGGTAATATATAGCTTGCTCATGGCCTGCATCATTGTTTTGAGCTAGTAAAGCACCGAGAGAATGCTCCATTGCTCGCACATAGAGCTGGAATAGTTTCCCAGCAACCAGGGCCACCTGGACTGGAGGGTTCAACAGATATTTTTTGATGTTGTCGAAGGCGCGCTGGCATTCTTTATTCCATACGAATGAAACGCCCTTCTTCATGAAGTGGGCGAATTGTTGATATCGTCCGGAGAGGTTTGATATAAACCTCCTGATGTAAGCTAGCCTCCCTTGAAGGCCTCGGAGTTCACGGAGATTTCTCGGGGGACCCATCTCCATGATTGCCTTCGTCTTCTCAGGGTCTATGTGGATTTCCTGGGCAGTAATGATAAAACCCAGGAATTTTCCACTAGATACGCCCAAAAAGGATTTGGTAGGATTCATCTTCAAGTTGTGCGCTCGCATCAGGTCGAATACCGTCCTCAGATCCTGCAGATGGTCTCCCTTAGAGCGGCTTTTGACAGCTATGTCGTCGACGTAACACTCCACGGTCTTACGCAGGTGATCTCTGAAAATGATACTCATAGCTCGTTGGTATATGGCACCGACATTCTTTAAGCCGAAGGGCATGACGGTGTAACAGTACATGCCTATCGGTATTCGAAATGATGTATGCTTCTCGTCGTCAGGAAATATCTTGATTTGATTGTATCCTAAAAAGCCATCCATGAATGACATGTGCTCAAAGCCACATGTGTTGTCGATCATGATATCCATGATGGGAAGAGGAAACTCATCTTTAGGACAAGCTTCATTTAGATTTCAGAAGTCGATGCAAATTCGGATCTTCCCATTCTTCTTGAGGACTGGTACTATGTTGGCAACCCAGTCTGGATGTTGCTCCTCCCGGATGAAGCCGCTGGCTATCAGTTTGTTGACCTCAGCTTCGATAGAGTTTATGATGTCCGGGCGGAACCGTCGTTGTTGTTGTTTGACCGGCTTTGCGTCCGAACGAATGTTAAGATTGTGGAGTGCAACCTCGGGGTTTAGCCCTGGCATGTCTTCATAACTCCAGGTGAATACGTCAATATATTCTTTGATGAGTTGTAGTAGCGATTTCTGCTCTTCGTCTGTCAGACTTTTGCTAACGAAGATTGGTTTTGGGGAAGACTCATTGCCAAGGTCAACTTGCATGACCTCATCTTCAGTAGGGGGCTCTCTTTGTTCGAACCGCTTTTTCCATCACTACAAAATAATGGTAATTTAGCGACTAACTTGACGACTAACATGAATTAATCGCTAAGTTAGTGACTAACTAGCAACTGAAAGGCAAGTAATTGAAAATTTAGTTTAAGGAACGAAATAGTTAGTCGCCAGGCCGTCGCTAGTTTGTTGATATTTTTCTAAATTTATTGAGCGACTGAACATTTGCGTTGCTGTGTAGTCGGTAATATCTATATTTTACTAGCAACTAAAAGTTCAGTTGCTGCAAAAACCTGGTTAGTTCTTTTTCCTCCCAAAACTCAATAGCCATTTTGAGTCTCACCCCCAAAACCTAATATTTTATCCCCCAAAAAACCGTAGGCATTCTCCTCACAGCTTTTCCCTCCCTCCTAACAACTCCCCCATCGCCCACATCCGACCCCTCCTTCCTCCTCGCCCCGCCGCCCACATCCGACCCCTCCTTCCTCCTCGCCCCGCCGCCCACATCCGACCCCTCCTCGCCCCGCCGCCCACACATCCGACCCTCGCCCCACCGCCCACAACCACTGCTGCTTCCTCCTCCTCCTCCCTCTCCTTGCCCCGCCGCCCACATCCGACCCCCTTCTCGCTGCTGCTTCCTCTCCTCCCTCCTCCTCCAGACTTTGTCGCTTCCTCCTCCTCCTTCCCCCGAAAGCCGCCGCCTCCTCCTCCCCCCAAAGCCGCTTCCTTCCGTCCAAAGTCGATATACAAAATTTCACTTTTTTGTAGAAAGGTTCGGATCTTTTGCCATTTTATTTGGTTGCATTGTTTATTTAAATTTTTTGGTCTGGTGTCTTGTACCAATTTCTTTTTTAAATGCTTCGTTCTAGATAATGTAGGACTATGAAAAGAAGTTATATTTTATTGAACGAAATGAAGTAATTAGTTTTGAATTGTCTTATGTTTTTATGTAAGGTCTTCTTTCAGCATGATGACACAATTATTGAGTTGAATATTCAACTTATTAGCATTGACCCAAGTAGTATTTTAAAGTGTCCTGCAAACCGATTTGGCTAACCAACTCACCCTACCCCTTGTACCGGAAAAAAAAGAGGACAAGCATACTTTGTGCCCAAACCAATATCATGAGCCAGGACGTATTGAGTTCTAAGTAACTATGGCTGTGAACCAGATAGCAATGTCTGGAAAACTTGATATCACATTTCTTGTCATACCTGCAATTGAAAAAGCACAATCATCTATCTTCATTACAGTTTTAGGAATCAGGATCAGTCTTACATCACCAATCCTAGGACCCAATGTAATGTAAATAATGTTTCAAGTTTCAATGACCACATCGGTTTACCATTTTACCTTGTAGCATAATATTTAGATCACTATTTGAGTATAGTTTGTATAGAAAAAAGTATTCACTAATTCTCTGAGGTCCTCGCTAGCAATATTTCATTGCATCATCTGAACTCTCATGGAAAGAACAACTTTAAAGCAGAAGAGAATGTAATACAGGTCAAGTAGGTTAAGATGACAAAAGTAAAACTAAGCAACTATAAAGGAAGGTAGTAATAGTTAGAAAACAACCAACCAATAACAAGCCTAGAGTCCATAGGGACAACTGTGGGTTATAACGTGCCTCCAAAATACTTATTTAGGCAAAAGCAATGAAGCACCAAGCACCTAGGTGTGACTAGCAATAGACGCTTGTCATGATGCTTATAACAAAGATATACATGTAGCAGATTCACTATACTTATAACATATACTTTTGGATCTGCATTTGATCCTTATTTACAAAAAGAAATCCTTTAGGTCAAAATTCAGTATATTAAGCTTCTCTACAACAACCAACTACTTCTAATTTACTTTCTTGAGGCCCGTATTTCTCTGACCTAAAGGATTTAGCCGCTTCCTTCCGTCCTTATGAGTTGTATTTTGTTAGGGTTTGTGCTATATATTTAGAAAAAAATTGCATTGTGTTGGAGTTGCCAAAAAGTCTAGACTTATGGCTAGGATTGAGAGTATGTTTTCCTTTTTTTGTTATGCCTAAAAAAATGTTAGAGAACACTTGATATGTGGTTTATGAGCATAACAAGTAATTTTATGAGCAAAACAAGTAACGTCAGACATAAGAAAATATGTAAGCACAACATGTAGCCAAAAGTATTTACTTAGCAATATGGAGAGTATTTTTAAATATGATCTACAAATCATATTTGATATCTAATCCATATTTCTTTTGAATGTATATATGGTGCAGAATCATATTCACACGAGTAAAAGCAATGAGTCGATACTTAGTTGACCGTTCATGGATGTACAATCGACGACATGAGGGCAAGATTGGCTTGAGTGATGATTTCAAGACGGGCGTTGAGGAATTTCTCAAATACGCCAGTAGCCAACCAGATTTCATGGATGGTAGACTCATCAAGTGTCCTTGTGTCAAATGTCATAATATTCTATTCAGAGAGGTGGATCTTGTGAGAGAGCATCTCTACAAGAAGGGTTTCGTACAGAACTACAAGAAGTGGACGGCTCAAGGAGAACCTTTGTTCTCGCAAAATCAGTCCTCCTTTGATACGGAGGTCAGAGAGTCGCCGCCTGGAGATCACCTTGAATATCGGCAGCGAAACCTAGCACAAGAGATGATATTTGCTGCGGCTAAGCCTACTTTTAATCCGGAGGATCCGAATACTGATGCAAAGGAATTCTATAATATGTTCAAGGATGTCGATACACCGATATATCCGAACTGTAATACTCATTCTGTCCTGTCTGTGGTGATGCAGCTGTTGAACATCAAGTCTGATTTCAACTTGTCGCAAGAATGCTATGACAGGATCATCCAGTTTGTCAGAGAGTTGTTGCCAAAAGGATCAAAGGATTTGCCTGAAAATTTTTACAAGTCGAAGATGATGATAAGAAAACTTGGATTAGGCTATGAAAAGATAGATTGTTGTCGAAACGGCTGCATGCTATATTATAAAGAGAACAAGTACAAAGACAAATGCACTTTCTGTAATGCGGACCGGTACAAGCCAATTCGGGGTAAAGGAAAGTCAATTGTCCAAGGAAAGTTGCGTCCCTACAGGTATATACAGTTCTTGCCTCTCACAAAAAGGCTGCAGAGGATGTATATGTCAGCAAATACAGTACAACACATGACATGGCATAGCAAAGAACGACAGATGGATGAAGGAGAATTATCTCACCCTTCTGATGGAGAGGCATGGAAACATTTTGATCAGTGCTATCCAGAATTTGCTGCAGAGCCTAGAAATGTCCGATTGGCGCTATATTCTGATGGATTTACTCCTTTCGGACAGTCAGGATCTCAGTACTCTTGCTGGCCAGTAATTTTGACCTCTTATAATTTACCACCATGGATGTGCATGAAGATGCCTTACATATTCTTGACACTTATTATACCTGGTCCTAAAAATCTAAAGAAGAATATCGATATCTACATGCAGCCATTAGTGGATGAGTTGAAACAATTATGGGAATTCGGTGCCCGTACGTACGATATATCGAAGAAACAAAACTTCCAGATGAAAGCGACACTTATGTGGACTATCAACGATTTTCCAGCATATGGAATGTTATCTGGATGGAGTACTCATGGGACTAAGTCATGTCCGATATGCATGGGAAACAGCAAGGCATTTCGTCTTCAGCATGGAGGAAAGGCATGCTTTTTTTACTGTCACCGTCAGTTCCTTCCCATGTCGCATCCATGGAGGAGGAACAAAGATACCTTCAGAGCTGATAAACAAGAACTATCTCCTCCCCCATTGAGACTGACAGGAGATCAGGTTTGGGAAGAGGTTGAGGATCTGCCGACAGTGATGGAAGATCCGAGACCAGAGTATCATTTCGACGGTTTTGGACATAGCCACAACTGGACGAAGCGGAGTATCTTCTGGGACTTACCTTATTGGAAGGACAATCTCATAAGGCATAATCTTGATGTCATACACATCGAAAAAAATGTATTCGACAACATCTTTAATACGGTAATAGATATCAAGGGGAAAACGAAAGACAATCCCAAAGCAAGGAAGGACTTAGAAAATATTTGCAAGCGCCCAGAGTTGAATCTAAGGCGAAGTAGAAATAATACATTGGTCAAGCCTCCAGCACCATTTGCATTGGGTAGGGAAGATAAATTAATAATATGCAATTGGATAACGAAGTTGAGATTTCCTGACGGCTATGTGTCCAATCTGGCGAGATGTGTTGATCTTAATGAACGCAAACTGACAGGAATGAAGAGTCATGATTGTCATGTGTTCATGGAAAGGTTACTACCAATTGCTTTCAGAGAGATGTTGCCACCTCACATATGGACTCCGCTTGCCGAATTATCTATATTCTTTAGAGATTTGAGCTCAAGCAAGTTGACGGTGCAACATATGATTGAACTTGAGGAGAAAATTGTATTGACATTATGCAAGTTAGAGAAGGTGTTTCCTCCAGGGTTTTTTGATAGTATGGAGCACTTGCCAATTCATCTTCCATACGAAGCACGTGTCGGTGCTCCCATACACTATCGATGGATGTAACCATTTGAGAGGTATAAATTAATTATCTTGAGTCTGATTTTCTAGCATTTCATATTCTAATATTTCTAATCGATTATGATTTCCTTTTTCCAGATATCTACACCACCTAAAGAAGAAGGTGGGTAATAAGGCTCATGTAAAGGCTTCGATATACGAAGCATATATCATTTAGGAGGTTTTAAACTTTTGTTCCATTTATTTTGATACTCATGTCAGAACAAATCAAAATAGAGCCCCAAGGAATGACAAAGGTGGGGATGATGCACCGAACATTGATATCCTATCTATATTCAATGTAAGGGGCAAGCCTACAAGTGCTACTAAAATACAGTGGTTGGAAGACGATGAGCTTCAAGCTGCTCATCGATATGTATTGTTAAATAGCGGCATAGAAGAAATGAAAGATATTAAGAAGTAAGTGACACAACTTTACTAGCGTGTTTACTATACATGTATAGTTAGCAAAGAAGTATCATAACTTTGATTTTTTTTATCACAGTACCTTTAGAGCCGAAGTACAAATGGAAAGACCTAATATTGATGATGATGAACTTGCTAGAGAGGTTGATAGAAAATTTTCGTCGTGGTTCCATGATTATGTAAGAATATTAAAACGTGATCATTGTTAATTCTTCGTTACAAATAAGGATATAATATACCTACAATCTGTGATGTTTCAGGTTTTCCGTCCTGGCATAAACTTACATAATGAGGGGCTTCGAGTACTAGCCATTGGACCAAGTAAGAAGGCAAAGTGTTGGGATGGATACACGATTAATGGTTTCAAGTTTAGAACAACTGATAAGCCTATCAACCACTCGTTTATTGATGAAGATGGCAATTTTACCAAGAGTTCTGGAGTGTGTGTAAGGGGCTCAATCTACGATGCAGATCCAGAACATGATTATTATGGTGTACTAAGAGATGTTATAGAGCTGGAATACCCGCAATTGATTTCTTTTGATACGAACATTGTGTTGTTTAAATGTGATTGTTTCGATACAACACCTAAGCAAGGATGGAAAATTGACACATAATTTGGATTTGTTGATATAAAGCATGGTAGAAGATATGGAGGATTCGAACCTTTTGTGTTGGCAAGTCAAACAATTCAAGTATACTTCACAAGTTATCCTAGTCGACGGCGCAATACCCGGGACTGGTGGGCTGTATGCAAGACTAAAGCTAGAAACACTTATAATATCGGAGAGCTGGCATATCAGGAGGATGAAGTGGCCATTCCTCAACTTTCATATATCAATTCGGCCGTAGTTGATGATATGCAAGTTGAAGTTACTGATGAGGAGGTTAGAGTTGATGAAGAGGTTGTTATAGAGAGAACTGATGATATGGAGGTATCAGAAGAGGAAGAAGATTTGGAAGATGAAGAGGAAGAAGAAAATGAAGAAGATGACGATGACGCTAATTCGGGAGATGATGATGATTCGGGAGATGAAGAGGAAGAAGAGGACGATGATGAAATCGATTTGTAACCTTTATTACCAAGTATCCTAATATTTACAACTTATATTATATTTTGTCATGAGATGTTTCAAGGTTCTGAGATCAATTATAGCACTAGCTAACATCTGGTCCTATACTTGGTCAGTCCTATACTAATGTTCAGGCTTGTCCTATATTTGATTAGTGTTTCAGTACTCTAATATCATTACTTCAGTCAATATGGTAGAGATAAGTGCTAATCTGCAACTTCATCAATACGTATGCAGGCTATCATTGTAAATCGCCATTTTCTTGTAAATCGCCTGTATCTACATTCTTTCTTTAGAAGCATATTGTTTGAGGTAAAGAGCATAATCTGATACAAAGAAACATTTCACAGTTTTACCTACCAAGTACAGGATAACATTATTTTTCGAGGGCTTCTAAAACCATGCTAGTTATGGAGGGATTTAGGATTATTTTGGATTACAAGTCAGTACAGCTTGTGTATATATATCAGTCTATCTCTCTCTCTCTCTCCCTCACACACACACACACACACACACACACACACACACACACACACACACACACACACACACAGAGGGATAAAGAGAGGAACATGAAGCAACAAATGTGCCAATAAATCCATGTTAGAGGAAGATCAAGACTTTTACATCAAGCAAACTAAATAGGTTTATCGTTCATAAATGGGCAGGTTAAGGGCATATATATATGTATGCATTTCCTTTCCTAGTATTCATTATCTGGTATAACAAATGTGCCAACATCTTTGGTAATGTTTCCTTAGAATAAGTCGACACATACCATACATTTTGTACACAACTTTGTTCATCTCTTTTTTTCTATCATATTTTGAGTTTTGATACGATTATCTGTTTGTCAAATACAAAAGTAGTCACAATATATCAATTGGTTCTCTGTTATTATCAAGTCACTCTTGACTTTTAAAATCTATAATTTTCTTTGTTTTGTGATTTGGTTATGCTCTTGTTTAGTGCAGTGCTGACCTTGTCAACATAGCTAACAAAAATTATGCTTTTGTTCGAATGTATCTGTTTGTATCGTGTATTAGCAAATATAACAGAAATTATGCTTTTTCTGTCATATGTTGAGTTTCATGCTAGTTAGCTGATGTTGATGTCTCTATATTTACATTAACTGTTTCTATATGTTATTTGTAGTCACCCTGATCAAATGTTTAATGTATTGTTATCTACTATTGTTGCCATTATGTTCTTACCTCTCCACTTTTGATGTGATATGTCGCATTGTATGGCTCTTTAGTGATCACTCTTTTTTTACTTAATGTGATTTTCTTGCAACTTCGGGCCAGGTCTTCACATTATTCTTGGGAGCCCATACTATGTAGATCCAGAGGTAATGTGCAAGCACTATGGACAGGAAGCTGATGTTTGGACATCTGGTGTTATACTTTACATATTGCTGTGGTGTACCAAATTTTTGGGCAGCTAAATTTTTACTTCGTAGCCTTTTGCATGTTTAATTTAGAGGATAAGATATGCTAATTACTGCAAGTGATATTTATTTTTGTAGAAACACAAGGAATATTTGATGTGGTTTGAAAATGGGTCATTGATTTTGATTTGGAGCCATAGCCCTTGATATCTGAGAGTGCCAAGGATCTTATCATAAAATGCTCCGGTCTCGCCTTCGTATCTTTTGGCGCATCCCATGAAGTGCTAATATATGTTTCTTTCACATAGTATTTGTTTTTCTTTATATTTTTTACATGTCTTCATAATACTTGATTATTTTAAATCTAAATGTCTGTTACCTGTACATGTTTGCACATTATGATTGGTCAAATGAACAAGTTTCGTTCGTCCATAGAAATATATACTGTGAACTGAGGCAGAACTCTTTACAAATAAGGGTTTTCCTCCTGGTGCCCGATTTGATCCATATGGTCCCCCAGGTGTTCCAGGTTTTGAGCCTGAGCATTTTATCAGGAAATGGATCATTCCTGATATTAATAAAAAAAGGATAGACTACTTAAGTAGGTGAACTCATGTTATACAAGCACACCTGAACTCATGTTATACACATCACACGCTGCTCTAACAACACCTACACTCACACACCTTGCTACAACTGCACACAAGCATATTGAACTGCCATATTGAATATATTTCTGCCATATCTGAATTGAACTGCCATATTGAATATATTTCTGCCATATTGAATATATTTCCGTTTACTTTTTAGAATTTGAATTTTTGCTTTTGAAGCTTTTTCGATCACATCTCTGATACTAGTTTAATATGTGGAAGCTAGGTTCATCTCGACCGGCCCCGTCCACTCCAGATCAACTAATCGGAGGAGCATCCGAAGACGACATTATTATGACAAATGACGGATTGTCCCCGCAGCCTACTCCGTCATCGGTGGGAGGCACGCCATCTTCTCTTCCCTCTGGAGGTACGCCGTCTTCTCTTCCCTCTGCATCCAATACTGTTCCTCCTGTTGCTTCTAGTGGAGCAAATATGTATCCCGGTCTTATGTTTTTGTCCAATGGAGCGTATTACCGACGTCCAGGTTTTCTGGATCCCCCCACTCCACCAGAGAGGCCTGCTAATGAGTCACGCATAGAGCTATGGTCCGACGAAAAAACGTAAATAATAAATTATAGTATATTCATATATTATCTTGTTATTTATTTCTAATTGTAATTTTATTTGTTTATTCTTAGGTTCTTCCCCCTTAGAGCTGGGAATGAGCTCGGAGACATCATACGAGGAAATTTTCATGGACCTTATTTAAATTTCAGGTCTATACCAGAGCCAAAGAAATACATTTGGCTTGATATGTTGAGGGTATGTTCTAATTATTTCTAAAAATTTATGGGTCTTCTTTCTTATGGTTATAAGAGTAATTCATAGTATTTTCATTATAGTGTTTAATCTGGTATAATTTTTGATTTTCTATTTTAACTTGCAGAAGAGCTACTGGTGGCCAGACCATAGAGAGGCAGAGATCAAGAAATGTTATAAGTCGATTGCCGGCAGAAGGCTGGCGGATATGGTAAGTGACCAGAAGACTTTTACGGCACTTGATGGAAACAAGTGCAAGGATTGGCTAAAAGAGGAATACTGGAAGAAGATGCAAGAGGATATGGCCAAACCTAAGTACAAGACTAGGTCGGACAGGGCAAAGGCAGCTCGTGCTAAAGCTGGTCTCCACACGGGTGGATCTATCCCGACCGCCGAACATTTTCGACGGATGGTATGTAAAATCGTTAATTAAAGTGTAAAATTTTATTATTTATGTAATATATTATAGAGTTAACTTTTACAGTGCGAGGAGGCCACTAAGGCAGGCTTAGATACGAGTTCTATCAACTTTCCTAAGATATTCGAACGTACCCATAAACGAAAGAAAGATGGAAAGTTAGTAGACGAACGGGCTACCAAAGCATTTGTAAGTATTTACTTGTCTTTCAATAACTTGCTTTGCTTTGCTTCTATTCCTCTATATAATTTTGTGGTAAAAGCTTGGATATAATCTTGTGGCAAAAATGTGATGTCGAACATGGTACTGAATCTGACCCATGCTTCTCCTTTTTCCTTGTATATCTGCATAGTTCATATACTTATATATATTTTTTCATGTTATATATATATATATATATATAAATTTAGCAACAATATGTATAACTTACTACTATATCAGTAATGTCGTCAAACAGGTTTCTCAGTCGAGCTTCATTCACTGGTGGTAGCTTTAGTTTCCACTTAATCACATAGAAACCAGCTGCCGGTGGCTCCATTATGAAACTACAATACAAAAACAGAAGAAGCTCAATAACTCCAAGAAGAAGAAGAAGATGTTGAGCCCTTCGCATCCAAGGATGGCGTATATATATATTATAATTAATTTGCTATGCTATCCAAAAGTTGCCGGTGGGTTGCTTTCTCTATATCTGCAATTGGTGGATGGATCGAGTTCTGATTAGTTCTATACTAGGTCTTCAACTAAAAAAAAAATATCCCTTATATTTAGGTACTTAATTAAGCTATCCTGAAGGATGTCATCTGGTGAGTCTTCTGCATTATATCTGATCCTGCATGGTTTCTGTTAAATCCTGGATATTTATAATCGAACATAATTCGTAGAATTATTCCCAAAACGAGGGGAAAAGATCCCTGCTCATGAGCATTGAATGTCCAGAACAGACCTATTTAGTTAGTATCACCAAATTTATGCATAGTTCAGCTAGTGAATGATATGCTTATAGCTATGACAAGTGTTGGTAATTGTTGTTCAACTAGGATGATAGGTGTTATGTAACTTATGGTTACAGATGTGACAAACTGTTATACAAATATATTGCACAGACACGGACACGATGGCTTGACACGTAATATAAAAGCGTAAAATGCAATTAGTGATTAGCAGCATGTAAAATGTGATGTCGAACATGGTATAGTGTATGATGATGTGAGAACATTAATAAGAGTTTGCCTGCTATATGTTCAACTGCAAGCTGATATGCTATGTATACTGCGTTCTGCTAGATGTCTGGGCAAATGTAACTTCTAGGAGACTTTTTGAGAAACCAACATTCTTCTTTCTTCTCAAGTACTATATATTACCATTTCTTTTTACTATATATAAAGTTGAGGCAACACGTAGTTTGGTTGTAATTTTATATACTCATGATACATTATATATACAGGAGGCCTACGAGAAATTGGAAAGTCATACCTCTCAAGCAACTGATCAGGAAGGGGGGGCCGTTGGTACTAGTATGCCACGTATGTCCTTTGAAAGAAATAATTTATGGGTACAGGCTGTTGGGAGAGGAAAGGGCGGTAGCGTGTACGGTACCGGGTCGTTAGCATCGCAACCGTCGAGATACGCCAGAGCTCTTCCACCTGTACAGTCTACTACCGGTCCTGCACATGCTACTACTTCTACTGGATTTCTTACTATGGAGCAGATGGCCACCATGATGTTCGACTTTCAGAGACAGCTGAGACATATTACGGAGTTGGTGTCTTCTATTAGTGCTCATCATGGTACCGCTGCTCATTCTGGTAGTCCGACTGTTCCTCCTCCTACAGCTCCTCCTTCCTTTACTCCAGCTACTGTACCATCTGTTGCTCCTCCGGCCACGTCTCCATCTGTTGCTCCTCCGGCTATGTCTCCAACATTTGTTCCTCCGGCTACGTCTCCATTTGTTGCTCCTTCGGCTACTTCTGTTCCAGCTCCTGTTTTTACGGCGAGCCAACAAGCAGCATTAGTTACGTTCATGACACAGTTTATGGGCAGCATGCAGCCACCATCGTCTTGACTTTCTATGCTTTTGTATCACCAGAGATATACTAATTTGTGCTTGTTACATTAGTTTATCTTTTTGTTATATGGATGATCGATGGTAAATGGTTGGACATGATTGAACATGACTGATATATATATATATCTTTGCTTTTCTGTTTGTGTATTGTGTATGTTATTATTTTTTTGTTCATATAATTGATAACTATTGTGATCCTAAAAGCTGTTTGCATTGTATCTGTTGTGGACTTGTTTATATATATTAATCTTACAGGATAGTTTAGCATGAATCCTGTAAATCTGGAAAATATAAATGACGCAGCAACGGAACAGCGACTAACCGGCGACGACCTAGCATGTAACTAGCAACGACTCAGCGACTAAATATCTGGAGAAACAAAATAAGCGACTAACCAATGACTAACCAGTGACCAAGCAGCGATTAAAGTTGTTCGTCGCTAGTAAACAACTGTAATCATTACAATCATAAATACGTCGTCAGTTAGTTGCTTGTTAGTAGCTAAAGCAGCTACTAACTTAGCAGTCGCTGATTAGTCGCTATGGTTCGTCGCTATTGCAGTCGGTAGTTAGTCGCTGTAGCGACTAACTAGCGACTAAAAGTGATCAGTGACGATGCATTTAGCGACTAACTTTTTTAGTCGTGGGTTAGTCGCTAATTTGCTTTAGCGACTGAAATGTCTGTTTTAGCGACTGAAATTTCAGTCGCTATTTAGCTATTTTTTTGTAGTGCATTGTGTATCTAGCTATTGGGCCCACGGCTCTAACTCAAGAAGTTTAGGAATATTTTTATCTTCTTCATAGGCGTCGGTGAATGCTATATTGACAGACAAGACTTGCCTAAATACGTCCCCGATGCTGACATTCGAATCAGAAGTTGGTGATCCGGTTGAGTGTGAATGCCAGTTGCATTCCTCATCTGAGCTTTTAGGGGTCGTTGCAGGTGTAACATAACCTAGCCCACATCTGGTCTTATTGTAGTAATCCCGTAGTTTTCTAGCCGGGATCGAAAATTGTAAGGGTAATCGCCGTCCAGTGCCATAGTTCAAGCCTGGCGTAGTTTTCAGATCATACCCCTGTTTTTGCATGAGATACTTGGATCGGGAACTATACAGATAAAGGGGCAGTCTCCCGGTGTCGAGTTCGAGCTCAACTTCTTCTATCCTGAAGGGCTGTGGATTATTCTTTCGGCCGAAGATGATTGGATGATCCTCTCCCTCTACTATACGGTAAGCGTCTTCCACTGGAGTAAGTTGGTTTGCGGTATAGACATTTGTCACCTGTGTGTGTAGGTGGGTACCTATACCGTGTTCCATGGCATACATTGTACAAAGTTTATTAAGCTCGAGGTAGTTCAAAGATAGCCCTTTATTGATAAAGTAAGGTATCTTTTTCAGTGGACTTACATCATCTGCGGATGGAACATCAGTGTGAGCAGTCACATACTTGGGCAGCTCTGACTCTTCTTCGGCCACCCCTTGTGTCAATGAAGACGGGGAGGATGACTTGGGCAGCTTAATCATCAGGGGCTCCACTGGTGGAGCAGAACGTGGAGTCATTGGCATACTAGCGACCCCCAGTTTGGTGCTCAGTGTTGGACGGGGAGTTAGTACCAAACTGGGGGCACTGATGATGAACGTCTTTCAGTCCTTAAACGTCTTCTGCTAGTGGCACTGATGATGAACGTCTTCCAGTCCTTAAACTGACTTTTGCCCATCCAGAGACTGATTTTTGGGAGCAGCCTCTTTTGGCAAATTTTAATTAAGGAGGAATCAGGGTTACCAGAAGGCAACTTCATCGCGGTTTGGCGAAATCGCTCAATATAGTTCCTTGTCAGCTCCTTTTCTCCTTGAACAACGTCCATGAGGGTGGACATCGTCACGTCTTGTCCTACTTCGTAGAACCTCTTCAGGAACATACGTTTGAAGCCGGCGAAGGAATAGATGCAGTTGTCTGGCAAGTTGCGGTACCAATCGAAGGCGACCCCTTCCAATGTCCCGATGAACAATCGCGTAAGGATGGCATCATCATGGGACAGATGGTCGGTTGTGACCTTGAAGTAAGTGATGTACCGGCTTGCAGAGGTCTTGCCATCATAGGGATTGATGTTGAATGGCTTATATCTTGGTGGGAAGGGAACATCTCTTCATGCAGTAGGATACGGTTGCCGTATTCTGAGGTCCTGGGAGGTTTCTCGAGCGTGAAACATGGCCCGGAGCTCCTGGACCTCTCTTCTCGCCTCCCTGGCCTCATCTGCAGTGGTGGGAGCCGTCATCGTAGGAGGATTATTGCCCGGGTTTGGCGCAGTTTAGTTTGAGTCCGCATTGACCGCGGGACCCAAGCTTGTTTGGCCAGGCGTCCTTCCTTGCAGAGTCGGTAGGGCCGCTTTGATCTCGTCCACGGATTTGACCAAGGTATAAAGTATGGACTCCAGAGTGTCAATGCGTTGGCGATCACTGGGACTGTCTTGGTCGTTGTTCGTCACGAATATCGTCCTCACATGTGGAGAGATGGAATGAACGGTAGAGGATGTGCCCTCTGAATCATACCCTTGTACTAAGAAATCATTGGGGTATGTAGGAATATTCTTCTCTGGTTTGGACTCAGAGGAAGTGCTACCCCCTGCATAGGAGGCTACCTCATCTTGGGACCCGTGGACGTCCTCAGGGACGTCCGGATCCACTGCATCTGCGGGGGGAATTGTTTCCTCTGGTGCATCTTCTTGGAACACCGGATTGTTGTGGACGTTCGGGGGGGTGCTACCCCCAGCTTCGGCCACCCCCAGAGGTGCAGTTGACGAATCCCCAAGTGTTGAAGATTTCGTTTTAGAGCAGGTGCCTTGAAAGACTCCTCCTGTGGTGGTTGTAGACAACCGCTTGGATGCGAGTTTCCTGGCCACGCTAGTTGAGATCGTCGAGCTAGAAACTTTTGTCTTCTTCTTCGCCTTACCGGTAGGGATCTTCTGAGGAGAATTGCAGGAGGCGACATAAAGTGCCTCGTCTCTTGAGCTTTGTTGCAGGACCGGTCCTGGCTGCTGTAGTCGTTGGAAGACGGACTGCCGATCCTCTTGTACTGCCGCCTTGCTGCAGCAGCAGTTGACGATGACTTGAGTGCAGTGATGTCCATGAAAGGACTCTCGGCACACCAACTTCTCTTCTCTTTCCTTGCGTTTGTGAAGAATCATATCACGCAGGTCACTCATTTTGTGGGCCCGGGAGTCCCGAGCACACGAGTGTGTTGGCACCATATTTGCTCCCTGATTTGGAGACTTTTGGGAACCATTCTGTCCATTTGCTGCCGGAGGCTGGACACGGTCGGTTCTGTACAATTTTCCATTAGAGGCCCGCTTAATAGTAAGCGGAGCTCTCTGATGGTCAGAGGTTGGGACAGCTGACTGAGCTCGACGAGTCCGCACTGCCCTAGACTTCTTCCCTCTGGTAGGGGTGTAAACGGGTCGGACGGACACGGACAGTTCACTGTCCGTGTTCGGTCCGAAAATAAAAATGAGTTCGGACGGACGGACACGGACAGTCCACTGTTCGAATTCGGGCCGGACGGACACGGACAACCACTGTTCGTTAATTCAATCGGACGGTCCGCGGACAAATTAAATATATTATCAAAAGCTATTATTTTATCAAGATTACTTGATAGTTGCTAAAAAAAATCAAGTTGAAAGAAAATATAATGGAAGGTTATAGAATACAACAAACAATGGTAAAAGGTTAATGAAAATCGAGACCGAACAACAATAAATTGATGCAAAACCAAAATGATATGACATAATTGATGCAAAACCAAAAGGAGTTTCCACTATCGGACGGTCCGCGGACAAATTCGGACCGGACATGGATATGACCGTGTCCGTGTCCGATTTTTAAACGGACCAAAAAATATGTCCAAGTTTTGTTCGTTAATCTATCGGACGGCCCGCGGTCGAACCATTTATCGAGCCGGACACGTACGGACAACGGACTACTTTGTCCATTTTACACCCCTACCCTCTGGCACCCAAGGGTGCATAGTAGGAAGAGTCCAAATTGTGCCGCACAGAGTCTGGCACATTCTCATTGGAGTATCCAAGATCAGGACCGCAGGAGAGGCAGTCAAAGACAGAACCCGAGCCGCATGGAGCATTCATGCGGCTGGCATTTGTGACCGCATAAGAATTCATGCGGCTGGATTTGACTGTAGCATGGGCATTCATGTGGCTGGCATTTATGGCCGTATCAGCATTCATGCGGCTGGATCTGTTGGCCACATCAGCATTCATGCGACTATATCTGTTGACCACATCAGCATTCATGCGGCTGGATCCGTTGGCCACATCAGCATTCATGCGGCTGGATTTAGTGGCCGCATGAGTCTTCATGCGGCTGGAATTGTTGGCCGCATGAGCCTTCTTCATGCGGCTGGCACCCTTATGCGGCTTCTTCCTGGACCGTATAGAATCCCCATTTGCTTCCTAAAGTCCAGCATCGTAGTGCTTTCCTCTGACAGACTTGAGAACAGCAGGGTCCTCTGTGGCCTGAAGTAGGGCCGCATGCGAATCTCCGCCGTCCTGGACAGCAGAGAACACTTCGTCCAGAGCTTGGAGAGGAACAAATGATTTAGGCCTCCACTCCCGGCGGGCCTTCTTCGTGCGGGCTCGCTTCTGGACCGGGCCAGCGCTCCCGTCGGAGAGCATTTCTTCAAACGCCTGTTGGTCAAAGCAGACGACCAGCATCTGTTGTGTGGAGCCAAGTTTGGCTACGTCCGATTACGTCACCAACTTCTCAGCTATGGAGAAGTTAGTCCCCAGCAGAGTCGCCATCATGTTTGCCATTGATTATAAAAGAACGGAACAGTTTTATGGAAGGACTGGACTTTTACTTCACAATACAAACTCGCTCGTACAAAAGAGAGCCTAGGAACAAAACCTAGGAAAAGTAATCTAAAGTAAAATTGTTTATTTTTGATTCTGGGGGGTGACGGTAGAGGCTCGGGAGAGTGACGGTAACTCTGTCTTATTCTTTGGACAATCGAACGCAGCTTCGGCTCCGGGGAAGAAATGCTCTTTGTGTGTGCGAGGGTTGCTAGTCTCTCTGCTCGGGCTCTGTGCGACTGCTCCTCTATGCCTGTGCTCGTCCCCTGCCTCCCTTTGCTATTTATAGGAGTGGGGTATGCAGTAATTTTCCCTTAAAAAGTGGGTGGTTAGGGATTTGTTAAGATTTGTCTTGATCCTGTTTGTTGAAAACCAATCCGGGTTATTTATGTTGATTACAACAAATCTGCATCATTTATTGGGAGTTGATCTAGACAGTTATGGTGATTGAAATAAATTTGTATTGTGCAGTTATGATGATTGCAATAAATCTGCATTGTTATGATTTGCTGGTAGCAACAAATCCGAGTGGATAAGTCTTAGTCAATCTCCTGCCACGTGTCCCAACTGTCTGTTATGTCGATTGCCATAAATCTGAATTGTTGGGATTTGATCAACTCCTGCCACATGTCCCAATTGCTGCAAGCCGCATGGAGGACTGTCATAGTTGAGCCGCATGAGTATGGCCTTTAACTGAACCGCATAAGGGTCGTTTAATCTGAGCCGCATGGAAGTCCTTTAATCTGAGCCGCATGGAAGTCTTCACAACTGAGCCGCATGAAAGTCTTTACAACTGAGCCGCATGGAAGTCCTTACAACTGAGCCGCATAGAAGTCCTTACAACTGAGCCGCATAAAGAGCTTTGGAAATGGGTGGATCGTGCCAGCTATAAAGATTTTTCTCGTCTCTCTAGGAGCACGTCAAGAGTCATCATTTCACCTTTATGTCAGAGATGTCAATCCGTTGTGTCAGTGCTGCTGCATTGCGTCAGAGCATTTAATGAGACAACTGTACAGAGTAATGATGGCCAGCTGTGGATGCCTACTTTGAACTGCATAGAGCCACGTGGCCTTTTTTCGAGCCGCATTGAGCTATCGTGTACTTTCCAGCAGCATGAAGCCTTAAGAGACTTTTGAGCCGCATGAAGCTCTAAGAGACTTTTGAGCCGCATGAAGCTCTAAAGGACTTTTGAGCCGCATGAAACTCTAAAGGACTTTTAAGCCGCATGGACTTTCCTGTTCCTTTTCCATGCTTCTACAGGTTCCACCGTCTCGATCATCCTAAAAATGAGATCTCCCATGGATAAGAGATCCTCATGATTGTTCATATTGACTTTGACCCTCTCATCTTTTAGCTTTTTTATACTCCCACTT
The DNA here is from genome assembly GCA_029216955.1 of Iris pallida. Lineage (NCBI taxonomy): Eukaryota > Viridiplantae > Streptophyta > Magnoliopsida > Asparagales > Iridaceae > Iris > Iris pallida. The sequence goes on along the minus strand of JANAVB010022597.1, from coordinate 19,879,312 downwards.
ATAATGGCCCCCTCTTGCGTGCAATAGTGGTAATCATCCTTACAATCCACCCTCATAAGATCCCGAGAACCCTCTCATATTCTTGATTGTGACTTGGGCCTCCCCTTCCAGTCTGAAGCAGACATGAAACGATGATTCATGTGGTTTATAATGAATTACCTTATTCAACAAGCTACTTTTTGTAGAAGCATGAAAAATCTCAGCAGAAGACATCCCTTCGCCAAAGCGCAGAAGATGCAAAAGTCTCAAGCTCAGTGCTAAAAAGAGAAAACAGAAAATATGGAGAGAAGTCCCTTCATTGTCATGTCTACCAAAGTTAGACACATCAAGACTATACATAAGGGACTAATTTTGTTCTTCTACAAAGGATCTAGTACAGATTCGACAGAAGCCTAGAGGGATCTACAAAGGATGCAGTCTTCATCAAAGCGCAGCCTTCCTTCTTTTCGATACACACGCTGGAAGATTGACTTCCACTGAAGCGTGTTCTGATATTCTTATAGGCGCAGCCTCTCAGAAGCATATCAGTAACTTGGCACTTTGAAGAAGCCAGAGCCCTCAAGCTAGAGGCGCAGCTACCTGCCTGCACCAACCTCAGAAACAAGATGGTGGTAGGCTCTCCTCCCTTTCTTTTATTCCAGAAGCTAGTGCCTTCACTCCAGAGGCGCAGCTACCTTCCTGCGCCAATCTAAGACGCGCAAGGGTGTCATACCCTTCCCTTCGCAACCAATGCCTTCATTGTTCAGAGGCGCAGCTACTTACTGCGTCCGCGTGAGGCACAGGATGGTGATATGCTCACACCATCTCCATTCCCATGGCGCAGTCATCTGCTCCGAATCATAAGCTTAAGTTACTTATCTACAAGAGACTTGGGAACACCCATCGCAACTAATGCAAGTTAATCTATCGCTCCAAAAGCACAGTAACCTCGCCAACCTGAAGCACAGGCCTACTTGTCGCCTACAGCACAGTGGTAGCCTGAAACACAGCTTCATAAGTTGCTATATACGAACAAAAGTCTCGTCGTCATTCGAAGCCAAGTCCACTCGTAGCCTGAAAGCACAGAGGTTCCGTCATCTCCAGAAGCACAGTCTACTCGTCGCCACAGAAGCACAGCAGCACTTAGTCCTCACTAGAGGCACAAGAAGCGTGGGTCCACCCCCAATTGTTTTGTTTAAACTGCCTCTTGTAGAGAAGATTGGGATTAAATCATGATTGATATCATATCGGATTGATTTAAATCTTAGACGAGGATCAATTAGACCCCAAATCTAAGATGAAATCCCAAGATTTACTCGGCTGTATCCGAGCAAGCAAATTGGCATGCGCCACGTGTCACCTCCTTCGGTTATGTTTATAACCACCAGAGATCTCGTTTGAGGAGAATCGCGATGTCGGCCACGTGTCAGCGCCGCAGAAGCCCGTACCGTGCAATAATGGCAGATTTTTTCATATCCCAGGAACCCTAATGCACATCGCATATGTGCTCGATGATCTATAAATAGAAGGAGTTCTTCTTCCACCAAAAGAAGAGAAGGAGAAGAAGAAAACAAAGAGGGAACATTGACAATCGACAATCTTCAAAGAAGCAGCCATCTCCATCCACGAAGAGTCGACCACCCTCATCCATCTATCGACCAAAGAACCAACCAACCAACCATCTTCAAGGGATCTTCTCATCTAGACAGCCTCTTGATCGGTGACCCCAGAGCCCCATCAAAGGCGCCAGAGAGCCATAGCAAGGTTGATTCGTCGTCAGATCATTAAAGGAGTAAAGGAGCCGCTGCAGTGCTCGATCTCCACCGTCACACTTTCCTAGAAACCTCTTCTCCCTGTACTTAGAATATCATGTTTAGGACTTCCTTCTTTGTACACAGATACCTTATACGTTCAAGCAAAAAGTTCGTTCAACCTTTTGTTACGTCGAACAAAATGGCGAATCTGCTGGGGACTACCCTCTCCTCCAACGAGAAGGCGGTGATGCAATCTGATGACAACTTGCTTGGAGCTTCTCAAGACATGCTGGTCGTATGCTTCGACCAGCAGGATTTTGAAGATCTCCTCTCTGATAAAAAGTCGAAGATTTTGAAGCGGTTCATACAACCGAAGAAGACTCGACGTGTCTGAAGGACTAAGGTTGCGGCAGCCAGCAATACGATAGCGGGAACTGCCTCTCAGGAGCCCCTCAACGTCAAGGCCACAGAGAAGATCTCAGTTGCTACAGCCTTATCCCCTCACCCGGTTCCTGTCCCGGGAAAGCATGGCGAAGAAGATGGTGTTTTCAAGGTTGATCTGATGAAGGAACGATGCTAAAGGAAGCGCACACCGGTCCAACCCCTCACGACGGGAGTATTGCCGGCAAGGAGATCTGTCTTCGACAGAATCGCTTTCCCTTCAGGTAAACCTTCGATAGACTCTGAATACTACTCATCCACAGAAGGTAGTAAGAAGAGATCCCAGGTGGCTCATGCTTCGTACAACAAGCGTACGACACCAATGGCAGACCAGAGGCCCGTTTTGACAATAACACGCGCAGCCGACGGAAAGCAATAAAAGACTGGCTCTTGTACTCCGATGCCTCAACCAGTCGAGTCTCCCTCCCACTGGGGTACTCCTATGCGCGAGCCAAGCCAGGGGGTACTTCCCATGGAGAGGGAGCCACGCGAGCAGCATTTCCGCAGGAGCAACAGGAGGCCTCCTCGCCAGACCCGTGCTTACATACAGCTTTCCTGTATGTACAATGGGAGTGCTACAATAGAAGATCCAACCCTCTCCCAAACAGAAGAAGAATCTGTGGCACAAGACATGCCTAAATCAAGGCACTCTTGTACCCAGATTACCATCAACTACAGTTGTCAGCAGGCGGCTGTGCCATCGTCGAGCAGGCGCTCCGTCTTCCAGAGACTCTACTCCACGCAGACTCCACGCCAGAGGCCTAACAGGGGGTCGATGAGCCATAGAGAAGATGAGCCCCGCATCGCCACATGCTATGCGGTACAGGGTTCCAGAGCTTTTAAGAAGCCTTCCCAGAATCCTTCCATATCGGTTGCTAAACCGAAGAGGAGGTCAGAGAACAGTAAAGCTAAGGTACCCGATGCAGGTGTGTTCCAAGGCACTCGTTCCAAATCTACATTGGGTGCCTTGTCAAAAACTGAAGGTAGGCAGCCTCCTACTATGCACGATAACCCTGTGTACCAATCTGACGAGGTGCAATACGACACGGATGTCTCCATCGGCATAGCCAGTCACCAGACCGTGGGTAGCAACCATACTGAATCCGAAGAAGATCACAATCTTATGGTATATTCTCAGGGCAACAAGACTCAGGCATCTGAGCCATAAAGTGAAGGATCCACGGCTCCCCCGAGTCACCCTCATACTCGGTCTGTGTTCATAGCCGACGGCAATGTAGAAGACAACAACGAAGCTCTCAGGCGTATCGAAATCCTCGAGACGAAGTTGGATACGCTGACGGACACCATGAAGACCCTGTCCTCGGTCATAATTGGCCTCAAGAGTAGCATGGCCCCTGCTACCTCTACACCTGTACATGATCCGTGCCAACCAATGACAAATCTAGCAGGTTGCCTACTGCCAATCAGGCAGGACCATCCTTGTCTACTCCATCAGCTATAGGCTCCGCAATGCTGGCCGAGATACAGCAGGCTATCAAGGAACTGTATGCTTGTCATGATGCCAAGGAGAAGCAAGCAACACTCCAGAATATGGGAATCTGGCAGCCATACCATGCCGAGTGGGACAACATCGTCTATCCTCCCAAATACAATCTGTAGACGCTTACACCTTATGAAGGGAAGGGGTCTTCCCGACAATACTTGAGGTATTTTGCCTCAGTAACGGAGCACCTGCCAAAGGATGACGCCCTCATGTCCAACATATTCATAGCAGCCCAGTAGGGGGTAGCCTATGAGTGGTTCTGTAATCTTTCGGACGACTGTATCTCGTCATTTGAAGACCTGAAGACTCGCTTCATGGACCGATTCTACGAAGGAGGCATGGATATGACCATATCGACCCTCATGGAAATTGTCCATAGGGAGAAAGAGCTTGTCCATGCATACATCGAGTGCTTCCGCCAGGCAGCCCTCAGATTACCACCCGGCATACCCGAGCCCATGCTTATGGACTCATATCGCAAGAACATGCTTCCCGCTAAAAATTATGGCACAGTGCTCCCTGCACGGAGTGGTCGCCTTTCTTTACAGAGACAGATGTCGCACAAAGGAAAGCTCAGGACGTGCAGCTCCTAGGGTTACACTTTCCTGCGCCCGAAGATAAGGGGATACGCTCGTATAGCAACAACCCTAAAGACGGAAAAGGCAAGCCATGACCGTCAACATCTCCAAAGGTTCAGTAGCTACGAACCCCAAGTTTGTGGAATCACAGAGGCCGAGGAAGACTTACTCCTTCAATGACAAGGATACGCTGGAACTCTTCGAGATGCTTAAAACTGTCCATCTCGGCACCCAGGCGTCCTGATGAAGTAGAAAAGGTAGACCATCCTAAGTACTGCCATTATCACCAGTACGTGCATCACTCAACACAGGACTGCTATGTGTTGAAGGGGCAAATTCAGTGCCTCATTAAAGCCAACGTCATATCGTTGAATTACAAAGAGAAGACCGTCACAGCCAACATGGTTACTCTACAGTTCGGGAGTTTTTCAACCACATAGGTATAAGATGGTGTCATCCCTATTCCAAAGGCGATGATGGAGGTAGTCAACCTTTCGTTAGCACGGGACAATGCTCAAGGACTTGTCCCGATCTCCATACCTCGAGGCGAAGTCATGTGGATACATCCTGACTTGGTTCCCGACATGATGACATCTACGACCCTTTCTGCCAAAGGAAAGAAAATCAAGGCATGTCACATAGTCTCGACGTCGATCGACGATGCTTTGGTGATCACCCGCTCAACGCAGAGGCAAGAGGAGAGCCAGGCTCTAGACCAGGAGGATTCTCCACCAAACACTCCTCCTGTCCCAGATATATCCGGAGCAGGTCCACCTCAGATCCCTGAGGCACCAGAGGTTGGTCCATCCCAGGCCCCACCGTGGACAAGCATAAACAGAAGGAGGTTCGTTTCGACAAACCTCTCAGAAAGGACCCAGCAATCGGGCCTATCAAGCCCTACAACTTCGATATTCTAGTGCAGATGGCTAATACTCCTGCTAGATTGTCACTTTTTGAGCTCCTCTGCCTCTCTAAAGAAACCCGAGACGTGCTCAGTGAAGCTTTACAAAATGTCGAGTCCTTCCTCACCCAGGTTCAGCCACTGAACGTGGATCCCGCAGTTTGCCCACATTGACACAATATGGTCAAAGTGATTTCTAGTATCACTTTTACCCAGCAAGACATGCTGCTAAAGAATAACCGGCACAACCGTCCCCTATACAATATGGGGTATATCGATGCCATTAAGGTCAATCGCATCCACATCGACCCAGGTTCCTCTTTGATTATTATCCCAAGAAGCCTGCTTCAAACTTTAGGGATTCTGATGCATTGGTTGACAGCCTCGAACACAACAATTAGTGGCTTCAACGCGAGAAAGAGCGAGCCCTTGGGCAAAATTTGCCTGAAATGTCAGATCGGCGACATTCATACTGAAGTGACTTGCTATGTCATTGATGCAGACATAAATTACAACATGTTGCTGGGGTGACCATGGATCCATGAGTACATGATTGTCCCTTCAACCCTACATCAATGTATAAAATATGTGGCCAGCGATGGGACTATCAAAACGGAGTTCACTGATATTGACCCGTTTCGAGGACTTGAAGCCTACTGTATGGATGCTGATCTATACAAGTCAGTCCCCTAGTATGATGACAACAATGATGCTGACGATGAGGCAGAGACAGCTTCAGAAACTGAAGCAGTGGCCGAAGAACATTTAAAGGTTCGACTGAAGGAGAGGCCTCCAAAGTTGTCAGTGCCTCTTGTAAACTACAAATGCAAGTGACAACTGCCAACCATATGAGCTGAGTTGTCCCTACCCGATGTGCCTACTTTATAGTTCCAGCCAGGAAAAAAGAAGAGGAACCCATCATATTCGATCGATTGGAGCATCCGTGACGAATTGTAACACCCAGTTTTCTAAAATAAGGGTAATTTTAAAATTTTGTATTTTAATTTATTTAATTATGGTATTTAAAATTTTCTATAATTTTTATTGATTTTTAACCATTTTAAAACTATTTTTAAATCATGACTTATGATTTTGGTGTTTGGCTAGTGTGACCTTGGAGACTGTTGACCTAGAGCCTAGCCATGTGATTAGGATGTTTAATTAGTACATTTTAGTTTAGAGGGTATTTTGGTCATTTTAGGATTTAATTAAATTATTTATGATTTATTGGAATTTGTGTGATTTTAATTATTATTTAAATAAGTGCTATGTGCTATGATGGGTTTTAGCCTAGTGAAGCCTAACCTAGAAGCTTAGACTTAACCCATGGGCTAAGTAGGATGGTTAACTTAAGTTGAGGGTAGAAATTATCAAGTTAGAAATCAAATAGGAGTTTTAGTCATGAGAATTGATTTTTGAGAATGGGCCCTTAGAAACTTAGATGTAACTTGACTTAGAGAGGGAGGCCCATGGCCCAACTAACTAAACCCTAACCCTAGCATTTATGACCAGCCACCTAGGGATCCACACTCCTATTTAATGTCTCTACCACTTAGGGCTAGCCTCCTTTAGGAAATAGCAAAGTTTGGAAATAGAGGTAAAACCCTTTCTTCCCCAATCCATAACTTCTCCATTTCAACTCCTTTTTTCTTCTAATTTCTTGCAATAGATCCTAATCTCTGTGTATTTCCTGACTATGGTGAGAAATTTTAGTGGAGGAGCAATTTGGAGGAGTTTGGGTGGCAAGAGAAACACCCCTCTTTGAAGCTTTTTGGGCTTTTTCACACACCTAGGTAATTCCTAATCCTCTCCGTAAAATAGAGATTTAATTGCATGAATAGGAAGCCCTAGGAATACCCTAACTACTGGTATAGGTATTGCTAAGTTTTGTGTCCATTTCGTGTCCGTATCGGACACGTATCCAATAGAAAACCTGGGTGTTTGTAGAAATGCCACTAAGGATTCGATTTTCGATTTTTGTAAAACTAATTACATATGTTTGTAGATCTAGGTGTGTGTATGAATGTTTGTGAAGGATGTTTGGTGTTTTGTGTTCGTTTGTGTCGTATTTTTAGCCCTGGACACGTAACACGAGCCATAGCCTGTGTCCTGTTTATTGGGGGCTAGAACACGAGACACAGGACACGTCGTGTCCTAATTTTTGGGGTGAACCTTGGGGCATTGTCCGCGACCACACTCCCAAAATTTGGGAGTGTCTCGTGGACTATGCACGGAGCTTTTAAGCTCGTACGGGTCGCGCGCTGTCGTGCACGGGCTGCTGTGCGAGTGCACAAACACCACTGATATGCGTGTCGTATCGTGTCTGTGGGACTCGTGGACACGGTACAGCGTGTGTCAGACCTAGGTCTATCCTAGGTGAACCCTTGGACACGAGCACGTGTCGTGTAGTGTCATGTCGTGTGTCGCGTGTTACACGCGCGTGCACGGGTGCACGACGATTGTGGTGCATTGTTTGGGTCTGTGTTTGTGCAGTTGATTGGAACACGTTTCGTGTCCAATTTTTGGACACGAGGACACTCTCATATACCCTCACATGTATGTCACTAATTACCACCCCTTTGTTTGGTTTTTAGGTGTGACTTTGAACTCGAAAATTTACAATTCCTATTGAACACTGTCATGTACTGATACGGGCAGGAATTGGGTTTCCTGTTTTTTTTAAATAGATTATTAACCATTTTACTGATGATTCAAGGATTAAATTAGCTACCTACATGTTTAATGAATAATGTTCATGCTTAGTTGTGATTTGTGCAAACAATGAGGTTTTCGAATGTGATTTAGTTTAGGGTTTTCAAAAGTCTGATGCTTTAAAAAGCTTTAATCACTGAATCTGATTTGGTTTTCCATTCTTAATTCTTGGTTTAAAACTTGAATTGGTTCTTAAATTCTGACCTGAGATTAAGTTAAATTGAACCCTTGAACTGAGAGTGAAATGTGTATGTTGGATTTACATTGCTTGAACTATCAAGATGGGCTGTCTTAAAACCTGAACCCTGTTTTCAATTCCTAGTTTGATTTCCTGTTTTCCAACTGATATGTGATGATTCAAATTGCCTTATTAATTTGTATACATGTTTAATAGTTTACATTGGGTTAGTTAGGATTTGTGTGGGAATTAGATGATAGGTTTTCGAAATTGGATTGATGGGGTTATAAAACTGTCCTCTCCAGTTTTATACCCAAAAACCTGAGATTAGTGTGTAGGTTTAAATGTTGATTTCCTTTTCCTTTTCATAAATCTAAATCTGAATGTATATTTGAATATATGTATGTAGGCAATAACTGAGAATTTCCCTGTGTAAACAGTATAACCTGAGAACTTGATTCAGTCATATGCAAGTTTAGAGTTTAGTAGAGGGTTCTATGGGATGGTTTGATTACACACATGTTAGTTCAGTTCATGCATACATATACTGTTCTTTAATCTTGACAACCATGTAGAAATTCCTACACACACAAGCATGTGCCACATTGACACATTATACTTCACCTATTTATACACACTACTCTAAATTAATTCATGGATTTCATTTCAACACACACACACAAATCTGAGGCATACATTCCTATTTCACCTATACTCAATGACACTTAAACACACATGGCCACCTATCTAGACTAATGTCCTGTCTCATTGAACCTAATGACACACTCTCACATCTCACAAATTTCCACACCACTCCTCATGCCCCCTTCCTTGCTCTCTCTCTCTATTTATATATATATATAGTGTATATATATGCAATATATGTGAATGAATGTAGAAGAGTATGCATGTATGTATACATTTGCTACATAGAGATGATTCATATATGCCTATGAATGATTTCACATATTAGGGTATGCTATGTGTGTATTGAATATATATGTATATATATATAGATATGATAACTACATAGATTGTTGAATGTAAAGTCTTTGTTTGTATATATAATATTGATACATGGTACAGGCTTGGTTTGGTGTTGACCTAGTTAGACTAGGGTTGACCTAGATTAGACTAGTAGACCTAGTTTGACTTCATGTTGACTAGAGTGTTGACTAAGGTTGACCAAGAGTTGACTTTGACCTAGATTGACCCAGAAATCATGTAGATTGCATCGTAGATTTCATTTACCTTATTTTAAACATATTATAACCTGTACTGCTTAATCTAGGACATTGTGACTCTGGTGCAGGCATCTGATATTACATTACTCTTTTCAGAGTATCAGGCGAGTACATTCTCTGATAGTTCTCTCATTTATTTGTCAATTACTGTACTTCAGTTCTAGTTAGCTGTATGTGATTCTCTGTTACAAACACGTATTTTTATTTCTGAATCCATGTATACGACACACATACTTACTCGTCTTACCTCTATTATTCGAATCACCATACGAATCACTATTCGAACCACCTATTCGTATCTTCATATATTGGTTGGACTTTTATTCGAATGATGTGTCGGATTTTGGATTCATTTGTATTAGATGGACGGGGAAATACTTGATTAGACATGTGAACATTCCCACTATTCGAACCACCCCCTGTGAATATATTCAAACGATAGCCATTCTACACCCGGCCAGGTGTGTGATGTGTCGTATTTACCCTTAGCCGTTTACATGTCTAACTAAGTATTTTAAAACACACTTGGAGAATTTATTCGAATCATTATTAGAACATCATGTGAATCACTATTCGTATCACCTTATTCGTATCACCTTATTCGATTCACCTTATTAGAATAATGATTAGAATTACATTCGACTCATCTTATATTAGATTCACATTGGGATTACACTCGACTTATATTGTACCATCTGAACTCATTATGTTATTCTAGTTCAGCTAGATCTTATTTTACAGTCTTCTTGCTATGCTTCTCTTCTTGTTTAGTTACTTACTTTCTTTGTACTTTATCTGTCTCTCTATACCATCACCTGAAAATTAAACTGCCATATTCATCAATACAACTGCCTATAACTGTTTTATAGTTCTCTGTCATTTACTTGGGTTTTCTAGATGAGATTGTGCTCGTTCCTGTCCTGACTGGACCTGTTGAAAATATTACAGATGCTTGCCCTGAGAATATTTGCCCTACTTGCCTTGGAGCAGGAGATGACTTAGCTACCTATGGCCCCGACACTCAGGAGTGATCGGGAGACTAGCTAGTAGACTTGGTTTAGTTTTTCATGTTTTAGAACTTGAATTGTAATAACTTGTGATACGAGTTTGTATTTGAGTTTGTTTGAGATATTATTATTTAGTAGTTTATAAATGTTGTTATTTAGTTTTTAGTTATAAACTTCTGTGTTATCTTATCGTGCTTAGACTGTGATTGAGATTTCATTATATCTATACTTGTCCTCCGTTCGGAGTTGAGTTATTGACAAGTACATTATATAATTGCATGAGTTGATGATTAGTTAGAGACTTAGAACATCATTCTACCGCCGACACTGCGGCGTAGGCTGGGCGCTGTTACGTACTCGTACCCTCACAGTGGGTGCGGGTCGTGACACGAATAACTCCTGAAGACCCAGACCTCGACAACGGCAAAATACAGTTCTACCGTTACACGGCACAGGCCAAAAAGCTTATTCAGAAGATGGGCTACGACCTGAATAGCAACAAGGGGCTCAATTATGGCCAAGGTCGGCATCTTCCCATACATATTCACACTCCAAAGGGAAAAGATAAAAACTACTACCAACGTACTCGTCGAGGGCTGGGGTATGTTACACCTACGACCACCTCAGAAGAATCAGACGAAGAAGTCATGAGGTACTCACACTCTTTTGACTCCTCAACTTGGGACTCCGATACCAGCATGGGTCAAGTCCTTAAGAAGATGTTGTCTGCTAACATGATCACTAATCAGTTAACCGTCGAAGACAATTAGCGCAGGCGATTACAAGAACTAGAAGCGTTGGATGAAAAGCGCTTGCTTGTGCAGCAAAGGATTGAGCTTTACCAAGCTCGCATCTCTGGGGCCTTCAACAAAAAGGTCTATGAAAGATCCTACCAGGTGGGCAACCTCGTCTTGGCAGTGCGGAGGCCGATAGTGATGACCCACAAGACGGCTGGTAAGTTTGAGCCCAAGTAGGAAGGACCGTTCGTCATAGAAACGGTGTACTCCAACGGTGCTTATTAGCTAGCTAAGCCTAATGGAGACTTGCTAATGATGCCCATCAATGGCAAGTTCCTAAAGAAGTATTACGTCTGAAGACCGAACCAGCATAGGCACCCACATCCCCTGAAAAGGGTGCCCATGAGTTCTGGTAAGGGGATCTCTCGCTCTCCCTCCTATACATTCTTTCAAGTAGATGAAGCACTTCACGTCCACATTACCTCTGGATTGCTCCTCTACGCCTGGAAGACGCGACTACCATGTCCATATTGCCTCTGAGTAGTCGTTCTTCTCGCATCAGTTCTATGATTATCCCGACGATCTAGAAAATAGTTCACGTCCATATTACCTCTGGATTGTTGTTCTATACCCCGGCAAAGGTTAAGCCTACCACGTCCATATTACCTCTGGTCAGGCAAATCCATTATGAAGATTCCCTTTTTATTCTGGAGATAAAAGCAATGGGAACAAGAAAGCTTCTACATATAAAAACATGTGGCTACAAAGACCTATTACAGACTCTTCGTAGTTACATACACAGAAGCAAAAAAGCTGAAATTGCGGTACAAGCTCTCAATAACGTGGGCGAGGCGGTGATAGAACAAATCACTCACCGTAATTCTAGCAAATCTTTTTACCATAACTTGATCACATGAACAAGAAGAAAGCTAATTCTACGAGCCACTTTAAAACTAAGTTGACTCTTAAACCAAAAAATATGCTATTGATTACCCTCTCCTCTCATGTTTTTTAAGTACACCACAACCCAAGAATAAGAGCATAAAACAAGAAAAATTATCAAAAGGAAAAGCACCCCACCCCAGCACATATACCCATCCTTTACCTTACATAAACCCATTCCCTCTAGATCTAGAGCCACTACTACCCGCCAATCCTCCATCCACCATCACTCCCTACTTACTCGTAAGAAAACCCCTACCTTCTCCATCCACCCCCACAATGAAATACCCCAAGGAGAAAGAGGCCTACTCTCACAAGATGAGCACATCAATGATTTAATCCTACCAAGATTTTGGTATATTTTATATCGATATGGAGTAGGATCCAATATTCAAAACTCAAAGGCCTGTTGTTATTTCTCAAAAGCAAAAGCATAAGCAACTTTTGGAAACAACATCAATGCAATACCAAGTCTTTATAATTGAATCTTTAATCTTGTGCAACTTGATCCTCCTATTGCCTTGAAAAGTTGTTTAAAGATGAATTTTCTTAATAAAATATAAGCATAATCAACTATTTCCAAATTGTCGCGTTTCTATTTCTCAAAAAAGTAAGGTATTAACTATTTCATTTCTAGGGCTAGTTTGGTTTCCATTTAAATGGAGCATTTATAATTTTTCTCGGTGTCAACAACAAAATGACAAACATTAAATATATCAACTTTTGCATCTTTTATCATACAGAAATGGCTAAAAATGATAATAAGCATCAAATGCTTAAACATTCATGAGAGTATCATTTGGTGTTTTCCATTTGGAATGGAGCATATTTTATTTAAAATGAGAACCAAAATAATCACTGGTCTTTAATAACCTCTAATGTAACCAAACTGACTCTAACTAACCTTTAACTTCTAAAGCAAATTGTCTTTACAAACTAATAAGAAAAAGAAAATCCAAAAATCATGATTGCCCTCTTTTTCAAATACATCACAACCCAAAAAAAACTTCTACAATAAGAACCATCAAATCAAGTAAACGAACTAAAACACCCCCAACATACAAAATCGAAATATCTATTCCTCTAAAATAATCTCGAGTAAAGACCTCGGTTCCACTTTCATAAGAAGACAATTTAAAGGAGCAAGTCCATTTAAACTCATTGTTGACTCAATGTATTCAAACATATAAGGATGAAAATGACATAATCCAACCAAGATCTTGATCTCTTTCATAGGTCGAGTTAAACAACATTTAAGACTCAAAACTCTAAGGTCTAGTTTGATATGATCTTGCTTTTGAAAACATGAAAGCAGAAATAACTTCTGGAAGACGATCAATACAAAGACCTTGTAATTGGAGTCATTGATTCTATTTAACTCGATCAAGTTTTGATATTTAGAAGTGGAACCCAGCATTTTTGGCCCTATAGGGGAACCCAGCATTTTTGGTCCCATGAAGTTTTGATATCTAAAAGTGGAGAAAACGCATTCGCAAGATGGACATACCTACTGTGTTTTTGAACAACAAATTGAGGGTGTCTTGTGCGGGCTGTTATGACCTATAAGAGTGGTTTTCGATGATGGTCGGCCTTGGAAAGGTGGAGGGGGTCTTGGGCACGTCGAGGATGAGGTGGTTGGGCTTGGAGTGGTCGACAAGTGCGCGCACAATAGCAAGAAGAAGGGGACAGCAGCGGCAGCAAGTCGGCAAAGGAATATGGTTGGGTTAGGGTTTGTAGAGAGGGTTTTGGGTAGGTTAGTATGCTATATATATATATATATATATATATATATATATATATATATATATATATATATATATATATATATATATATGCTAAACCCCCCTCCTTTTTTATTCATGCAAGGCACAAAATGCCGAAGCCTTTACAAGTAAGCGCAAAAGAAAGAAGAAGAGAAAAAATACAAAGGGAGGGGAGCCTCTTCTGTCTAAAATCAGGAGGACAAAATATCCCAGAAAGCCTGTTGTCCATGGTCGCAAAGATGGGTGGTCTTGAGACTCTGGCGGATGACCTCTCGTGTGAGCTGTGCGGCAAAGAATTGGCGCCCTTCCTATCTAGCTTTGTTGTGGTTCTTCCAAATGACCCACGTGGTGACGGCTGCAATAATCTGGTGGTAATGCGACGCGTTGGCCCAGATTGCTAGAAGATCGTTGAAGCTCCCACCAACCATAACCATACTGCAACATTGGGATATGGTCGCCCAGACGGTGGCCAAAAAATCTCCGTTGCAGAGGATGTGGTCAATCATTTCCGATTGTTTCTCGACGCAGCAATGGCAAGCTGACGCTAAGCTGAAGCCGATGGTGGTGAGGATGTCGTCAGTGGGGAGTTTCTTGTGGACCGATCGCCACACCAGGAATGACAATTTCTTTGGTATACATGGGTGCCAGAAAGGACTCAATATAGGTGCAGGAGGCCCGAATCCGCGAACGACCCTTCTAGCAGAGACGACAGTGAATGCATCATTAGAGCTCTCCGACCACGAGAGTGTGTCGTCTTCCGTGCCAATCTTCAAGCCGGAATTTTGGAGGACGGTAGTGGCCTTGTCTCCACTCCAATCCTGGACTCTTTGCCAATTCCAGTTGTCACCGTTGTTCCATAATTCTTTGATCTTGCTGGTAGCCGGTACGGCCGGTAGGCGAGGGATAAGGTCGGCTCCCATCCATCTTTCAAGGAAAAGAGCTGAATCTCCTGTGCCCAACTGAAGGCGAATCTTTGGTTCTGCGAGTGTCCAATCGTACAGAATGCGGCGCCAAGCCGCGGATGCTCTACTGTTGCTGATGGCGCTAGTCGGGTGTATGTGTTTGAAGTATCTGGCCTTCATGAAGCGTGCCCAGAGATTGCGGCCGACATGAAGCTTCCACCAAAGTTTCATGGAGAAAGTGTCTACGATGTGATGCAGTCGAGAGAATTCTAGACCACCCTCGTTTGTTGGCTTGGCCATAGAGTCCCAGCTGGCTCAATGGTGTTTGTCTGTAGCATCGTTGTGGCCCCAAAAGAAGTTGGCAAAGAGGTTCTCGATGGAGTTGAGAACCTTCTTCGAAGGTGAGCATGCAGCGAGGGTGTATATAGGGATGGATGAGAGCACATGGTTAATCAGTATGATTTTATCGCCTGGCGATAATGTTGTGTTATTCCAACCTTTTAGTTTTTTCCTGATTTTGCCAATAAAACCTTCGAAGATGACCGCAACTGATTTGCCGTAAACCAGCGAACAGCCGAGGTAGGAGAAATGAGGGTAAGCGACTGAGAAGGAGGTGATGTTGGATAGTGTAGCAGTTTGATCCCTGTTGGCTTTGTGGTGGACATAAATGATGCTTTTTCTGGGGTTGACTCTTTGGCCAGAGCAACGAGCGTATCTAAGAAGCACATTATGAATTGCTTCCACGGACCCCACTTCTCCGGAAGAGAAGATTAGGATGTCGTCGGCGTAAGCTAGGTGAGTGATGATCGGGCATCCGCTAATGGTGTAAAAATGTTTAAAGTTTGGGGTCCTTGGCAGTTTGTTAAGATTTCTGCTGAGGGCTTCCGCTGCGATGATGAAAATGGTAGACGAAAGTGGGTCTCCTTGCCTAACTTCCTGACTAGATTGGAAGAAGCCGTCCGCTTGACCGTTTATCACCGTGGATAACCACGAGTTGTTGATCGATCGCCAGATTACACTGATCCACGTTTCCGAGAAGCCAAAAGCTCTGCAGACCCAGATCATGAACTGACAATCTAGCCTGTCGTAAGCCTTCTCCATGTCCAATTTAATGGCGATGTTCCTGCCTCTAGACAGTAATTTTATGCATGTAATCATTTTTTGTGCCAGCATAATATTGTCTTGGATGTTTCTGCCCCAGATAAAGCCACTCTGTTCTTCTGATATGATTTTGGGAAGAATGTCGGTCATGTGCGTAGCAATAATCTTGGAGATGATTTTGTTGGTGAAGGTGCATAAACTGATGGGTCTGAAATATCGGAAAGTCTCTGAATTGTCCTGTTTGGGGATAAGGACCAGATAAGCACAAGAAATAGATCTAGGGTACCTGGCTCCTTGGAAAAAGGTGGTCGTCGCTTCGTGGATATCTGTCTTGATGATGTCCCAACACGTGCAGAAAAAAACGCCGTTGAAACCGTCTGGTCCGGGAGCATTGTGGGCATCCAGTACCCAGACAGCTGCGTTCACTTCCTGTTCTGAGGGGAGGATCTCCAAGCGGGTGTTGTCCGTGTCATTGATGAGGAGTGGTATCTCCGAAAGGAAATCAGAGTCTCACATAACAGTTTCTTTAGAGAACAGCTGCGAATAGAAGTTAGCTGTCGCCAGTTGAATTCCCTGCTGGTCTTTGAAAATGTTTCCGTTGTCATCGACGATCTGATGGATGTTGAGCTTCTGTCTGCGACCCTTGACGTAGGCGTGGAAGTAACTGGTATTTTTATCCCCATCGTTGTCCCATTTGAGCCTAGCTTTCTGCTTCCAGAAATTGGTTTCGACTTTTAAGCAGAATTTGAGGATGGCTTTGGAAAGGTTCAGGGCTGTTCTAGTTGCTTGCGAATTGTCCGTCAAAAAGAGGGCCACGGCTCGAGTCACATTATCTTAGGCGGTGCGAACTGCTTGGAAAATATCTCTGAAAGCCTGCTTGCTCCAAGTGGTGAGAGCTTTTTTGGTAGCCTTGAGTTTGTTGGCCACACGTATGAGAGGGTCGGGGGAGTCAGTCCTGGACCATGCGTCCTCTACGATCCTTAAGAATTGAGGATGATGGCACCAAAATTTTAGGAAGGTGAAACTTTTCTTGATCTGGTTTAAGTTACGATTGATTTCGATGAGGAGGAGGGCATGATCGGATTCGGTTGCATTAAGGTGAGCAAGGTTGGATGTGATACTCATGTCTTTCCATTAAGCGTTGATGAGGGCTCGATCCAGACGGGAGTATTACCTGCGGGCGCCTTCCTGAATGTTACACCAGGTGAAAGCGTTGTCGGTGAACTGGAGGTGAGATAGGTGGGCGTTGAAGATGAAGTTATTAAAGTCTAGTATGGCTACCGGAGGGGAGGCCTGCCCTCCGTCTTCTCGTCTCTGCTAGTGACGGCATTAAAGTCTCCGACACAAAGCCAGGGAGGGTAAGAGGTGTTGGAGATAGTGTCGAGGAGGTCCTCCCAGAGCTGTTTGCGGTCGATGATGTCGCAGCTACCATGGACAGCTGAGAGCAGGACACGTTTCGAAAGGGTGGGGTGCTTAATCCAACACGAGAGAGCTTGCGTAGTATCGAGCACTATGCTAATATTAACTTCTGAGGAGTAAAGGAGCCAGATGTCGTGTCTGCCAGCGACGGCGGAGTGGAATCCCAGCTGCAGCTGAATCGCTTTGAGTCTGTTAGGGGGATTTTGGGTTCTAAGATGATAAGGATGTCTATTTTGTGAATTTTCGAAAAGTTCATCGGTATTATGGTAAGGGGTATAGTTGGCCCTTATTGACCCGAAAGTCGCATCATAAAAATAGAGTACAAGGGGACGTGTTTATGTGGCACATAATATGCCTAGATGAAGGTGGGATCGTCTAGGTCTCGTATATGGAACTTGTTGGAAGAAAAAGGCTAACGTTGTGCTCTAACTTTCAAAGTCACGGTTGGAGTATCCATAGTGTTGCGGATAGAAGTGGACGTTGTGAACTACGGGGTTATTTGCTCGGTTGGAGGAACCGGGTCAAGTCAAAGTATGTTCTTCAAATTTTTGGACAATAGTGAAACGATTACCCATGTCATCTCTACGCTTCCTCGTTGGTGAGGGATGCCAGGATAACACATGTACCGAGGGTGTTGGATGATTTACTCTTCTATAGCACAAGACGATTACTGATGGTGTAACAAATTATAAGGTACGTCATGCAAGGATCTCTAACCACTAAGTCATAAATCTCTGTAATAAGGTTGCTAAAATATAGTCAATAGATTTCTAATGGTGTCAAAGGTACTGCATATGCATTGCCGCTGGTAACTAGTAATTTATACTATGACAAGTATTATGATATGCATGTTGACTACGCTAAGGAATGTGTTGTTCTAATGCTAAGCCATGTCTAAAACAAATAAATGGTGTAACTAGAATAATACCTGCTAAATCTCCAACCTCGGGATGGGTGCCTATCACCACCATGCTAAATGTTTGCCCATGCTCTGGTCCATTTTGTCTCATGTCCATCCTGCATAACTTGTAGAGATTGGTCAGCTAAGTGTGATCTTCTAGGATAACCTCCATATGATGGTTGACTAGGCTTTGCTATTCGTCCTGGTGCTATGTGTCCCTGCATCCGCTGTTGTGTTGCCTTTAGTTGTTCTGTACAGTCTCAGACTTTGTGATGATTGGAGCCACAAATCATGCATTGTCCTAATCTGTAACGGCAATCCTTCATGACATGACCTTTTCTATAACAGAAGCGACATGTAAGAAGCTCATCGATTGGATAGGGGGATGCTCTTGGTGGTTGTTGTGTCATAGAGTGTCTGATTGGTCCCCTATGGATAAGGTTACTTGTCCCAGTTGCTGGAATATGGCGTCTCTGAGCCTGTTGTACTTCCTTGTCAAGGAGTTCCTGGCTTCTAGCTTCTTTTAACACTGCAGCATGAGAAACTCTAGACTGCACTGTAGTATGCTTCTTGAGCTCTGGTGTCAATCCTTGGTGAAATCTCTTGGCCCTTTCCTGCTCAGTAGGAATTAGTGTCTCACCGAATCTGCTCAGTAGACTGAATTCTGCATCATACTCGTCTACGGTCAGGTTTCCTTGCTTGAGGTGTAGGAACTGATCATAGAGGGCATCACGTACATGGATAGGAAAGAACCTCTCATTGAAGAGTTTGTAGAATTTTTCCCAAGTCTGTTTGGCTCCCAAGTGTCTTCCTTCGGCTTCCCACCAATGATGGGTATTGTCTTCCAAGAGCAAGTCTACTGCTGTCATCCAATCATTTGTTGGCAACTAGGACGCCCTCAGTAGCTTCTTCGTGCAGATAAGCCATGTAGTGACCTCTAGGGGTTCCTCGGTACCTCTGAAGGGCTTGGGATTCATATCCATGAAGTCATTGATAGAGCCCTCATATGGATGTAGAGGTGGTGCTGGTACCGGTGTCGGAGGTGGAGGTGGGGGCCTAGTTAGTGCTTCCGTCAGGCTATGCCTCATCAGTTCAGCCTGTTGCCACTGAGTATGTATCATGGCGTACATGAACTGTGTAGTAGGGTTTCCAACCTCTGGTGGTGGAGGCATCTGTGGTTCGCACTGAGCTGGATACTGTTGAGTGAATGGTGGTGGAGGTGGTGGTACATTCTCTTCGGTTGGTGCCTCGGTAGTCTGCCCAGTCTGGATGACTGGTGGCACTTGAGTTCCCTGTTGTACCATCGATGGGGTCATGGTGGCCTACGACTGTCCTGGCTGATACGGGGTCGCCGGGGTCATTGGTAGGACCTCTCTCTCCTGAGTGGCTGCATCACTAGACGCGATCGTTGAGGTAGGAACGTGTCCGCTTCGAAGGTTCATCCTTCTGGCACGAAAATAAAATAATGTTAGAATAGATTCGAACATGTTATAGGTCAAGCAGTTGAAAGAGAATTGTCAACATAGTTGCAAATGAGATATTGGGGAGCTAATTGATTATATCTCATTCTATATAAAAACTATAAAGAGCGAACCAAGTACACTAGGTTGACCAGACCATCAAGCACCGGTTTTGAAAGACAATATGTTAGTAGGGTACCTCCAATAACATATATGTCATGAACAAGCTCGAAAATGAATAAGCTTGCAAATCTAGGCTATGATAGCAGCATTGGTCAAGATGGTAGAACATAAGTTCGTGAGATAATGATGAAAGTAAATATAAAAATTGCAGTCCTTTAAGAATTCAAAGTTTTGTTCGGGGTTCGTGCCTATACAGTCGTACTACTGTCTTCCGGTCTGGGGCTATAGTGATGGTCAGGGAAGTGTTATGTATTGAAGCATTTTCAGGTAATCAAAGAAGATTCGAAAAGGTTGGAAGTCAAAGGGGGTAATAATCATGGATGAGATACTATTCATATTCCTATATGCAGGCTTGTTGGGTACAGTCATGTATCCCAACAATATTTTCTAACCTGCATGGGCCACCACAAAAACATGTAACGTTCCAGTCCTAAAATACTTAGAACCAAGTACGTAGACATGCCAGCTGCATATATACGATGAATACTCCAATATATGGAAATCTCGTATATATATATAAGCTGTAATAATATAATCGCAGGCCAGAAAATCAATAAAACTATACCTCATCCACAACAGATACAGAAGATATAAGAAGTCCAAATAGAATAAATGAGTGAGTCAAAAGATAGCCGGGTGGACATGCCCACACCAAACAGCTATGAAAATAATCTCAAATACAGTAGATGTCCACTATGAGTCTCAAAGAATAACATGTATCTAGATGTCAGCGGGAGATGCCTCGTCATCAAGGTAGGAAGGATCCAGTGCCGAACCATACTCCTGTAGGAAATCGTCGATACCTGGAGAGATCACAGGTCCTTAAAGGGACGTAACAAGATACAGGAAGAACATGCCATATGAACTGAATATAAATGCACCATAAAATAAAGATAAAGTAAAAGTGTCCAAACCATAACACGGCTCAATATCCCATCATCGAAACAGTAGGCTACCCCTACAACCAAACAAGGACAAGAGATAACTTACTATTCTGCGATGTGACATTTTTCCATGCCATGATTGGAACATGAAATTTGCTAAGGTCTCCTAACCTTTCTAGTAGGCAATTTAGAAGACATATCGATGTATGGGCAGGTGAAGGATGACTCCCCAAGGACAAGATAATAACTCACAATGCACACACGTCAAGTACCAATACTATCAGCCGGCATAACTTGAGGCTAGCGGCCCACGTGACCCATCAGTCCACATAGCTCGAGGCTAGTGACCCTCGCGACTCGACTACCGTAGTACGCAGTTACTACAGCTTTTGGATTTGGGGTTGCCCATACATTTAACTGTCTTCTCCCTCCCAAGGTCACCAACATAAGGTAGTTCGCTATGGCTAGGTCCATATGCATACAAAAAGGCAAGAAGGAAAAATACCGAAAGTAAAATAAAGTGAACTAAAAATAGCAAGTAATGGATCCAACTGCGGACAAATAATAAATATACAATAATAAATAAATAAAGATTCATCTAATTATGAACAGTAAATAAGACAAGGTATCTTGCCTGAGGGTGGTGCGAGAAGCAGCAAAATCCAACAATCAGTTTCGTCAGCACGAAAGTCAAAATCCACAAGGAGATCCGGATGCTGAAACAAACATCACGAACGTGTTCGGTATAAAAGATATGTCTAGGAAATGCTTGTCCAAAAGTTAAATTCTGGAACAGGGGCAAAATCATAATTTCGGGTCAAAACGATGTCCACCATTGGACCCATTTTGTACCAAAATGCATGCCAGTATCTATGGTCTCTAAAGTCATCAAACTATATGTCTATGGATTCGGTTTGAGGAGAGGAACTCAACGGTATGTCCAGTTTTGGATTCCGAGGAGCCGCGTACAAAATCGCTCGTTTGAGTGGGTCGCGAGCCCGCCAAAAAGGGGTTCCGATTCGACCTTCTCAGAATCAAACCAAACTTAGCACACAGGACCAAAATTTTGATTCGGACATGTTGGCGCAAGTTTCGTCTCGAATTGATGACTGTACACGAAGTTAGGGCAAAGTTTGCAAATTGGCGATACGGGGGTATCTCGACGGATACGGTCTGATTTCGTCGCGCACACACGACAAAATTGAGTTCCGTCAGTTGCCACACGTCGGCAACGTCCATACGCGCCTTTCGATGCGTATAGTGTGCGACCACGTCGCCTGGTTTGTCGGAACGCACGCCGTATCGGAAAATTTTATAAAATTTTGAAGTTTAAAACCCCACTTTTTTTTGTCTAAAGTTGAAATCGATTTATCAACATTTTAATTTATGAAAAATAAAACTAACAATTGGTTTTCCATCTCGTATATGTCGTCATCACTCATGTTCAATCCTATTTTCAAAACTATCAAAGGATCGACAAATGTTTGCCTTCCAAATAAGGGTGTAGGATTGTTTGTCCTGTTTTGATACACAGGAAAATAGAAACAATATTTTCTCGATTTTGAACAGGATTACCAAACATGTTAATTTGTTCTAATCAAAACGAATTGGTCAGATCTAGAGAGGTATATGTTGGCTATACGTAGGATTCGCTACATCGAATTTTGATCGAATATATATGAAGAAATACTAAGAAGAAGATGAGTACTTAGCTGTCGGTTTGGAACAGAGCATGCCTTGTTCACTGCTGCGCACAGAGGGTAGTTGACCGGCCGGCGGTTAGCGGCTCATGGCGACGGCAGCAGGAGCCGAGGGGTGCGCCCAAGTCTAGGGTTGCTTGGGATCGGCCAGGGTGAGGGGTCGCAGTAGGATTTGGCAGGGTTTGCCGACATTCTTGTTCTAGGTATATATATATAAGCTTGATTTAAAACTTGATTAAATTCAAAAATATATAGGGTTTAATTTGAATTTGGGGTCGATCTCGTGGAGAATCCTACAGATATTAATCACAAAATTTTTGAAGGGATTTGATTTGGATTGGAGGGGTTTTGAATTCGAATGCCCATCCGAGCAACTGCTCTATTCGAACAGTCAGGAAGAAAGGGTTCTTTGACTCGCGAGATATTCGTATCTCGCGAGTTATTGAAAGGTTTTTTTCTATGTCATACCCATATAAATACATAATAGTTTCTAATATTTATAACAATACTTTGAGATAAATCTATATGTAATTTGATAAAT
Organism: Iris pallida; assembly: GCA_029216955.1. Classification (NCBI taxonomy): domain Eukaryota; kingdom Viridiplantae; phylum Streptophyta; class Magnoliopsida; order Asparagales; family Iridaceae; genus Iris; species Iris pallida. Next base: position 19,856,481 of record JANAVB010022597.1, on the reverse strand, counting down.
CTAAAGTTCAAATAAAAATATATACATTACTAAAATAACCTGAAATTTATTTCGGGAAGGTACCATGTACATGATAGGGAGAAAACATATCTTACCTACATTTCATTAATATAGAAAATCTTTAAAAGTTCTAAAATTCAAAAAAAACAAATAAAAATTTCTAAAATAGCTAAAATTATTTTTGTTAAAAGAAAATTTCTACTTCATATATTATGTATAATCATTTGATATTTAATATAAATAAAATCTTTAAACTCAATTTACATATATACCAAAATCTTCAAACAACAAAAACTAGATTTGAATAGAATACTAAGTAAAAATACTTCAAAAAATTTGGGGGTTTACATCCTACCCAACTTATAAAAATTTTGTCCTCGAAATTAAAATAAAACTTAATATCAAAAATAACAATAGTATATACGAGAGAAGGAAGGCACGTCAAATGTGCCTCGGTTTTTGAAAGGCTGGCAGGGTAGTTATAACGGGATCCAAATTGCCATCATATTCTACAAGGTTAAGCATCCTTTATCCGAGAATCTACCTAACTTATAGAAGTTGGCTGCTTGTAAAAATCGTCGTTACAAGACTCCTAGAAATTCAACTCCAAGGAAAAATGAGAATATTAGCACTCATGTCCACAATCAAGGATCCTAAGGGATGCCTGGATATTGCCACAACGTTCTTGGTCAATAACTTACTAAAAGAAAATTATTACAACTTAACATGGCCTCCCTATGGGCCATGCTTCCAATAAACTGGTAGAAACCTCTTATTTGACTATAACTAGAACGCGTTGGTACAGTGGGATTGGAGTCTTCGCATAACACGGGTAACTAGAGATGGGGTTGAAGAACTTTAGGAGAAGAATAATTCATGGGCAAAGAGGTGAGGGTCTTTAATAAGTGCAGGAACTTTGCTATAGAATTAGAATAGGTAAATGTTTGAACCTTCAAGTCATAATGACTAACATGTGCGGGTTGGTTAAATAGGATCTGTAAGTCTTGAAAATGTGTCTTCCATGATTTTTGTGTATAAGTAGCACATGGGATCTCAATTACGTGGTACCCTAGTGGTATGTGCATAGTGGGCTTCGAGTATATCAACCATATATTGGATCGAAAGATTTGAGTCGAAATTGGGTCTCCAATTGAAATCGAAAAGTTCATCGGTATTATGGTAAGGGGTATAGTTGGCCCTTATTGACCCGAAAGTCGCATCATAAAAATAGAGTACAAGGGGACGTGTTTGTGTGGCACATAATATGCCTAGATGAAGGTAGGATCGTCTAGGTCTCGTATATGGAACTTGTTGGAAGAAAAAGACTAACATTGTGCTCTAACTTTCAAAGTCATGGTTGGAGTATCCATAGTGTTGCGGATAGAAGTGGACGTTGTGAACTACGGGGTTATTTGCTCGGTTGGAGGAACCGGGTCAAGTCAAAGTCTGTTCTTCAAATTTTTGGACAATAGTGAAACGATTACCCATGTCATCTCTACGCTTCCTCGTTGGTGAGGGATGTCAGGATGACACATGTACCGAGGGTATTGGATGATTTACTCTTCTATAGCACAAGACGATTACTGATGGTGTAACAAATTATAAGGTACGTCATGCAATAATCTCTAACCACTAAGTCATAAATCTCTGTAATAATGTTGCTAAAATATAGTCAATAGATTTCTAATGGTGTCAAAGGTACTGCATATGCATTGCCGCTGGTAACTAGTAATTTATACTATGACAAGTATTATGATATGCATGTTGACTACGCTAAGGAATGTGTTGTTCTAATGCTAAGCCATGTCTAAAACAAATAAATGGTGTAACTAGAATAATACCTGCTAAATCTCCAACCTCGGGATGGGTGCCTATCACCACCATGCTAAATGTTTGCCCATGCTCTGGTCCATTTTGTCTCATGTCCATCCTGCATAACTTGTAGAGATTGGTCAGCTAAGTGTGATCTTCTAGGATAACCTCCATATGATGGTTGACTAGGCTTTGCTATTCGTCCTGGTGCTATGTGTCCCTGCATCCGCTGTTGTGTTGCCTTTAGTTGTTCTGTACAGTCTCAGACTTTGTGATGATTGGAGCCACAAATCATGCATTGTCCTAATCTGTAACGGCAATCCTTCATGACATGACCTTTTCTATAACAGAAGCGACATGTAAGAAGCTCATCGATTGGATAGGGGGATGCTCTTGGTGGTTGTTGTGTCATAGAGTGTCTGATTGGTCCCCTATGGATAAGGTTACTTGTCCCAGTTGCTGGAATATGGCGTCTCTGAGCCTGTTGTACTTCCTTGTCAAGGAGCTCCTGGCTTCTAGCTTCTTTTAACACTGCAGCATAAGAAACTCTAGACTGTACTGTAGTATACTTCTTGAGCTCTGGTGTCAATCCTTGGTGAAATCTCTTGGCCCTTTCCTGCTCAGTAGGAATCAGTGTCTCACCGAATCTGCTCAGTCGACTGAATTTCGCATCATACTCGTCTACGGTCAGGTTTCCTTGCTTGAGGTGTAGGAACTGATCATAGAGGGCATCACGTACATGGATAGGAAAGAACCTCTCATTGAAGAGTTTGTAGAATTTTTCCCAAGTCTGTTTGGCTCCCAAGCGTCTTCCTTCGGCTTCCCACCAATGATGGGCATTATCTTCCAAGAGCAAGTCTACTGCTGTCATCCAATCATTTATTGGCAACTAGGAAGCCCTTAGTAGCTTCTCGGTGCTGATAAGCCATGCAGTGACCTCTAGGGGTTCCTCGGTACCTCTGAAGGGCTTGGGATTCATATCCATGAAGTCATTGATAGAGCCCTCATATAAATGTTGAGCTGGTGCTGGTACCGGTGTTGGAGGTGGAGGTGGGGGCCTAGTTAGTGCTTCCGTCATGCTCTGCCTCATCAGTTCAGCCTGTTGCTACTGAGTATGTATCATGGCATACATGAACTGTGTAGTAGGGTTTCCATCCTCTGGTGGTGGAGGCATCTGTGGTCCGCACTGAGCTGGATACTGTTGAGTGAATGGTGGTGGAGGTGGTGGTACATTCTCTTCGGTTGGTGCCTCGGTAGTCTGCCCAGTCTGGATGACTGGTGGCTCTTGAGTTCCCTATTGTACCATCGATGGGGTCATGGTGGCCTGCGACTGTCCTGGCTGATACGGGGTCGCCGGGGTCATTGGTAGGACCTCTCTCTACTGAGTGGCTGCATCACTAGACGCGATCGTCGAGGTAGAAACGTGTCCGCTTCGAAGGTTCATCCATCTGGCACAAAAATAGAATAATGTTAGAATATATTCGAACAAGTTATCGGTCAAGCAGTTGAAAGAGAATTGTCAACATAGTTGCAGATGAGATATTGGGGAGCTAATTGATTATATCTCATTCTATATAAAAATTATAAAGAGCAAACCAAGTACACTAGGTTGATCAGACCATCATGCACCGGTTCTGATAGACAATATGTTAGTGGGGTACCTCCAATAACATATATGTCATGAACAAGCTCGAAAATGAATAAGCTTGCAAATCTAGGCTATGATAGCAGCATTGGTCAAGATGGTAGAACATAAGTTCGTGAGATAATAATGAAAGTAAATATAAAAATTGCAGTCCTTTAAGAATTCAAAGTTTTGTTCGGGGTTCGTGCCTATACAGTCGTCCTACTGTCTTCCGGTATGGGGCTATGGTGATGGTCAGGGAAGTGTTATGTATTGAAGCATTTTCAGGTAATCAAAGAGGATTCAAAAAGGTTGGAAGTCAAAGGGGGTAATAATCATGGATAAGATACTATTCATATTCCTATATGCAGGATTGTTAGGTACAGTCATGTATCCCAACAATATTTTTTGACCTGCATGGGCCACCATAAAAACATGTAACGCCCCAGTCCCAAAATACTTAGGACCAAGTATATAGACATGCCAGCTGCATATATACGATGAATACTCCAATATATGGAAATCTCGTATATATACATAAGCTGTAATAATATAATCGCAGGCCAGAAAATCAATAAAACTATACCTCATCCACAACAGATACAGAAGATATAAGAAGTCCAAATAGAATAAATGAGTGAGTCAAAAGATAGCCGGGTGGACATGCCCACACCAAACAGCTATGAAAATAATCTCAAATACAGTAGATGTCCACTATGAGTCTCAAAGAATAACATGTATCTAGATGTCAGTGGGAGATGCCTCGTCATCAAGGTAGGAAGGATCCAGTGCCGAGCCATACTCCTGCGGGAAATCGTCTATACCTGGAGAGATCACCAGGTCCTCAGAGGGACGTAACAAGATACAGGTAGAACATGCCATATGAACTGAATATAAATGCACCATAAAATAAAAATAAAGTAAAAGTGTCCAAACCATAACACGGCTCAATATCCTATCATCGAAACAGTAGGCTACCCCTACAACCAAACAAGGACAAGAGATAACTTACTATTTTGCGATGTGATATTTTTCCATGCCAAGATTGGAACATAAAATTTGTTAAGGTATCCTAACCTTTCTAGTAGGAAATTTAGAAGACATATCGATGTATGGGCAGGTGAAGGATGACTCCCCCAGGATAAGGCAATAACTCACAACACGTACACGTCAAGTACCAATACTATCACCCGGCATAACTCGAGGCTAGCGGCCCACGTGACCCATCAGTCCACATAGCTCGAGGCTAGTGACCCTCGCGACTCGACTACCGTAGTACGCAGTTACTACAGCTTTTGGATTTGGGGTAGCCCATACATTTAACTGTCTTTTCTTTCCCAAGGTCACTAACAGAAGGTAGTTCGCTATGACTAGGTCCATATGCATACAAAAAGGCAAGAAGGAAAAATACCCAAAGTAAAATAAAGTGAACTAACAATAGCAAGTAATGGATCCAACTGCGAACAAATAATAAATATGTAGTAAATAAATAAATAAAGATGCAACTAATTATGAACAGTAAATAAGACAAGGTATCTTGCCTGAGGGTGGTGCGAGAAGCAACAAAATCTAACAATCAGTATCGTCAGCATGAAAGTCAAAATCCACAAGGAGCTCCGGATGCTGAAACAAACATCACGAACGTGTTCGGTATAAAAGATATGTCTAGGAAATGCCTGTCCAAAAGTTAAATTCTGGAACAGAGGCAAAATCGTAATTTTGGGTCAAAACGATGTCCGCCGTTGGACCCGTTTTGCATCGAATCGTGTGCCAGTATCTATGGTCTCTAAAGTCGTCAAACTATATGTAGGATTCAGTTTGAGGAGAGGAACTCAACGGTATGTCCAGTTTTGAATTCTGAGGAGCCGCATACAAAATCGCCCGTTTGAGTGGGTCGCGAGCCCGCCAAAAAGGGGTTCCAATTCGACCTTCTCAAAATCGAACCAAACTTGGCACACAGGACCAAAATTTTAATTCGGACCTGTTGGCGTAAGTTTCGTCTTGAATTGATGACTGTACACGAAGTTAGGGCAAAGTTTGCAAATTGGCGATACGGGGGTATCTCGACGGATACGTTCTGGGTATATATATATAAGCTTGATTTAAAACTTGATTAAATTCGAAAATATATAGGGTTTAATTTGAATTGGGGGTCGATCTCGTGGAGAATCGTACAGATATTAATCACAAAAATTTTGAAGGGATTTGATTTGGATTGGAGGGGTTTTGAATTCGAATGCCCATCCGAGCAACTGCTCTGTTCGAAAAGTCGGAGAGAAAGGGTTCTTTGACTCGCGAGATATTCGTATCTCGCGAGTTATTGAAAGGTTTTTTTTCTATGTCATACCTATATAAATACATAACAGTTTCTAATATGTATAACAATACTTTGAGATAAATCTATATGTAATTTGATAAATCTAAAGTTCAAATAAAAATATATACATTACTAAAATAACCTGAAATTTATTTCGGGAAGGTACCATGTACATGATAGGGAGAAAACATATGTTACCTATATTTTATTAATATAGAAAATCTTTAAAAGTTCTAAAATTCCAAAAAAAAAAAAAAAATTCTAAAATTTCTGAAATTATTTTTGTTAAAAGAAAATTTCCACTTCATATATTATGTATAATCATTTGATATTTAATATAAAGAAAATCTTTAAACTCAATTTACATATATACCAAAATCTTCAAACAACAAAAACTAGATTTGAATAGAATACTAAGTAAAAATACTTCAAAAAATTTGGGGGTTTACAGTGGGTGGGGTGAATGCTCCTGCGTCAATGGCTTGTTGACAATGGATGACTTGCTCAAGACCAATGATGGCTAGGTCTTCAACCAGAATGCATCGCGGTGATTGGCTCTCCTGGTCTCGGTTCCCTCCGGGAAGCAGCGTGCGGCGGGTTTGTTATGGTCTGATCTCTCTTCAGTACTCTGTGATCTGTTGGGTGGAATGATGTTGACTTCTTGGTTAGCCTGGCTAGCGATGTCGGAGGGTATGGGGTTGCTTTCCCTGGTAGTGGTAGCTGTACTAGTGTGAGCTTCTTCTGTGTGGGTGTTTTCTTCTGCCGCCAGGGCATCGAACCTGTTGTGGGTGTTGACGGAGGTGCTTTTTGGGGGTGGTGGGGATGCTTTCCTGCTCAACAGTATTGTTGGGTGGCTGAGTCGATGGTAGGCTAGCATCGAATCCGATATGCGAGTTCGGAGGAGGTAAGAGGGGGGATCTTTGATCCTGAATCCTTTTTGATTTGTGCGCCTTCGACGCCAGCTTTTGATTCAACTCTGGATGTGCTTTTACCAGTGCTTGATTTGATGCCCTCTCTTTTTGTAGTGATTGCAGTATATGACATTGTTATCATATAAGATTGGTTGCATGTGGGTCTTGTTTCGTTGCTCGATGTTGATGGATTTAGGGAGTTCTGTGGAGATGTCGAGCTCTATGCAGACTTTAGCATAATTGGCTCTGGTCAGATTCCTTGTTTCCTCCGCCATGGCTACGAATGTGTCGAAGGAGTTGACAATCCTTTTCAGAGCTGCTGGTATGAAACATATCAGAGGTGGATTGGGAAGGGTGACCAATATGGACACAATGGGTGAGTCATCGATGGGGTTGAAATTTTGCGACTATCTGACCACTGTCATGACTTTGGAGTCTATTTTGTTTAGGCCCCAAGTCTGGACTATCTTTTGGTCTGTCGCAGAGGATAAGTGAAAAAGGATGTTTTTGGGGTCTAGTAGAGCTACGCGATACTCTGATGTAAGGCTCCATTTGGCAACTTCCTTCTGCACTCGGGCTAGCTTGGGGCATCCCGAGGGAAATCGTAACACAAACGTGGAGGAAAACCTCTCGTAAAGCGACTCCAGGTCCGCAAAGGAGAACAAAATCGATAAAGACTGTCCATCCGCTGGAGTAGGGTAGTCGATCTCGGAAAGAGAGACATCTGGGAGGATGGGTTTTCTGGGCCAAACGGTTTGGGCATACTTTATTAGCGTACAAGGAGGCGCCCGTCGAAGTACCCTGAGCCGAGGAGGGTGTCCCTCGCAAGCTAAGAGTACTGGGACCAGAGGAAGGAAGATGCTCCTCTGAAGGAGGCCAGCAAAGGGAGGCAGCAAATGGAGGGGGAGCCAGAGGTAGAGGGCGGATAGGATGCTCGGGAGGGCACATAGGATGCTCGCGGGGGGGGGGGGGGGGAAGGTGGGTGGCATATAGGAGGAACGGGGTAGGGCGGGGTTAAGCGATGAAAGGCCGCTGCTATGCGTGCAACGGGGGGCAACGACGGGCGGGTAGGATAACGGAGGGCGCATAGTAGGAGAGGCGGAGGGGAGTTGCGGGAGAGCTGGCAGGCGCATAGGGGGGTAGAGACTGTGGGCACATGCTAGCGTGGAGGGGGCCCTAGGGAGAACTCCCGAGGGGGGCACATAGACGGGCGCGACGCATGAACGCGTCTGCGACCCGGGGGGAATGGGGAGCCTGAGCGGGAAAAGTTGGAATTCAAAATTCGAACAGGAGAAGGGGAAAAGAGGAGCGGGCGGGGCAGGGAGGACTGGGGGACGGGGGGAGGGTTGAGGAGGGGTGGGGAAGAGTCGGCGGTGGGAGGGGGGTGGGGGCGGAGCAGAGGGGGAGAAAGGGGGAGTAGTGGTGGGCGAAGACGAGGCGGAGGGGGGAGAGGGGAGCTGGGCGCCTGGCGAGGCCAAGAAAGAGGGGCTGCCAATGCTGCAACGACCGAAGGGCCAACTCCGACCAGGCGAAGCTGATCTGCCGTCTAGGGAGGAGCTTCAGACGCCATCCCTGCGGGGCGTGGCTGACTCAAGCTGGATGGAGAACGCGGAGAAGAGGAGGAGGAGAGCCGGGTGACGTAGCCGACGAGGGAGGAGGAAGAGGAGGGAGCGGGAGGAGCCATAGGGGGAGACGACCCAGCTAACGTCGGTTGGCAGTCCCTCGCTGGGACCCGCAAAAGAGGGATCAGGAGGAAGAAGAAGGGGGAGGGGGATCCATCGATGATTAGTATGCTATATATATATATATATATATATATATATATATATATATATATATATATATATATATATATATATATATATATATATTGGGTCAGTTATGGGCTGTCCTTGAGCGGGTAGGGTTGAGTATTGATGGGTTTTGGAAACCAAATACATGATTGATATCAAGATACAACTTTCCAAATTTAGAAACTTGCATTGATTAAGTTTCCCTAATAAGTTTGACCTAATCAAAGTCTCCAAAAATATGAAATAAACATCTAGAATGGCCCTATCTGTGGGGATGACCCTAGCAAGTCATCTACAACTTGTTAGACAAGTTTATTTAGGCTCAAGAAGAATTACCCGATTTGGAAATAGGCTTAAAAAGTCACATATGGAGGCTTATGTGCTATTTGAATTTAAATAGCACATGGGGCCTCGATTGAGTGGGACACCACCCTAGGCTTGTGTGTAGTAGGCTAAAAAATAGTCAAAATTATATATTGGGTCATTTAGGTTGGATTGATATCAAGTCTGAAATTTAAGTTGGAAGTTACGACAAGTCTTACGGTGGATAACTTCTTGGCTTAAATTGACTCCGAAGTTGTGTAAAATAAATAGAATAAAAGGAGACATATTTGAGTGGGACATAATATACCTAATCGAAGATAAATTTGTCTAGGTCAAAACTCATGAAGGAAGTTTCTAGAGTTTGGCATTTCTTGTGCTCCAAAAATCAAAGCTACGGAAGAGTGTATTTTATGATCATGAATAAAAGTGGAAAAATATATATTAACCAATATATAATTCAAATAATATATATATATATATATATATATATATATATATATATATATATAATATGTCAAAATTCCAGTGGTCTTACAAAGACTCAAAACTCTAAGGTCTAGTTTGACATGATGTTGCTTTTTTAAACACAAAAGTAGAAACAACTTTTAGAAGACGATCAATGCAAACTAGACCTTATAATTGGAATCTTCGATCATGTTCAACTCGATCCTCCTATTGCTTTTATTGTTTTCAAAAGTCATGGTGTAAAAACAATTTATCAAAAATATAAGTAGAAATAATGAGTAATGCTATGGGGAACACACTTCTCTTGACACACTCCATAACTACACTGATGTGGCAGTATATTATTGGATGTCAAGGGAAGCATTAAAATGGAGGTAATCCAATAATGTACGGCCACATTAGTGTGGCTATAGAGTGTGTCAAAGGAAGTGTGTCCCAGAGCATTATTGAGAACTAATTGTTTCCAAATAACTATTATTATGTTGTATAAAATGATTGATTAAATGTTGTTGTAGTCAAAATATTAACTAGACTTGTACCTCTGTTTATAATAGCCTACAAGATAATGGTCGATGATTATAACATAGATTAAACATATAAAATATTTACTATATCAAACATAATCTAAAAATTCTCTAAATTTAGTATGTCATAGGTTTTCGTGTCAACTTTCCGAAAACCTAAACGGATTGTGATTCAAAGTTCTAGATCTCCCGGAATCTCCAAATCATTGAGATGCGTCCGTGATTTGGATACTAAAATTAATCTACAAAATTAATGAGTTCGAATTTTACTAATTAAATTATAGATTCAGAAAAGTTTCCTCGAGACGATTCCAGTAAAAAAAAATAGAAGCGATTCAGACATCGAAGCTAGGAGATATGGTCCCGCGAAGTCGCGATATATGCTGAAAAATGAGGTTGTTTTGGGAACAAATTTTGGAACTATTATGGACGGGAAAGAGAGGAATCTTTTTCTTTTTTGTGATGAAGATAAGGGATTCTTGGTTGTTAGGAAAGAAAAGGGGAATGAAGGGGTGATTAGGTTTATATATAAGAAAATCAGTTTCTATTTGAATTTGGACAATGGAATTTTTTAAAGTTTGTACAGAGTCATAATAGAATTTTTGGATGCAATAAATATTTAAGTAATCCAACAAGTAAAAAAATCACTTATAAATCTATATGGAAGATCAAGCTTGTCATTCGACAAAAAAGAGAAAACGGACCTCCCAAGAGAAGATACCGTGGATAGCCAAACACTGAGTTTGTATATTGACAAATTTCAACATGAGATTCACAGTTACATTTTGTCTATTTTTGATGTCCTGGGGGATAGCCATTGTGGATTTCATGTGCTTGCAAGACATCTTGGTTATTCTGACAAAGACGGATAGAGACAGGTGAGGCAGGAGCTGTACAAGGATTTAGAAACTCATCTTCCATTCTACTCCCGCATCATAAGCGAAGAAACAGTTACAAGTTTGTTGTTAAGTATCCCTTGCACCGACAGTGTTACCGGGCCAGACCACTATATGTCTGTCCCGTCTGTCAGTTATTTATTTGTTAATAGGTACAGGATACCTGTTGTACTTATTTCGCCAGGTATTAATACATTCTTTTTTATGTGCGCTCCTCCAGCGTAGCACAGACGATCTAACCTATGTACTGTAGGTCAAATCGGGAAACACTTCATCATACTAAAGATGATTGGTCATTCTCCGATTCCTCCATCTTCAACAATTTGGTACAAATTGGCATCGGTCGAAGCAATCGCCTGGACCACACCTTTCTTTGATCAAATTAATAATTGTAAGAAGTTGTTGAAGATTGAGGAGCGAAGAGACTTACCTGTTGGCCACTACGACGTCGAAATCGACTGAGTATGGATATATTTACACTTTGGCATTTTGCATATGGAGGACCACTTTTGTATACAGTAAATTATATTATTTTGAAATATGAAGTCCAATATTTGTTTTCCACTTTTACCTGTGTGCTATATGTGTATATCTATGTACAAAATGTATGAAAGTATCAGTGTGCAATTTGTGTTTACCAGTGTGTTATATGTGTATATCTGTGTGCAAAAATGATGAATGCATCAGTGTCAAAATGTATCAAATTCAAAGAGTATCAAAGTTTGGTTTAGGACTGCCAGCACCCTGGCAGTCCTTCAATAAGTTAGGACTGCCAGGGTGTTGGCAGTCCTACTTAAAACTCTCTGTACAGAGAGTTTGGATATGAAACTCTCTTCACAGAGAGTTTGGATTAGGACTGCCAGGGTTCTGACAGTCATGTCTGAAACTCTCTGTGAAGAGAGTTTCATATCCAAACACTCTTCATAGAGAGTTTGGGTTAGGACTTCCAGCATCCTGGCACTCCTAACTTAATGTAGGACTGTCAGGGTGATGGCAGTCCTAACCCAAACTCTCTATGAAGAGAGTTTGGAACTCTTTTCACAGAGAGTTTGGATTAGGACTGCCAGCACCCTGGCAGTCCTAACTTAATGTAGGACTGCCAGAGTTCTGACAGTCCTGTCTGAAACTCTTTGTGAAGAGAGTTTCATATCCATACTCTCTTCATAGAGAGTTTGGGTTAGGACTGCCAACACCCTAGCAGTCATACATTAATGTAGGACTGCCAGGGTGCTGGTAGTCCTAACACAAATTCTCTGTGAAGGGAGTTTGGATATGAAACTCTCTTCACAGAGAATTTGGATTAGGACTGCCAGCACCCTGGCAGTCCTAACTTAATATAGGACTGCCAGGGTTCTGGCAGTCCTGTTTGAAACTCTCTGTAAGGAGAGTTTCATATCCAAACTCTCTTCACAGAGAGTTAGGGTTAGGACTGTCAGTACCCTAGCATGTCCTAACTTAATGTATGACTGCTAGGGTGTTGGCAGTCCTACTTAAAGCTCTCTGTACAGAAAGTTTTAAGTAGGACATCCAGTTTTTGGCAGTCCTAATGTGATGAAGGACTGCCAAGTGTATGACAGTCCTATTTGGAACTCACTATAGAGAGAGTTTCACAGATTGACGCACAAGCATATCAAAATAACACCAAACATACCCAAACGTATCCAAATATCACCAAACGTATCCAAATGACACCAAACATATCAAAATAACACACAAGACATCCAAATATGCAATCATACCAAACAATATCCAAAATTACATAACATACATGTCCATAAACAAACATTTCCAAATAAAAACATCCAAATATCCAAAATGTATATTCCAAATATTCCAAACACAGAACATCCAAATATCCAACTTAAACAACTAGTTATCATGACGGGCCTTGGTGCGCGCCTCCAGATTTTGCATAAAGGGAAATTCTACAATATCGTCGATGCGCTCCATCGCATTGGCGATTGCGACACAGTCATTGTTCTGGCATTGATTTTTAAGGGATTTGGCCAATTATTTCACCCTTGTAGCCTGTAAATGACATGACATACATTAAGTCTACAAACTCAAAAATCTGTAAAGACTACAAATTTGAAACTCACCATATTCACCAATGAAGCATACAACACATTTTTGGAAGGAAGAGGTCCCAGAGCTCCCACAGCAACGGGACCTGGATTGCCAGGGTTTGACAACTTCGGATGTCCAACTGCCAAGTAGTACGACATGTAGACGTCGCTGCAATCGGCCATCTCCTTCACCGGTTGTCTTTCATCTTTCCCAAGCAGATGTCGTTGCCACTCAGAGTAGAAGTCGGTAACCCAGTCGAATTTCGTCGGTTTGTAATTCAAAGGTTGGATCCCACGCGGAGGCTCCAGTAACCTTAATGTGTGCTTCGGCACAGTTTGTACAAAGCTAAACTGACGAAGTACTCGATCAGGCATGTACGGCTCCATGATTTCATAGCATGTGATCATGCCATGAAACAAAGCTATTCCACAAGGCGATTACCCTCCCGTAAATCCCGATATGGATGCCAAAATATCTATAGGAAAAAAATTTAACATAAAAAAATAGTCAACAAATTAACAGCAAAACAAATTAACATGAAAAAATAAGTCAAAATTTGGCACCTCTTTTGGCACCAAATTATCTAGTACATCATGAATGGAAGCCCCAGTGTTTGATAATTTTTAGTTTCTAGCTGAGTTGGCCTCTATTAACACACTCTAGGAAGGTGGTTGCCATAATCTGGGTTCAGCTCACCCAGCTTGAGCATCGAAAAGTGCTCTTATATCCATGCCTATATAATTTATAAATGAATAGTCAAAAATTAAACAACAAAATTTCATATATAAGATTAAATTATTAGAAATTTTCTTACATGGAGCAGAGTCTGGCATCCAGCCATTGTTTTAGTACCGACACGGGATGCTATACCAAGCTCGCGGTAAAGATTGGCTAGTATACCGCTTCCCCAGGATATGGCTTCTACGTCATCCACATTAAATAAATTCAGAATGTACCTAGCATGTGTCGAGGTTCCGGACTTGTCCGGAATGCCGACCGATCCTAGGATGAAGAGCATGTACGCACGGGCCACCATGTTAACGGTCTCATCATCATCGTCCTCCGTCTCTATAAAGTTCTCCACAAAAAATGACAGAGGAATTCCGTAGGACTTCTTGAAGCCTGGCAGGGTTCTAAAACTGGTAGCCTCAACCCCAAGGTGCTTTGAGACAAAATTTGTGATCTTCTTATACCATTTAACGAATTTCTCATTGTTGTACATTTCCTTGGTCATGACGCACCCGGTAACTGGCAGGTCCAGTATCTGATGGACGTCGTCAAGTGTAATCGTCAACTCCCCTGCTGGAAGATGAAATGTGTTGGTCTTCGGATGCCATCTCTCCACAAAGGCGGATATGAGGGCATTGTCCATTGTCCTATAGGCGTATCAAGCCAAATTCTGCAAGCCGTTCGGAATGATCTTGCTCTGGACGGCCTCCGATAAGCTGTCAAACAGCCAGGCCACGGATTTCTTTCCGTGGCTCACGACCCTAAGCATACGAAAGTTCCTCTGTATGTCAGACAAGAGGATAAAATTAGAATTATGAAATACATATATATATATGGTAGACTAAATAGAAGCTTACAAAAGTAATGTACATACCGGGTTCTTCCATATTTCATAAGCAACATGGTTGTCAAACGAAACCAACATTGAGCAACCGGACGGACGGACAGGCTCCTGAGAAGGACTAGGCTTCTGAGAAGGACCAGAACCGTCACGTGATAGGAGTTGGCCAATAGGCACTCGTCGTCATCGGAAGAAGACGGAGGACTAGGAGGAGCTTGTTGCTTCGACTGAGCAGGGGGAGCCGGTCGCTTCGTCCGAGACCGGCCAGTCGCTCCAGTAACTTCGTTTTCTGGAAGCGGTTCGAAAATTCTTATCGGTCTCTCGAGAGGACGACCCACAGTGCGTTCCTTGTGCGCCGACACGGTGGGCCGTATTCTTTTGGGAGCGGCCGCAGGACTGCAGGACAACGTACAATTATTAAATAATATAAAAAAATAGACAATAGGAAAACATAAAGTCCTACAATTATATTGGACTGTAGGAAGCCAAGAAGTACAACATTGTTTCAGGACTGCAGAACAACTGGCAGTCCAAATGTTAAGGAGGACTGCCAGACTACATGCAGTCCTCTTTCATAAGAGGACTGTCGGCTGCCTGGCAGTCCTCCTTAACATTAGGACTGCCAGACTTCCTGCAGCCCTATTGTTGTCAGCGACTGTAGCAGCTGAACGGCCACAACGGTATGATACTTTGTCGTGTTCTAGGGTTAGGGTTTCAAGAAAAATGTTGGATTTATCGTGTTCGAAAATCCATTCATGAACCGTAAAGTGTCCTAAACCTAATTTATCAAAACTTTTTAGAGAATTAACTAAGATTCTTTGAATTTGAAAAAAAATATAGAAAAATGTAGAAGAAATTAGGGAAGAACATATCTAGATTGTGATGAGGGTTTGGACTTGCGTGCCATCTATTGGATTTGAAGGAATGTAGAAGAAATTTAGGATTAAGAATTTGGAATGGAGTTGTGGAGAAGAGAATAGGATTTTAGGGTTTTAAAGAATTTGGAAGAGAGAGAAAGGAATAGAGGAAATGAAATGGAAAAGAGTGTTTTGAGGGAGGGGGTAGGCTAGCCCCAAGTAATTTTTGGGCTGTCCCTAGTAAAAGTTCCACCTTCTTAGACTGCCTCCAAGTAAGGGCTAGTCCCAAGTAACTTTGGGGTGCCCTTAGAAATTGCCAAAAAAACACACTCCCTAACTAATTCTTGATACAATATTGTTTTTAGAAAAAATAATAAGCAGATGAGCGATGGTAGCAAATCTTGAACCTTGTTAGCAATCATCCGAATAAAATTCGTATTATACGCGAATTTTTCCGTATCTTTCATAAACGTATAATACTTGCGTACTTTTGACAGATCCAAGTCAGTACAAAATTTTAAGCATGTGCGGTTTTAAACATATTATGTATAAATTATTAAAAATTTTGGCGCAAAAACCGTGCTAAGAACCTGTTTAATTAACCAAATTCGATAACATATTTAAAAATGTGAAGTTTCTAACCTCAATTTTTTATTTTTCGGATATTTGACCAAATTTTTGAACGTATTTTATTTGTACTGAGCCGATTTATATTCGTACTTTTGCCGTTCCGAATTTTTTCTGTATGCCGAATTGCTAACAAGGATCTTGAATATTGATACAATAATCCTCCTCCTCCTCCTCCTCCTCCTCCTACCATGTACACCGCCACAGACCAAGAGGAAGGAGAGAGGAGAAGAAACAAAAAGTGTCAAAAGCAATTAAAAGCAAAAGCACCCCAACCCCAACCAAACAACACATACCCATCCCTTACATAAACCACCCCTCTAGGGCCACACTATTCAAAACCCCTGCTCTTCTCCATCATTCGTACTTCTTTCACCCACACAATGGACAAGAAGGAGAAGGAGGAGAGCTCCTCCTACTCTGAGTCTCCCGTCCACCAGCTGATCCTCCTGAACGACCTCCCCAGGCTGCGCAGCCTCCTCTCCTCCTCCCTCCCGAAGCTCCTCCCCCCATCCCAAATCCACACCCCCTCCGAGTCCCTCCACCAGCTCGCTCTCTCCTCCCAAGTCTCCGCCGTCCTCGACAACCGCAATGGGGTCCCCAACCGCGAGACCCCTCTGCACCTCGCCGTCCGCCTCAACTCCCCCCTTCCCGTCCTCCGCCTCCTCCTCCTCTCCGGCGCCGACCCTTCCCTCCAGAATGCCTCCGGCTGGACCCCTCTCCAGGTCTCCCTCTGCCTCCGCCGCCCCAAGAAGCTCTCCCTCCTCCTCCTGCGCCACCACCGCCTCTCCGCCTACGCCAAGTTCCGCCGCAGGCTGCCCCTGCTCCTCCAGCGCCTCGCCCTCGTCCCCGACTTCTACATGGAGCTCTCCTTCCGCTTCGAGTCCTCCCTCATCCCCTTCCTCTCCGCCGTTGCCCCCAGCGACGTCTACCGCTGCTGGAAGCGCGGGGTCGACCTCCGTGTGGACACCACCCTCGCCGGCTTCGACGGCCTCAGGGTCAGGCGTGCTGAGCAGAGCTTTATATTCTCCGGCGCGGCCAAGAAGCTGGTGGTTCTTGATCGGGGGAGGAAGAAGGCCAAAGATGCCTTCGAAGGGCTGGACGGGACGGCGGAGGATGGGGAGGAGGATTGTGAGGTGGAGGACGGCGAGGAGGAGGAGGACGGGATGGTGGAGGACGCCAGCGCGTACCGTCCGGGGCTGGACATCACGCGGGCAGAGCTGGTGAAGCTGAGGAACTGGCGGGGGAAGGAGAGGGTGGAGGCGGTCGGGGAGTGGAAGGCCAAGGTGTACGAGGTGAAGGACGTGGTCTTCAGCTTCAAGACGATGAAGGCGGCCAGGGAGGAGGAGGAGAGGCTGATGGAGCTGGAGCTGGACGAGGACGCCGAGGACGGCTACATTGTCGCCGAGATACCCGCAATGCCGCCTCCGATGCCGGCAAGGAGGAGCTGTTACGAGAGGGGGAGGTTCGGAGGGGTGGATAAGGCACCATCCATTGTGGAGGTCGGGAAAGGGAGGAGGAGTCTTGATGTGTTGCCGGAGGAGGGTATGAGGTGGGAGAAGGCAGCGGCTGCGGCAGCGGAAGTTGGGGGGAAGGGCAAGGAGAAGGAGTTGGTGAAAAGCCTGAGGCCAGTGGTGTGGCTGACGGAGGATTTCCCGCTGAAGACCGAGGAGCTGATACCGATGCTCGACATACTGGCGAACAAGGTGAAGGCTGTGAGGAGGCTGCGGGAGCTGCTCACGACCAAGTTCCCGCCGGCCACTTTTCCGGTGAAGGTAAATTTGATTAACAAGAAAGTTAGTAGAAGAGATGTATCAAGTTCAGATTACTTTGACTTGCTGCAAGTAGACCCTAGTTTGATTATGTTGCACTTACTTCCAATGAAGCATAGTAGTAAATATGAAATTACAAAGCGTTATAATCACTGTTTCTAGCTCTCTCTGGTATTGGGACCACAATGTGTAGCAGTATAAGCAGTGGACATGTTCATGATTATCGATTACGGGATGGGCCGGATGGCAGACAATAATGATTGTTATCATGGACAATCTTTTAAGCTTAGTTACCTCAAAGGTGGAGAGGGAGGGGTGCTTCTATTTTTTTATAGTAAGTTTGAATAGGAAACACGCAAAACACTTACTGAACTATAATACGGGTTTGTAGTAGAGTTTCCTGAAAATGGGGTATATAATACAATCACTCGAGCATGCTAGATATGTTCATGATTTTCTATTACGATGATCTAGTTCTCATAAATCAAAGAGGTAGAATAGGTCCACATAGTAAATGTTTGTAAGATAATACAGGCACAAGTGTTTGAAGTCTGATATAACCTGCAGGGCCGGCCCTGAGCTCATGGGGGCCCGAGGCGAACTTCCAAAATGGGACCCCCATACATAATGTAAAAACAAAAAAAAAAAACAAAAAAACAAAAACAAAAGTAAATTAATGAAAAACTGTCATCACCAAGAATTGAACTAAGAACCTCATATATGCAATCCTAACATAATAACCACTACATCATAATAGTTTTGTATTAAATGGGGTCCATGAAACATTCTAGGTCTATTTTAGATACAAAAATATTAATATACCTGGTTCCCTCATCTGAGGATCACTCTCCCAATCAAATTCCTATCTTCCAGCTACTAAATATAATCTAATGGTGTTAAGATGGGTTATCTACCGAATGCAACTCTTAACTATAATATGGTTATACAATTTTGTATGAAGATTTATTTTCTATCTGATGCAACTCTATGAAGTACGACATAGATTTGTGGAAAGAATTTTGAGTAAAATAATTCGTATTGGAAACTTTTACACAAAACAGTAGTTCCTTAGGGGTGCCATCATTATATCATTATGCCATTATGCCGCCACAAGTATCACTATGACAACAACCCTAAGAGTGATATGATATACCAAATATGCATGTATCATAGCTTAGATTTTGGAGAGGATGATATTATCATCATAACCGAAAATGTCATATAGGATAAAGAATTATAAATAAATTGTAAGAAAGAAAAAAAGTTTTGAGAAATTCATATAAAGTTACAAGTCGCCATTACTAATGACGACGTTAGTGCATGCTCTGATGTCATCATTGCTGTAGTCATGTCGCCATTAGCAATGGCGACATCAGAGCATTCCTGAGGTGAAAACAGTTAATGTAGCCAAAGCGCCATTAGCATCATCGACAGTTGTCAAAGCGCTAGTATTGGCGACATGACTGCATATTTAATTTTTTTATAACGTTCACTTTCACTTGTAACGTTCTTATTCCTACTACTCTATTTGACCGAAAATGCAGCCAAGTCGTCAATGCTATTGGCGATATGAGTGCGCACTCATGTCGCCACAAGTAATGGCGACATAGTAACCATTTCGCAGACTATCCATCTTTCTTTAATATATACAGGGGATTAAAAAAACAACTATAGCACCATTACTAATGGCGATATAATGCCTATGTCGCCATTACTAATGGCGACTTGTATCTTTATATGAATTTCTCGAAACCTTTTATCTTCTTTTTTTACAATTTATTTATAATTCTTTATCCTAAATGAAATTTTTAGTCATCATAAAGTCCTTCCCTATCAAAATGGAAGAGGCTATGAAACACAATCTAAATTAGGGAGGTTGCACAAAAACCTTAACAATCACTTTCTCAGTCCGATGTCAACTTCTTGGTTGTTACTAAATTTGTACCTAAGGAACTATGGACACAAGAGTGGCATGCTGCAGACCTAGACAGCCGGTTGGTGAGTAGAAAAACCTACTTCATTTGTCATATGGTTTAGCTTATGCAACCGATGGTTAAAACTAAATGTATTTCGCTACTATTGTATCGGATTTAAACAATGATCCTATAGTGCATGATAAGATGGCACTGATTAACCTTATATATCGAGCTAATACTGGAAATATTTTATCAATATCGAGTCAGATGCAAACCAGAACTGGCGAAAATTAATCAAAACTTACCAAAAATGTTATAACATTTTTGAGATCGCCTTAAACTTCCTAAGAATTTCAATATTTGCTGAACATTGCCAAATATTCTTGAACAATGCCAAAACTGGCTACAATGTTCCAAAATCTTTCTAAAATTTGGTCAACATGCTCTATTTACTTGCATTTATATGCTTGAAGAAAATTATTTCAAGCCTATATATAACAAATTGCCTATCATTTTGTATCTTCGTAGGAAGCATCAAATTGTGTGATTATTCGTGAAAATGAACATAATACCACATAAATTGTTTATGGAATTTATCTTTAAATTTTAAGTTCTTATTTTTATATATTTTTTTAATGAAATTTAACTATTTCTTAAAAATCTGAAGAGTCAAAAGCTAGTACTCTACCACTCCGATCCAAATCCGAGAACAAACTGTGGATATTGATGCGCATAGAAGGGGCAATTACAGATACTGTTACCTATTGTTTAGCTTGCCAATGTGCAGACCGTCAATCCTTTCATAGACTAAAGAAGGATATAGAAAAAGATTAAAGGTTATATTGCCAGGAAATTGTAGTTAAGGCTGTGTTTGATTGGGCTTTTTTTCCATGGAAAATATTTCCATCACAAATTTTCCACCAATTGTAGTGTTTGATAGATTATATTTTCCATGGAATTATTTTCCAAAAAACTACCATTTTCCATATTTTCTTCTAAAATGGTGGAAAATGAAACTTGTTCAACCCATAAGAAAATATCATTTTCCATGGAAAATAACTATTTCCGTGGAAAATGACGACAATCAAACACCAAACTAAATTTTCCTTGGAAATTTTTTAAAATTCCATGGAATTTTTTTCCTAGGAAAATAATTCTATGGAATTAATTTCTTTTCCACATGTTTTCCACCTTGCAATCAAACACACCCTAAAGAAAAAATGTTCTGGAATTAACAACCCACTTGTGTAGTGAACAGTGATTATTTATTTAATATTAGTGTGATTATGTAGTTAACGTTCACAACTAGTATATATAGATGGTTAATTTAGGAGCAGATTGCATCAATTCTTCTATTGTCCCATGACATTCTAAACTCAATTCCTCTTCTAATGAGAAGTAACCATACCAACATCTCCACTAATAGTTAATTTTGGGGCTGTTGAATATCCAGTTGGAAAATCCCAGCTCAACATCTCTGCTGATAGTACCTCCTAATTGAAATATATCTTCCATTACATTAACAAAACAGGGAAAAGGGAAGTGATAGATAAACCCTCCTGTTCAAAGGTATGTTAAAACAATTACTTCAGCAAACAATAATCTTGTGAAAGACTGATATATATGCTGCGTGACTAAAATTGGCAAAACCATGGTTATATATATATATATATATATATATATATATATATATATATATATGAAAACTTGGTGGTGAAACTTTTGAATTCCTAAAATACCCTCGAGTATTTTATAAAGACTTGCATGTCATTTATGTTTAAAGTCAAAGCAATAAAGCTTGCATGCTATGAAGTTTCCTTTTTCTATACAACTATTCGTGTTCTAATGGTAATAAATTTTTATGGCCTTACCATTTTCCAAATTAAGGTTATTATTCTCAATAGAAAATTACAAAAAATAAAATTCGTACTTCGAATCTCTTGGCATTGTAAAAAGAAAGCACACACACATGAATAGTCATATGGAAAAGACAGAAAGACGACAGCTGACCTTATGATATTTTAATAAAAATACGTGCAAAACACGTGTATATATATATATATATATATATATATATATATATATATATATATATATAAGGGGGGTCGGGCGAACCCAGCGGGGAGGGGGCGGACCTCCCAGGAGGCGGCGGCTGCGGGGAGACCCCCCCAGGCGGAGGGGGGGGGGGGGGGGTCGGGCGACACCGGCGGGGAGGGGGCGGCCCGCCCTAATGGCGGCGGTAGCAGGGAGACCCCCCCAGGCGGAGGGGGGGGGGGGTCGGGCGGCGGCGGCGGGGCGCTCCACGGTGGGAGAGGGTCGGTTGGATTTATCGGAGTGAGTACAGGTCCGGCACCGACGTTCGAATTCGGGTCGGGGCCTCCTATGGGGGCGGACGGGACTGGAGAGGCAGGCTGGCAGACGGTGGTGAGACGTCGGGCCGGAGGACGACGGGGGGTTCAGAACCTAGGGACTTCTGGGAGTCGACCCATGAGAGGTACTGCTGATCCGCATCGCCGAGGGGGGAATATGGTTCGCACAATGTCTGGTTGGCGGCCAAAGGCGACGGCGGCGGAGAAGGGAAAGGGTGTTGTAGTTGATGCTGGTAGACAAGCCCCGGCTACTGCTACTCCTCCAACCAGGACCCCCTCTGCGGTGCAGAGGCCTAGGTCTTGGAAGGAGGTCTGCACCCCAGTGGAGTCGCAGAGTCCGATGTCTATGGAATATGTTACTCCTATGGCGGTTGGTGGAGGACACAGGGCTTACTTCCCCGCAGAGGAAATAGCAAAGGTCGCCGATTTCTGGAAGAACACATTAGTGCTATATGTGTTAGGGAATAAGCCGTTCTTTGGACAAATCAGGGGTTACGCGGAGAGTCTGGAGGCCTAAGGGCAGCATGGAATTCTTCTCCCGGGAGAATGGATTCTACTATGTCAAGTTTGGGCTGGCGGAGGATGTGACCAGGATTGTTCAGGGAGGGCCATGGTCGTTCGAAGGGAGACTCATTATTCTGAAAGAATGGACACCGGAGCTGAGGTGTGAGAAGGAAGTGTTGAATGCCATCCCCGTCTGGATCCGGTTCCCTGAATTCCCTGTCCAATATTGGAGCATCCCGCTTCTGATGAGACTCGCCAGCTTCGTGGGGAAGCCGATCAAGGCAGATGAGGCCACTACTTTCCGAACTAGAATAATGTACGCCAGAGTCTTTGTGGAGATCAAGGCAGGTTCGGAGCTCCCGAGCATGCTCGAGTATCAGGTTCCATCTGGAGAGGTTCTGACGCAGGCTGTGGAGTATGATTGGGTCCCACCCATGTGTTCGAATTGCGAGTGCTTTGGACACATTACCAGTGCGTGCAACTATAATGGGAAAGAGTCCGCCAGGCCACAGGCGGGCCAGACAGAGACATCCCGGCCGGAGTCGGTTCAGACGGAGGCACCAGAGAGGGAGGCGGCCCCTAGTCACTCGCCTGAGGAGACGGCGCCAGTGAGACACATGGAGGAAGACACGGTTATGGAGATTGATAGGAGACTGGAGACAGGATTGACATCGAGACAGGAGAGCATGCAGGGTGCGCTGGTCCCGTTCAGGCCTCAGAAGACTATGATGACTAGGGGGATGAGTGCGGCGGAGAGTAGTCAGAGGGGGGCGGAGGCCTCCACGGCACTGATGGTTTATACCAGCAGGAAGAGACACGCCCCTGCCACTCTGGAGGATATTCCTCAGATGAGGGAGATGGATGATCAGACCGAGCCCAATCCCGACTGGACACTTACTCTTAGCCGGATTCAGGCTCATCTTGCCTCTTCCTCTATGGTAGATGCAGTTCTGGAGCAGACGGATGAGACACTTCCCTCGAGTGTCGATCCAGAGGAGTTACAGGGGGACCCAACATCTTTTATTTAGATGTCGGTCCTAGCATGGAACATTAGGGGGGGTGTTCCATTGGCCGATGGAGGGAGATCAGAGGGGTGCTGAGGAGAGAGGCATGTGATATTGCTATTCTGCTGGAGACGAAGATTCGAGGGACCGCTATGCTCTCACGTCGGACTCCGGCAACCTGGGATCACATCCATAACTTAGATCTTTGCGGTATGGCAAGGATCTGGATTAGGTGGAACACAGGTGGTTGGGTGGGGGTCCAGATTCACAAGTCTGAGCAACTCATCGGTGTTACTTTTGAGAATAAAGGTGGATTCAGATTCATTCTGGGTGCTGTTTATGGGCACAACGACCGGAGACTCCGGGAGGCTCTGTGGGAGGATATTGTGCTTATGGGTCGGATGGCGGACAACATGCATCTTCCCCTACTCATCATGGGGGACTTCAATGCTATGTTGCTTCGTCAAGAGAAGGTTGGGGGCCGGCCTGTTCCGAATCCGATTTTATATGACTTCCAGAGGTGCCTTCTTATGTCTGGCATGCGGGGGCTGGAGCGAACTGGACATATCTGGACCTGGCACAACAAGGCTACTCAGAATCGTATTGCTTGTCAGCTGGATCGGGCCTTGGGCAACAGCGAGTGGTTCAGGTGTTTTCCGAACTCGGTGGCGGAAGGTCTGGCTGCGGGTACTAGCGATCATTCTCCTATCCGGGTGGGCCTATGTGAGAGATCCGCTCTGCGGGCGAGGCCGTTCCGGTACAACAACAGCTGGTACCTTTCACCAGGTTATGAGGAGGTAGTTATGAGAGAGATGCAGCACTTTCGGGATGGCACGGCCCAATTTCGCATAGTTCACAAGCTCAAACAACTCAAGAGGGCTATCAGGGGGTGGGTGAAGACGAGACCGCGGACTACCCTGACTGAGAAGGAAGAAGAGCTGCGGGTCACTCAGGTGGCCCTCCAATCTGACATTATGAATGGGGAACTGGCGGCTAAGGAGAAGGTCCTGATTGAGGAGGTGAGCATCATGAGACTTCAGGAGGAAATCAGTGCGGCATAGAGGGCTAAATGCACCTGGCTCAAAGATGGAGACCGGTGCACCAAATTCTTTTATGATGTGATCCGCACCCGTCAGCATCGGAACAGCATCCCCAGACTTCTGAATGCTGAGGGACGTCTTGTAGGAGACCCGGTGGAGATCCAGGAGGAGGCCGTCAGATTCTACACTGACTTATATCAGCAGACGGACTACTCCAGCATGTTCCCGGCCCTGGTTACGAAGAGACTGGTGTCCCGACATGGGAACAGTCTGCTTTTGGCTCCGGTGAGGATGGAGGAGGTGGAAGATATTGTGAAGAAGGCTAATCCCAACAAAGCTCCTGGGCCTGATGGCTTCTCTGCGGGGTTCTTTAAGCGGCACTGGGGTGTGCTTAAGGCACCTGTTCTGGCAGCTGTCCAGGAGTTCTTTGTTGAGGGCCGGCTGCTGAAGGAGATGAACCACACTTGCCTGACTCTGGTCCCTAAGAAGGAAGGAGCGACCTCACTTGCAGACTTTAGACCCATAGCTTGCTGTAACTTCCTTTACAAGATTATCACTCATCTTATGTGCAGGCGTATGGAGGGGATTATGCAGGGTCTAGTGTCCCAGAACCAAGCAGCGTTCATCAAGGGTCGGTCGATAGCGGAGCACAGTCTGCTTGCTCAGAGATGGTGCGGGAGTTCAGCAAACCGGGGGGGATGAAGGCTTGTGTGAAGCTTGACCTTCGGAAAGCGTATGACACGGTCAATCGGGACTTCCTGTGCCACTTGATGCTTGCCATGGGGTTTGACGAGAGATGGGTTGCGAGGGTGAGGGAGTGCATCTGCTCCCCTACCTTCTCTGTCCTCATCCAGGGCACGCCATATGGTTATTTTAGTAGCAACAGGGGGTTGAGGCAGGGTGACCCCCTCTCCTCGTATCTCTTTACCTTGGTGATGGAGTACTTCACGAGTATGATAGATATAGCAGTGCATAGCGGGAGGATTGTTCCCCTCTTCCGGTTGGTGAGTCCTGTTGTATCTCATTTGATTTATGCTGATGATTTATTGGTGTTACTCCAGCCTTCCATGAGGGGTATGAGAGCGCTCTCTGACATTATGGAGGAGTTCGGGCGGCTATCAGGGCTCCAGTTAAACCGGAAGAAGAGCAGAGTCTACTTCAGCTCCCGGTGTACACTACAGGAGGAGAGAGCTTTCGCCTTAGGTGTGGACAGAGGCGAGCTTCCAGTGAAATACCTGGGGGTCCCGCTCACGGTCAACTATGCCCGCGAGCAGGATTGTCATAGCTTGGTGGACTTTGCTCAGAAGAGAGTGGAGGGCTGGCAAGCGGCGGGACTTTCATTTGGGGGACGGATTGAGTTGGTGCGGTCGGTCATTGCGGGCATCACTATGTTCTGGCTCCAGTCGATCCAGATCCCTACAGCTACTATTCGGAAGGTGGAGGCTATTTGCGCTAACTTCATCTGGAGGGGAGGGATACATGCGATATCTTGGGATCAGTTATGTCGGCCTCGGGAGGAAGGAGGAGTTGGGTTGAGGCCTCTTCATGCGGTTCGGAAGGCAGCTTGTGTGAAGATGGCCTGGAAATTCATCAAGGGAGGGTCGCTCTGGGCGAACTGGATGGCTAGCAGATACTTACGGAGGACCAACTTCTGGACCTGCAGGATAGACAACAATTTCTCGGTCACATTCAAGGCCATCCTGAGATATAGACCGGTACTCCAGACAGCTATCTGCAGGCGCATGAAGGATGGGACGACTACCGACCTTTGGCTAGACCCTTGGTTGGGTTCCAGATTCCTGCTCGAGATATTGGGAGGACAGCTGGACAGGGAAGCGAGAAGGGGGCTCACATGCAGCCGGATCATTAGGGACGGAGTTTGGAGGCCAGAGGGTTACCCATTTACTGGCCAGCTTGCAGCCGAGATTCACCTCATTCCCATAGACGCTGACCAGACGGAGGATTCATGGAGCTGGGCCGGCCCAGGTACGGGGGGAGGTTCAGGTCTATTCTGCTTTCGTAGCTGCTATGATTTGGTTTGGACCCACCACGACCAGGCTGAGGAGGTGGACTTCATTTGGGGCAAGGGAGTTGCACGAAAAATACAACTATGTGCTTATCGCCTCCTCCGGGGTCGATTGATGACGAGAGACAGACTCCTCCGGTTTGGGATGCAGATCCCGGATGCCAAATGTGTGCTATGTACTGATGCAGAGGAATCTATGGGGCATCTCTTCTTTGGTTGCCTGGTGACCTGGCACATTTGGACTGAGCAATGTGCACAGCTGAGAGGAGGAGTGGGGATGGATCGAGATATTCGGAGCATTCTCAGCTGGATCCGAGATCACAGAGGACGGGATCCCAGGTGGGCTAGAAGAGCCAGAGTCCGTCTTGCTGCGTCTGTTTGGCACATCTGGAAGGAGCGGAACAGACGTATCTTTGAGGGCTTGACTACCCCCCCTATTGGAATTCTACATAATATAGAATTCGATGTATCTGTAATGGCCCCATAATAGTTTTTTGGGGCATGGAAAGTTGTGATGTTGTACTCTAATACCTTTTCCGCTATATGCGAGGAATAAATTCACCCTTATTCCAAATATATATATATATATATATATATATATATATATATATATATAAGCCTTGTCCTGTCATAATGGGATAAACTATGGAGCATAAAGATCCACAAAAGGGTTGACAAAGTTTTAAGAAATAAATACATTAAGCCCCTTATGTTTCATGAGTATTACATGAACCACCCCTATTTTCATCCCTCTGCTTTGTGTTTTATATTTAAAATAGGGGCGGTTAGGGTTATAAGTTTCTATAGAAAATATAAAACATAGGGGTGGTCCGTGTGATTAGTTTCAAAATAGGTGTGATCTCTGTAATAAGTCCGAAACATAGGGATCTCACACCAAGCTCTATATTGGTGCCAAATTGCTAGCCGAGGTAGTTATGAACAAAAGAGTCTTAACAATAAACCTAGTAAGGCCACTTAGCGGGCAAGTGCATTTATCTTTTGGTCATGTAGTTTATGACAGCCCTGATGACCACCTTAGAGGGGGTGAATAGGGTTGATATCAAGATTTAAGTTTTTTGCGGATGTAAAACT
Source organism: Iris pallida (assembly GCA_029216955.1). Lineage (NCBI taxonomy): Eukaryota > Viridiplantae > Streptophyta > Magnoliopsida > Asparagales > Iridaceae > Iris > Iris pallida. The sequence goes on along the minus strand of JANAVB010022597.1, from coordinate 19,828,971 downwards.
AAACTTAGCTATCAGAATATAAATTTTAGTGAAGAGAGAGCCAAGTGACACAGGATGTAAACTAGTTTACACTTCCAAGGGCTTAGTTTAGTGCCCGAGCAAATACTCACGATTTCACTATCCGAAAGAAATAGCCTGCCTTCGCGATACCATTTTCACTCGCATTTGAAGGACTTCACACAAGCAACTAAATGTTGTCACTCACATATCCCAGGAGGCCAACAGCCTACTGAATACAACTGCCCACTGAGCTGAGAGCCCTCCTTAATTTACTGCTCACTCCCTTCGAGTCTCCAGAACAACACTTTTGGAAGCCTCAGCCCTCCCTTTGGAGACCACACGAGAGTAATCCTTTATTGTGAAAGTCACAATGTATGATGCGATCGAGCTTGAATGATGAAGAACAGAAGCAATTATATTTTTTTTAAAATCTATTTATGTTATTATATAGGGCTAAGGAGACCCTAGAATTTGCAATTTGTTTGTTGCACTAGAGGATAAATAGAGTAATGGATAAAGATGCGAAATCAATGAATTTATCTAAGGGTGTGTTTGGTTCGCGGAAGTCGGCCTTCCAGAACTCCTAGTTTGCACTATTCATTGCTAGTTACGAGAAAAAGCTCAACTTCCGTTGTTTGGTTAGTTATCTCAAGAAAACCAAAACTCCTATGAATAGTAGTTCCAAAAGTGCACTGTTCATACTTTTAACTTCAGGAAAAAAATGGCAGAATTGTCCGGAACTCCTTGTTAGGTTTCGAAAAAAATTGGAACTCTGAAATAATAATAATAATAATAATAATAATAATAATAATAATAATAATAATAATAATAATAATTTTAATCCATACAAAGTAAAAAACAAAAAACATGTCACTTCTCAACTACAACTTTCAACAACCATCCAAACGAAGAAACTACAAAAGGTTAACTTTTCAACTCACTTCAACAACCATCCAAACGAAGGAACTCATAAAATATGCATACGCATGACACACATATGCAATGCACACACAAACACTCTACTTCCAAAATTTTCACTTCGCTCGACTTCCACGAACCCCCTTAAGTGCAACTAAGTGTCCTACTTATAGGCCACTTACAATTTAGTTTGTCTTAAATGCCAAAACTAAACGGTAGCTGATCTCGTTCACCCGTGACCAGATTTCCAGTCCACTACCCGATGCACATAAGTGCAATCAAGATCTGACAGCCCAATACGTATAAGTGCAATCAGGATCTGACAACCCGATGCACATAAATACCCTAAGGTTTTGACAGGATAAATCCAATCAGAGTACAAGAATTCCAATTCTGACCACCTGGTGATAAGTTGACGGGATAGCCTGAATTTTACTAAATTTTGAAAGTCAAAATCTTTTGCACCATAATATTGTGTACTTAGCATATTGCCAATTTAGATGCACCAAATGAAATATATTTGAATCAAGGTCTACAAAGATATGTGGTATTTGCCATATCAAAAAGTGCATAACTTAATGCTCTTTCAGCATCACTAAGTTTTAACTTAAATTTGAACTTCTAGCTTAATCCTAATGTGCATGATTAATACTTGATTAAGCATCATCAAATATGGTGCATTAATGAATTCACATCTTTAGATGTTTGATTATAAACCAATTTCCACTAATCATGGAATTATACCAACTTTGGTATAATTAATATATATTAATCTAAATATTTGATATGGTCAAGTCAAATGTGCAAATATCTAGATTGATTTGTGCACAAGTATCTACAAAGTTAGTTGCATATTAACCTAGAAACTTTGTGAATACATGCACCCTAGACATTGTTTAGTTGAATTTCTATATGTATGACAATATCTAGTTTTTGGATTGTGTCTTGATTAATTTTAGAGAGTGCCACTTAATATCGTAAATAAATATATTAAATAAATTTGTTTCATTCGACTTGGTGCCATCATGCTTGTTGCCAAGCTAGAGCTAGCTTGACTTGAGGGGTGCAACTTTGAACTCGGTTTGAGCAAGCGTAGGTTGCACACACACCATTGTTGTGGCTTGAACTTCATAGATACAATGAGCTTTGGTTCTTGCCAGATATTAAAGTTGATGAGATCTTTAAGTGTAGCTGAGACGAGCATCTTTCAAAACCCTCTCTTAGCTTAAGAAAGTATGTTAACCTGCACTCTGCTCAAATCAACTCATTTTTACCGTAAGTAGTCTAGTTAGCCATCATTGAAATTTATCGCATTAAATATGTTAGTATCAGCAGTTTAAACTCATTCAGCCAAAGAGCAACCTCTAAGTTCCCTGCACTAGAAACGAGTCTAGACTAATGGGTAAGATGAGACGTGGCTATAGGGAATTGCATTCATGTCTATGGTACAAGTCAAAGTGCACAAATAAATGATATTCCCATTTTCATTCCAATCATTATATAGAACATTAAAAAATATGATCACTGACAATAAAAAAAGGAATTTAAATTCCTGATAAATCTATGACATTCAAGTAAACATTTAAACGTCATCAACAACAAATCATATAAGCAATTAAAACTGTACCAACAACATAAACCTAGGACTTGGCTTAAACAACTGATTCAATGCACACAAACCCCCCAAAAAAACTTTATGCAAGTAAATAATTGAACTAACAATTGTTCATAAACAAACTGTTCACTTACCTAGAGAAAGTAAGAAAATAACTAATGAGGAAGACGTAATCATAAATTATTACCATGAGCCTAGGCAGAGTAAAACAGGGTCCAGGTGTGTTAAAGGGGGGAGGCAAGCAGCGGCAAGGGTCCTGCTGGAGTTAAATACTCAAAGTAGGGTAGGGTAGGCAGTCCATGAAGAAAATTGTAGGTCTAGATGACATGAAGTTGTGATCGGAGAGATGTAGACAAACTTGGCTGTCATTTTCACAACATTTGTAAACAATGTGCAACAGAGTTAAAAGAGCTAAAATATATCTATTGTAGTGGTAGAGTACATCATAGATATGGTGTCAACTGAAGACATTTAAAGCCAAGTTTGTATGGTAAATGAACCCGACCTCTTGGTTCTCGACTTTGTGTGCATCTCCTCATTTGTTGGACAGATATGGATATGACCAATATGATATAGACAAAACAACATGACATGACATCTATTATGACTTGTCCTAGCATGTTATGGTGTATTGTCTGATATATGTGTCCGACATGGGCCCATTACCCTTTTGTAATCTCTGTGCTTCATACCTCCTTATGAAACAGATTTGAAAAACATGCAGACCTTATAGAAATTTACCCAGAAACTAGCAAGTATGGCTGAGACAGTACTTCATTTGTACTCTAGTATTAGGTGTCAAGTGACTGGTTCAACTCCCTAATCTTCCTACTACCTGTGGAAGATATTCAGAAAAAATGAAAGGGCCTCTTTAATAACTAATTACCAGGTTACCTTGTATCTCCTTGTAATACTTAACAAGTAACAAAAATCATCTAATTAATAACATTTATCTGTAAGATCTCCTTTTTGCCGAACTATATATTTTCGGCGAAAAACTTAAGCTAGTGTGTCCAGAAAAAATGGGGAATATATATATATATATATATATATATATATATATATATATATAAGAGATGTCATCGAGAGCGGGCCTGGGCGAATCGGGCGATCGGGCGGGCACGGCTAGGGTTCCTCCCCCGCGGCCACCGGACCCCCTCGCCGGCGGGGGAAGCCCGGGAAGAAGGGGGGGCCGGGCCGCCACCCCAGGTCAGCGGCGGCGCCCCCCAGGCGGAGGAAGGGGGGATCGGCTGGGGGAGGGTCGGGCGGACCCCCTCGACCTGCAGACGGCAGCGGCGCCCCCCCAGGCGGTGGGGGGGGGGGGGGGGCGGGAACATCCGTGGGGGGGTCGGGCGGACCCCAGGTTCGGCGGACGGCGGCGGCGGGGGGTCGGGTAGACCTCTCGGATCTGTGGCAGGCGGCAGTGCACCCCCCGGCGGTGGGGGGGAGGGCAGGAACGGCGGGATCGTTGACGGCAGATATGACAAGGGGATCAGACGGAGATCGGATCTTGCGGGGTGTCTCCAACGTCCCGAATTTCGAATTTGGAGCAGGATCTGAATCTCAGGGGGGCAGATGGAGGGAGGAGGATGGACGACGGTTTCACGTCGTCGCGTGGCGAAGTCTGGTGGAAAGGTAGGAGGAGGACATGACCATATTAGGGATCGCCACCCTGCCGATAGACGACAGGGAGGATCAGGGGCGCGACCATCGGCTCGTGGCCCTATGGCGTCTGCTGGGAGATCGGTAGGCTGGCGGCCCAAGGCAACCGCGGCGGATAAGGGGAAGAGCAAGGTGGTGGATCTCGGAGGTCAGGGGTCTGCCCCCCCCCCCCCCTCCCGGAGGGTGTCCCCAGGCCACAGGGGACGATTTCTCGCCCGGCTGGAAGGTCCTGGACAAATATCTGCAAACACGTGGGACCGAAGAGTCCTACATCGATGGAGTACATCCAGCCGATTAAGGCAGGAAGGGGTTTTCGGGCCTCGTTCCCTGCGGAGGAGATAGAGAAGGTGACTGCCTACTGGGAGAATACTCTGGTCCTGTACGTCATGGGCAATAAGCCTTTCGACGGACAGATCCGGGGTTATGCAGCACGAGTCTGGCAGCCTAAGGACAGTATGGAGTTCTTTGCTCGCGAGAACGGCTTCTACTATGTGAAGTTTGGGCTTGCGGAGGATGTCGCAAGGATCCTGCAAGGCGGCCCCTGGAAGTTCGACGGCAGGCTCATCATTCTGAAGGAATGGACCCCGGAACTTAGATGCGAGAGGGAAGTCCTGAATGCCATCCCTGTATGGATTCGCTTCCCTGAGTTCCCTGTCCGGTTCTGGAGTATCCCATTGCTGATGCGCCTAACGAGCTTGGTGGGCACCCCGATCAAGGCGGATGAAGCTACTGCCTTTCGGTCGAGGTTGATGTACGCCAGAATTTTTGTGGAGATTCGGGCTGGGGGGGGGGGAGTTACCGAAGATGGTGGAATATGAGATTCCTTCTGGAGATGTGCTAACCTAGAGGGTGGAATACAAATGGGTTCCACCTACTTGTTCACGCTGTACCTGTTTTGGGCATCTGGCCAGTGCTTGTTCGGCGGTTGGCCATCCGATGGAGCCTACTATTCTCCTTAGTGAGGCTCCTGACTCACCCTGTGACATGGATTCCAGAGATGACAATGGAGAGGAGGTCTTGGTGGGAGGGGTTACCCATCCAGTGAGTGATGGTGGGATGAGCCTCATTGTCTCTACCCAGCTAGAGGGTGGAATACAAATGGGTTCCACCTACCTGTTCACGCTGTACCTGTTTTGGGCATCTGGCCAGTGCTTGTTCGGCGGTTGGCCATCCGATGGAGCCTACTATTCTCCTTAGTGAGGCTCCTGACTCACCCTGTGACATGGATTCCAGAGATGACAATGGAGAGGAGGTCTTGGTGGGAGGGGTTACCCATCCAGTGAGTGATGGTGGGATGAGCCTCATTGTCTCTACCCAGCTAGCCTCCACGAGTGGGGAGTTGACCACTTGCCCGGGACAGAGAAGTATGATTACTAGAGGCATGGTGGCGTCGGGGATCGAGGCGCGAGGGGGTGGCGGAACGGCTGAGGGACAGGTCTACTGTAGGAAGCGACATGCTGTTGGGCCGCTGAGTGACGGCCCCTCCAGGGAGGGGGGGCATCCTACTGACAGAGAGGAGGCGGTGTGTGTTGACAACCCTGCCTGGGCGTTGGTGCTATCTTAGGTCGTTCCCCAGCAGGCCATTCCGACTGGGATGGAGGAGGATCTATTAGCGTCGGATGTGGCACATCCCCCAGGTGCTGATCCGGGTGTTTTCCAGGGGACCCATCCTCTCGTTAATTAATGGCTATTATCGTCTGGAATGTGAGGGAGGCGTGTTTGCTAGGGAGGTGGAGAGAGATTTGTGGGGTGCTTCACAGAGAGAAATGTGACGTCTCTGTTCTATTAGAATCTAAGATCAAATGTGAAAAGACTCTTGCTCGGCGGACCCCATCCCATTGGGCCCAACTGCACAACCTGGCTGTGTGTGACATGGCCAGGATCTGGGTTCGATGGAACTCGAAGAGCTGGGATGGTGACTTGATCTTGATGACGGAGCAGTTGATTGCCATCTCCTTCTCGAACAAGGGTGGCTTTCGGTTCTTATTGGGGGCGGTTTACGGCCACAACGACAGACGGAGACGGGAGTCCCTGTGGAGCGACATCTCCCGTGTTGCTGCTGCTGCAGATTTGTCGTCCCTTCCACTTCTTCTGATCGGGGACTTCAATGCCCTTCTGCACAGAGGGGAGAAGGTGGGCGGTCGCCCAGTTCCAGACTCTATCCTATATGATTTCCAGAGATGTCTCCTCCAGGCGGGGCTCCAGGGATTGTCACGCTCAGGCTTCATCTGGACTTGGCATAACAAAGCAATCCGGAACAGGGTTGCATGCCAGCTTGATCGAGCTCTGGGTAATGGGGAATGGTTCCGGCATTTCTCCAACTCTTCGGCTGAGGGCCTGGCTACTGGGACGAGCGATCATTCCCCCATCAGGGTTGGCTTCACTTCTCGGTCTCCTGGGAAATTCCGCCCTTTTAGGTACAACAACTGTTGGTATCTCTCGGAGGGCTACCTGGAGGCTGTCTCAGAGGGGCTTACTAGCGGTCAGGAGGGGACGGCTCAGTTCCGTTTGGTACGTCGTCTCAAGGCCACGAAGAAGGTTCTTCGGAGTTGGGTGAAGGGGTTGCCCAAGTCTTCCTTAGAAGATAAAGAGGTGGAGTTGCGGGCCATCCAGCAGGACATGCAAGCTGACATGCTTAATGGGGACCTGGCGGCTAGAGAGAAGGAGCTGATCGAAGAAGTCAACATCTTGCGGCTGCAGAAGGAGATTAGCACAGCTCAGCGTGCCAAATGCTCCTGGCTCAAGGACGGCGACTGTTGCTCCAAGTTCTTCTATGATATCATCCGGACCAGACAACACAGGAATCACATCTCCCAGCTTATTGATGTGGATGGCAATCTTGTGGGGGAGCCGGCTGCGATCCAGGGCGAGGCTGTCAGGTACTACTCTGAGTTATATTTCCAGACTGACTGCCTGTCTGTGTTCCCAGAGATTGTTACGAAGAGATTGGTGACTCCGTATGGGAATAACATTTTTTTTGCCCCTGTTACTTTGGAGGAGGTGGAAGCTATTGTCAAGCTGGCGGATCCCAACAAGGCTCCCGAACCGGATGGTTTTAGCAGTGGGTTCTACAAACGCCACTGGGACATTCTGAAGCATCAGGTCTTGGAGGTGGTACAGGAATTCTTCACCAAAGGGAAGCTGCTGAAAGAGCTGAACCACACCTTCCTGACCTTGGTGCCAAAGAAGGAGGGAGCGGCAGCGCTGGCGGATTTCAGACCTATTGCGTGCTGTAATTATCTTTATAAGCTAATTACGCACGTTATGTGCCGGCGGATGGAGGGGATCATGCAGGACTTGGTATCTCCAAACCAGGCTGCGTTTATCAAGGGGAGGTTGATTGTTGAGCACAGCCTCCTGGCTCGTGAGATGGTGAGGGACTTTAGCAAACCCGGAGGGGAGAAGGCATGTGTGAAAGTGGACCTGAGGAAGGCGTATGATATGGTCAATCGAGACTTCCTCTGCCATCTAATGACCGCCATGGGCTTCGGGGACCACTGAGTTGCATTGATCCGGGAGTGCATCACGTCTCCCACTTTCTCTGTCCTCATCCAGGGCATTCCTTATGGGTACTTCCAGAGCAATCGTGGGCTTAGGCAAGGTGATCCCCCGTCCCCTTACCTGTTCACGTTTGTTATGGAATACTTCACATGTCTGATGGACCTAGCAGTGCACCGAAGGAGGCTGGTCCCATTGTTTCGGAGCCCAGTTACCCACCTTATATATGCAGATGATCTCTTGGTGTTCATCCAGTCATCGACGGAGGGTATGCAGACGCTTACGGAGATTATGGGAGAGTTGAATTCCCTCTCGGGCCTTCAGATGAACATGGAGAAGAGCCGGGTGTACTTCAGCTCCCTATGTCCCCAGAAGGAGGAGCAGGCCGATGTGTTGGGTATCGAGAGGAGTGATCTTCCGGTGCGATACTTAGGAGTACCTCTCACGGTCAACTATGCGCGGGATCAGGACTGCTATAGTTTTGGTGGAGTACGTCCAGAGGAGAGTAGAAGGTTCGCAAGCCGCTGGATTGTCATTTGGAGGACGTATCGAGCTGGTCAGATCGGTGATTACGGCTGTAGCTCATTTCTGGCTGCAATCCATCCTCCTTCCTATTGCCACTGGTAGGAAAGTGGAGCGGATCTGTGCAGATTTTATTTGGAGGGGGGGTATGCATGTGATCTCCTGGGAGCAGCTCTGTCGACCCAGGAAGGAGGGAGAAGTGGGGCTCAGGCCGTTGGTGGAGATTAGGGAGGCCTCCGCGCTTAAGTTGGCATGGAGATTCATCAACGGGGGGTCTCTTTGGGCTGACTGGATGCACAACAGATACGTGAAGTAGGGCAACCTTTGGACGTGTGCTACTGACAACAATCACTCTGTTACGTTCAAGACTCTTGAGACACAGGGGGGTTCTCAAATCTGCAATCCGGAAGGTCATGAAGGATGAGTCTGGAACGAACCTCTGGCGGGATCCTTGGATAGATCGGCACTCGCTATTGGACATCAGGGGAGTCCCGACACATCAGGAGGACAGGCGGGGCCTTACGTGTAGTCATATCATTCGCGACGGGAGTGGAGGCCGGAGTCTTATCGATTTACCGAGGAGCTGGGTGGGATCATTAGTACTATTGCCATTGATCCGGACTTGCCTGCTGATCGGTGGATTTGGTAGCCAACAGGAGCAACTCCGGGAACTGGGGAGTTCCAATTCCGGAGCTGCTACAACCTCATCCGGCGCACCTTTTCTCAGAGTTCTGACTACGAGTTCGTATGGTGCAAGGGTCTGGCCAGGAAGATGCAGCTTTGTGTCTACAAGCTTCTACTGGGCCGTCTTTTGACTAGGGATCATCTGAGTTCGTTTGGAGGGCCGGTCCCCGATCCCAAGTGTGTGCTTTGCAGTCTGGAGCATGAATCTATAAGGCACATCTTCTTCGAGTGTGCCCTGGCTTGGCAGATCTGGAAGGAGCAGAGTAGAGCGTTGGGAGGGTGCGACTCCGGAAAAGGTATTGGGGACATCATCACGGTGCTCCGGGATAGTAGAGGTCGAGGGGAGGACTGGTTCCGGACCGCCAGAGTTCGACTGGCTGCTTCAGTTTGGCATGTTTGGCGGGAACGAAACCGTCGGATATTTGAGGGGCTGGTCACCCCTCCGGTAGGCATTCTCCATAACATCGAGTTTGATGTAAATGCTATGGAAAATTGATGAGTGGGAGCCCCACTTTGATTGTATGTTGTAAGATTATTGCATTGCTTTGGAATAAAATTTACCATTTTCCAATATATATATATATATATATATATATATATATATATATATATATATATATATATATATCATTTCCTTAAAATTTTTTTAGCATTTTTATGGCTTGTGAGCTCATAGGACACCTTTGGCCCAAGTTCTCACTTTTCTCAAAGGCCTGTTTGGTACCGTAAAACTGGACTGTGGTAACTCAGCTGAACTGTGGCCAGTTCTGCTGTTTGGTAACTTTGCTAAAAAAACTTGAAAGTCAAGTGATATGATTGCTCCAGAGTTGTTGTTCCCTGCAAAACCTTCACTTTTCACATCTGACCATTTTTAGCGGAAAAGTGCTTAAAACTGTTCTGAAACTGCTATCCGTTTCTGGAATTTCACTTCACCCTGCTGTCGTCGTCCTCTCTGCTTTCCTCCCTCCGCCTGCCCCGGCGCCGATCTCCTCCTTGGTCTCCATGAAGAGTTGGTGATCTAGAGGAGCGTGATGGAGGCGACGATCTCGTCCTCGGTCTGTAGGCAGAGTGGGGGTTCCGGGAACGACGGGGGCGGCAGGAGCGGGTGATCTCGAGGAGCCTGCACATACTTGTTCCTCAGGAAAAAAAATGAAAAATTGAACATAAAGAAGGAAAGAAATTAATAATTGGAAGTTTTGAGAAGAATGGGAAGCAGGACTGGGTGATCTTGAGATTGTCGTCAGAGAGTCTCCGGTGGAGCTGAACTGTAGTGGGTTTGGTGGAATGGAGAAGAAAGAGTTTGTGAGGGAGAATGGGTTTTTGGTGGTTGCACTATAGTAATGAGAGAAAATGAAGTATCATTTGTTTTATAATAATAATAATAATAAGAAGAAGAAGCTTAAAACTTAGGTGGCTTAAAAATTTGTTAAATTTTGATTTTAAACACATTCTTTTGTTAAAAACACATTTTTTTCCTAATTGTTTATAACAAAATTTTAAATTTTTAATCCATACACCAAAATAAATTGTATGTCAATTTAAAAACCATCCAAACACCATATTTTCAATCCCAACATTCACTTTCAACAACCATCCAAACAACCAAACTCTTTTTTTTTCACTTTCAACAACCATCCAAACAACCAACTCATTTTTCTTCTACTTGCAGGAGACAAAAAGTACTCTATCCAAACACATTTTGGAAAGTGGCACTTGCTGCAAGTGCACTGCAACTCAACATAATGTAAGTGCCACTTTTAGACTTTTAAAGACAGACTTCTATCCAAACAGCCCCAAAGGTAAGAACTTTGTTGTACTTGGCCAAAGATATTCCTACTATAAGATGTGTTCTACACTTCTGAACCGACTATGATCTTTTACACATTTTTGGATGAAGCAAGGAATTCGTCCAGACTATTGGTAGAGTTTATAAGACCGTGACTGATCCTGAATGGTAATGAATGGAAAAAACAACATGTCGTAATAATGAGAAAAAAATCGAATTTGTGAGATTAGAGGGACCTTGTGGCCGTTGTAGACAATTGGTTGGATCAGGTTTAACCTGCTTCTGAGGATGTTTTGACAGGATGCTGGCATTAAAGTTATATGTAGAATAAATCATACAAAGATATCTGTTTGTGTCGTGTCATGATATCCTCAAAGATGACTTTCATTTCAAATATTTTTGTGTTCCTACTTATTTCTTAGCTTAAGAGGATTGCTGCTCTTTGGTTGCATGATAAGTGCATTGCACATAAGATGGGTCTTTCTGCCCACCAATTCATTTTCACGGTTATACAAGTCCCTCTCGTGTCCATAATTACGTTGGTCAAGGAAATTTGGAGAAATTTATTAGGTCGATGTAAAGTTTGGTTAAGCTTAGCGAACTCCCAATATATTATTGTGGTTAAGCTTAGCGAACTCCCAATATATTATTGTGCTTCATAGCGAACCCTGTTTTGATGGAAGATAACCTACATATCAATGATATTTGAGGCTTGTCTTAGGCTTTTCATGTAGACCTTTTATCTTAAGTGGAGCCAAGCTGTTAACATCTTTATATGATCATCTATGATGAATGTTTCATAGTTGGTATCTTTAATATAAGTTATTCGGATTTATTGTCAATATCTATCTTCATGCCTCTATTTGTTCAACTTATCATCAGAATTGTCTATATGCATTATGTGATTTCTTGTATTTCCGGTTCATGACATAACAATAACCTGCAGGTTTCCATCCCCATCGTACCTACGGTAAGAGTCATCGTAACTTTTACCAAGTTTGTCAATCTACAGCCATCTGAAGAGTTCTTCACTCCACTCTCGAGCCCAAGACATCTGGCCGTCCCTGAAGATGACGAGCATCGGAGCGGGGCCTACAAAAGCTCGTGGCTGAGGTGGAGCAACAAGTCAGCACCAAAACCCTCTGTTACTCGATCAAACTCCATAAGCCCATCTCAAGTGGTCAACCATGTCGATCCCTTCTCTATCCCAAGCGACTACACTTGGGTCAGCATGAAGGACAAGAGCAAGAGAGCAAAGAAAGCCAGGTCTAGAAAGGGTAAGCTGAAAGAGGCCGGATGAATGGCTTCAAGAAATGTGTACAATGACCAATCATACCGTTCTCTAATACTAATTGAAGGATGCTTGCCAAATATATGAGAGACATGGAGGGTTGAGATGTTGCATTCGTTAGCTATATGATAGTAGATAGCAGGAGGAGAACTCAGGCTTATTGCTTGTCCAGTTTCCAGAAATGCAATGTAAAACAAACAAAAGTTCCAAGCTGGGTTCTTACATCTCTCTTGGTTTGGCTTTGTTTTTTTTTTTTTTTTTTTTTCTCCAGCACGTGCGGGCTCAGTTAAATCTTGTGTCTTTCCGCACACGATTTTTAGCCGGTCGTCATGTCGTTTGGACTCTTCGTGCGGATCTTGTCCGCACTGGCTTTTTCATCATCGCCACACACGTACGTCTCGCGCACTCCCGAGCCTCACGGGACGGCCATCGTCTTTTGACGTCGGCAACTCTACGCCTCGCTTTGCCTACGATGCCGAAGGCGTTTCCGACGTCTTCACGATGCCTACGACGTCGAAGGCGTACCCGATGTCTTCATGATGCCTACGACAACCGGTGCTGCCTACAACTCAACGCCTCTTGGTTTGGCTTGGTTATACATCTCTGTTATATGCTACAGTTCAACCTCACACTGCAGGGCTTCGAGTGTGCTTCAGTAATTTATCACTGAACGGTAGCAGTATTGGTCACAGCCAAAGGGTCCAGGTCTGACCCATCCACACGACATGCACAGTGGGGCATCTCTATATTAATGCTTTGTTGCTTTAAACCCTCTTTACAATGTGCAAAAGTGGTCTTTGGAGTATGTGAATGCAATCAATTACACCTCTAGGGAGCATTCAGACCCACTGGGCGAAGAGAAGTTCCAAAGGCAGTTGTGGCAGGAAAAAGAGTTAACGGAACCAAATCTAGAGTGACCAGAGTACGCTTTGCCAGCCTTCGCATTAAAATTGGAAGATCAGAGTTGATAGCAGTAGGTATTGGATGGATAGTCAATATCTAGAGAATCGTCCCTCTTATGGACGTTTGGTACGTGATATATTTTTTTTATTCCCGAAAAAATTTAAGATGGGAATCTATTACCACGTTTGTTTGGCTTATAAAAAAATTATTTTCGAAAATTATAAATATCCGGGTAAATAGTTTACCCACAAAACATGAGAATTCTATCCCTTGAGAATAGGTGGATATTTTTTTTTTTCCGGGCAAAAAAAAAAATTGTCTAAATTTTTTTCTTCTTTTTTGATCAATTTTGATTAGTTTTGAACATTTTTTCTTTTTTTGTCGTTTTTATTGCTTTATTGTCGTTTAAACCAATTTTTTTGCCGTTTTAAGCAATTTTTTGTCGTTTTTACCAATTTTTTTGTCTTTTTGTCACTTTAGATTATTTTTTGTCGTTTTATAACCAATTTTTTGTTGTTTTTTTTACCATTTTTTGTCGTTTTAACCGATTTTTTTGTTATTTTTTGTCGTTTTAACTGATTTTTTTGTTATTTTTTGTCGTTTTTGGTCGCATTTGATTTTTTTTGTCGCTTTTACCGATTTTATGTCGTTTTTGTTGTGTTTTGATTATTTTTGTCGTTTTTACCCTTTTTTTTGTTATTTTTTGTCGTTTATACATTTTTTGTCGCTTTTTTGGTCATTTTTGTCGTTTTAACCGATTTTTTTGTAATTTTTCATCGTTTTTGTCGATTTTTGTTATTTTGTTGTTTTTACCGATTTTTTGTCGTTTTACCATTTTTTTCGTTTTACCGATTTTTCGTTTTTACCCGTTTTTTTATATTTGTTCGTTTTTTTATATTTGTTCATTTTTTTTCGTTATTATTATTTTTTATTTTTTTCCCGGGAATATTTATATTGTCACCAAACATGGGAATGTAATTTTCTAGAAAATTTAATTCCTTGGAATTTGATTCCCGGAAATATAGAATTTTTGGCTATATAGTATTCCGCATACCAAACGCCCCCTTAGTTTTAGAATTTGAAAATTTTGGAGGAAGGTCTTCGTCAAATTCCAACATTGGATTGTCACATTACAGTCCTATGGGACATGGAAACTTTAGTTTGGCAAATTCTATTGGCACCTCAAGTTTTACTTGATGGCAGCTCAATTTTTTTTAAATTTATTTACAAATTTGTCATTCCAAATTTTTACTTAAGAGCAGTCATATTTGGATTTGGACTGTCAACAAAGTTTGCAGTCCTAACATAAAATAGAACTGCCAACTTTGTGGGCAGTCCTACTTTATGTTAGGAATGCCAACTTCATATGCAGCCCTAAAGGAGGGTTGGGCAGCCCAAAGTAAAATTGGGACTGTCTTGAGTAAAAATTATACCAAGTTAGATTGTCCTGAAGTAAAATGTGGAGTGCCTATAGAATTTGCCTTTAGTTTTAACCGCCTACCGAACAATGCCTACTTGACATAATTCCTTTGGTTACTACAACCGTTGCTTTTGTTCTAAGACCTCGTTTGGTTCGTAGAAAGGAAAGGAAATGAAGGAAATTGATTCTTCGATATTTTCTTTACTTTGGAAAATTATAATTCAAATCAATTTTTTTTATCTAGAAAATTGGAAGGGAAAGTGAATACTTAGAGGGGAAAATAAATCATTAGGTTGGTGAGAGCAACCATTTTCCTCTCTATTTTCTTTCATCTTCGGAATCAAATTCATTTCCTTCTCATTTCCTTTGGTATCCAAATAAAAAAATGAATCACTTTTCTTTCCAAGCCTCCATTTCCGCGGAAGGCCTAAATGTAACTGTCAAGATAGGCCATGAAGGAAATCATGACTAAAGTTTCCAATTGCGGAGCATTATTATCTCTGGCTAAGATTTCTTCGCTGACGGTGTAATTAGGGACGGAACTCAAATAATGTTTAGGATTAGGACATATCTCTACTATTTTAAAGCGGTTTCAAAACCGCTAAAAAAGAACCGTCTAAGTCGAATGTCTATTAATTTAAAAAAAACTAAAAACATAATTTCAAAACTAACTTTTAACCATGATAAAATTGAGTCTAAACATAATTAATTTAAAACCGTCTATCCTCAATTAATTTAAAAAAAAACTAAAAACATAATTTCAAAACTAACTTTTAACCATGATAAAAAAAAAATTAATTGAGTCTAAACAGCCATCACAATTAAAAATTAAGCAAAATATAAAAAAAATACTAACTAATAGCTTCACTAGATGATATTATCTAACAACCTACACATACATCTATAACAAATTTTAATTAAAATATAAACATATATAATACAAATCCTAATTAAAATAGAAACATATATATAACAAATCTTAATTCAAATATATTCAAATACTTAAACTGTTTGTCAACACTAAGTAACGTGCACGTGCAGCTCGTACATAAAAAAAAATGTTAAAAATTTAAATTAGAACTTTGGATACTATGCAGTTAGTTTAAATATTTAATATATTTTAATTAAAATTTATTCTTCGTAGCATTTTGGATATATGTTTAGATAAGTTAGTTTAAATATAGTTTAAATATTAAATATATTTTAATTAATTGTTCTTTATAGAACTTTGGATATATGTTTAGTACCATGTAGTTAATTTAACTATTGAACATATTTTTATTTTTATTTGTTATATATATGTTTATAGGATTTTGGATATATGTTTAAATAGTTATAAGGATTTAAGCTATTTTTACAATTTGTTATAAGAATTTTAAATGATTTGTAGGATATACATAAGGCAAGGTGGTAGTTAATTATAAGGATTAAATTTCATTTTATTAATTAGCGCATAATATACAAGCGGCTCAGACGGCTCACTTTTGAGCCGTTGCTAAGCCGCATTATAATAGTAAAGATATCATAAAATTTTGGAGTATTTTAGCAAATGCTCCCATTACAAATATGAAGCTAACATATACCTTCACTTATTTTAAAAACTAGCAAATGCTCTCATTATGTGTAAAATAATCAAAATTTAGGTTAAAATAGTGGGGGCATATCTTAAATTTTTAAACGTTATATGTTACATACGAAGGAATGGGGACATATGCTAGTTTTTTTTAAAATAAGTGACGTATGCATAGGACTTTGTACTGCATTGTATGCCTTTGGACCCACTGTTTTCAACATTTACCATTTTTATAAATGGAAGGAATAATACGCCCTCATGACTCGATCCACTAATCTTCTACCATCCAACTAGGATCTTATACCTCTCCTTGGTAACCATAAGGCCTCGTTTGGTTCACAGAAAGGAAATGAATTCTCTTGTATTTTTCATGGGAATGGGAAAGTAGGATTCGTGTCACATTTTCTTTCCATTGTTTGGTAAAACAAGGAAACTATCTAGAAAAGGAAAGCAAAATATAACAATGTTCCAATAATATCCTTACCTTTTAAAATAAAAATAACATTAATGGTAAAATAAGCAATGACACATGGTTACTTTTGTCATAACTTTTGTAATAAATGTTGGAAAAGGAGGAGGAAAAATCAATCTCATGGATCTTGAGTGGAACCATATTCCCACCAATTTTTTTTCTTGTCAAAAAATTGATTCCCAAGTTTGTGGCTACCAAATAAAGAAAAAGAACAACTTTTATTTCTTGGTTCCTTAAATCCGTAAACCATACGAGAGACCTAAGAGTCACTTGTGTTCGGTAACCCACTTGAATTTACTATCAACATTTTAGGACAACTGTTTTATGTCAGGATCACGACTACTTGCTTTTATATTGTTTCCGGTTACAGCTAGGGATAATTTGGGATCACAACTTCTTTCTTTTATCTTGCCCCGTCTTATAAATTAGTATTTCTATTTCGATGCGGCTTACAACTAAAAACAAGTTACTTAATGTTTTACCAAATATGCTTGGAAGCTGGGGCAGCCTGCCAGTGGCATAGCCAAGATTTTGATCTAGAAGGTTAGACACTTATTATTAAAAAATAATAATTTATAATAAGCACATTTATAATTCCAAAAAATTGTATATTAGTATCAAATATCATAAACTATTATAATTACTAGCTCCGAGTTGGTAGCAGACCTATTGGTGCCATGTCCATATCTGTTTGTGTCATGTCGTATTCATGTATATGTGACATAGCTCTGAGTTGGTCACAAACCTATTTTGTAATCCATGCCGCCAACCCCCCCCCCCCCCCCCCCCCCCCCCCCCAAAAAACCCAACCCAACCCGATTTTTTATATTTTTCCTAATAATTAGAATTATATTAAACATAGTAATTATTTTAGTGTGTATAGACCAACTGGTAAGAATTGAAAGATAATCCAACTGATAAAATTCCTGCAATTCGTACGTATGCTGTCTATATAGGACTCAAGTCCATGATCCTTAACCAAACATGGGCATTCTATCTCATCCACAAATAAGTATCAACTAAACAAATGATCAATTGATAACGAAGATTCAAGTTTAACAAAATCAAATAGCGTCCGGTAGAGACAAATCTACGCTAATAGACGAATAAAAAAAACTAAGCCCATGCTAAAACAAACTAAGCAGTAGAGAAATCTTCGACTGAAGCCGTGCCATTGTTTGGTCTCAGTCTATAAAACTTCGGATACACATGTACGTCTCGATATATAAAAAAAAGTCCAGGTCCTCAGAGAAAACAAGTTACATAAAACATGCCATATGTAATAGTATAATGTGTATAAAGAATGTTAAGACTAAAGGTTTCCTACTATGGCCTCGTTTGGTTCGCGGAATGGAAGGAAAAAGAAATCAATTCCTTGTCATTTCCTTTCCTTTGGGAAACTTTAATTCCTATTGATTTTTCTTTCCGATGTTTGGCAATGCCAAGGAATTTGGAAAGGAAAGTGAATACTTCAATGTGGGAAAGTCCTTCCTTGGATGGATGGAATCACTTTTCCCCCTAATTTTCCTTCCATTGGAAATCACTTTCCTTTCCTCCTCAATTCCTTGGACACCCAAACATAGAAAAGTAATCACTTTCCTTTCCCAATCGGAAGATTCCGCGAACCAAACGAGGCCTATGTGTAAATGCAATCGAGAACATAATATAGCATTAACTACTTGGTGAAGTCGGGTAAAATAAAGTAGCTCAATGACGAGCCTAAAATCTAGTGTCATGTCTCAGTAGCGAGTCTATAATAGATATAGTCTATCTATTTTTTTTCAATAGCGAGCGAGTCTATAATAGCTAGGCGTGGTAGTTATTGTCCAGTCGTATTCTCCCGACCTAATATCCTATACAAGTCATGCCAAATTAAGTAATCAAATACAACAAAAACGACAAAGTCACACCGATCTACATATCGAACACTATGACAAGTCAGAAATATATGAACTCGATAACGCAACTCTAACTAGTAACAGAAATAGTATTAAATATCTAACTATAATGCATGCAATGTTTCGTTTCCTGGGTCCAAGCTCGTGTCAAAAGAAAATAAAGATACTGCTAGTAACAATCCAA
>JANAVB010022597.1:19788045-19803045 GCA_029216955.1 Iris pallida | reverse complement strand
GAAGCCATAAGAAAGAAAAAGTTCTCGAAAGTAAAGTTTCAAAGAGAAATGTTGGAACGAGAAAATGTGGTTGTCGGTTCAAAGTCTATATTAGAAAGGATGAAGAAGCGAAGTGGACAGTCCAAGTCATGAATGGAATCCACAACCACGAGATTGCCGAAACACTATTGGGTCATCCATATGTCGGACGGTTGAACATTACGGAGAAGAAGATAGTGGAAGACTTGTCCAATTCCGGAGTTGCACCGAGACAAATATATTCCGTCATACGACATGAAGATGAGAAGAACAAGTCTACAATGAAGTCAATATACAACGCCCTATCTTCTTCTAACGCCATTCGGTCGAAATCGAGAATGGCGATGCAAGAAGTGATGAAGTTGCTTGGAGACAATCATTATGTTGAGCACCATAGAAGACATCCCCAGAGCAATGAAGTCATTTCACTCTTTTGGGCTCATCCCGATTGCACACATTTGGCTCGGTCTTTCGCCGACGTGTTAGTTCTTGATTGCACGTACAAGACCAATAAGTTCAAGATGCCTCTCTTTCATGTTGTCGGCTTCACCTCTACATGGAAAACATTTCCAGTTGCTTTTTGCTTCATGAAGAGTGAGAAAGTTGAAGACTACACATGGGCGTTGGAGAAACTGAAAACCCTTTACACCGGTCAGAGAGAGCCCTCGGTTTTTGTTACCGACAGAGAGTATGCTCTAATGAATGCTATTCGGATTGTGTTTCCTCAAGCTGATACATTGCTATGCACATTTCATGTAAATCGTAATATACAATCCCAATGTAAGTTGATGTTCGAGAAAGTGGATGGTAAACTTGACATACAAGTTTTTGACGAATTCAACCATGACTGGAATTGTGTATGGCGAGCCAGCACGATAGACAGTTACGCCGCCGCATGGTACTTATTCAAGGAGAAGTGGGAGGGGAGGGAGCCGGCTTGCATTTCTTACATCAAAGAAACATGGCTTGAACCGCACAAAGAACAATTCGTCTTAGCATGGACGAATGTGGTGAAGCATTACGGTACGACAACTACCAACCGTGTCGAAGGAGCACACTCAGTATTAAAGAGGCATTTAAAGTCATCCCAAGGCAACTTTGTTTCGGTTTGGCAAGCGATGCATATATCAATAGATCGGACGGTGAACAAAATCAAGGCATCATTTGAGATGAGCTTAAATATTGTCAAGCATGAGCATAGAAAGGAAGTCCTCTTGGATTCTTTAATGCGTGTCATTTCTCACAAGGCGTTGGATTTCATATTTCTTTAATGCGGATTTCATGTGCTTGCAATACATCTCGGTTATTCTGACAAAGACGGATGGAGGCAAGTGAGGCAGGAGCTGTACGAGGAATTAGAGAGTCGTCTTCCATTATACTCCTGCATCCTAAGCGAAGAAACAGTTGCAAGTTTGTTGATAAGTATTCCTTGCACTGACAGTGTTACCGGGCCAGACCACTACATGTCCGTCCCGTCTGCCTTGTATTTATTTGCTAATCGGTACCGGATCCCTGTTGTACTTTTTTCGGCGGGGATTCACAATACTTTTTTCTCGATGTGCGCTCCTCCGGCAGAGCACAGACAAAGCAATCTATGTACTATAGGTCAAATCAAAGATCACTTTGTCATGCTAAGGATGATCGGTCATTCTCCAACAAGTTAAACATTACAATTTCCAAAATACAACATCAAAATCAAATCAGTGATCATGCCGGGCCTTCGTAGGCGCCTCCCGATTTTGCATGAAAGGAAAGTCGACAGTGTCGTCGATATGATCCAACTGGTTCGCGATATTAACACATTCATCGTTCTGGCAGCCCGATCGGATGGATTTCGCCAAAGCCTTCACCCGAGTAGCCTGTCAATTATAACAAAACGTCAATGTTAGAAATGTTAGAAATTTTCTTACATGGAGTAGAGTCTGGCATCCCGCCATGGTCTTGGTCCCGACACGGGAAGCTATACCACGCTCGCGGTAAAGGTTAGCAAGTATACCGCTGCCCCAGGATATGTCTCCTACGTCGTCTATAACAGATAGGTTCGCGAGATACCTAGCATGTATAGAGGTTCCCGACTTGTCTGGAATGGCAACCGATCCAAGTATGAAGAGCATGTATGCCCGGGCCACCCTCTCAACAGTTTCATCATCCCAATCCTGCGGGCCTTTGAAATTCTCCACTAACCATGACAGAGGAATGCCGTACGACTTCTTGAAGCCCGGCAGGGTTGTAAAGGTAGTGGCCTCCACCCCAAGGTTCGTTTCTACAAAATCAACTATACGATCATACCACTCGAGATCCTTCTCGGTACATAAATATTCATTTATCATGGCGCGGCCCTCCACCGGCAACTCAAATATCTGATAGACGTCATCCAGGGTAATGGTCATCTCCCCAGCTGGAAGATGAAATGTGTTCGTCTCCGGATGCTATCTCTCCATAAAGGCCGATATGAGAGCACTGTCCTGCGTCTTGTAGGCATATCTAGCCAAATTATGCAGACCGGTAGGAAATATTTTGGTCTGGACGTCCTCGGGTAAATAGTGAAGAGACCAAGCAACACACTTCCGCCCGTGACTCACAGCCCTAAGAATACGAGAGCTCTCCTGTATGTCGTACAAGATAATAAAAATACGATTATGAAATAAAAATACGATTATGTATTCCGTATATATATATATATATATATATATATATTATATATATATATATATATATATATATATATATATATATATATATATATATATATATATATACGGAAACTTACAAACATATATATATATATATATATATATATATAAACGGAAACTTACAAACATAATATACATACCGGATTCTTCCATATATCATAAGCAATGTGGTTGTCGAACGACAACAACATTGAGCAACCCGGGGGACGAACATCCTCCTCCTCCTCAGAAGGATCGACATCAGCCGAACGAACAGGATCCTCAGAAGGACCGACACCGGACGTACGGACAGGATCCTCAGAAGGACCGGCACCAGAACCACCTCGTCCTAGAATTTGGCTGATAGGTACGTCATCGTCATCGGAAGAAGACGGAGGACTAGGAGGACCTCGTTGCTTCGAACGAGAATGGGAGTGTGGTTGTTCCCCTTGTCGCTGCGGTTCTAAAATTTTGATTGGTCTCTCAAGAGGTCGAGGCCGCTCACTACGTTCCCTGCGCAAGGATGCGGTGGGGGGGGGGGGGGGGCGCTTTCTTTTGGGAGCGGCCACAGGACTATAGGACAACATAGGGTTAGTATTAAATAATGGATGTAAAAAAAATTGTGAAGTTGACATTCAGGACTGCCATGCTCCTGGCAGTCCATCATTCTATCAGGACTGCCAGAGAGATGGCAGTCCTATTTTATAACAGGACTGCCAGGGTGTCTGCAGTCCTATTTTATAACAGGACTGCCTACTGCATGGGCAGTCCATTTTGACAGTAGGACTGCCCCGTCGTCTGCAGTCCTTAGGGACGACGACCAAACGAACAGTTAGGTTACGTTTAAACGATAAAAAATGATATTTTCGATTTCAAAATGTACTTTGAATTATTCTAACCTAATTTATAATGACATTTAAGAGATTTCTCAAAGAATCGAAATGTACTTTGAAATATAAAATAAATTATACAATAATTAGGAAATATACCTAGCTTGTGATGACGGGTTCTTCTTCGGTGCCATTGATGATCTTGGAAGACTTAGGGTTCTTGAGAGAGAGTTTTGGAGAGTGGATAATGGAGAGAGTGTTAGGGTTTTGGAGAGTAGAGAAATTTTTGAGAGAGGGTTTTGAAGAGAGAGAATTTTAAAATGAAAATGAAATGAAAGAGAGGGTTTTGGGGGGGGGGGGGGTAGGATAGCCCCAAGTAATTTTCGGGACGCCCCCAGTAAAAGTTCCTCAAACCTGGGACGCCCCCTAGTAAAATGACGCCCCCAGTAAAACTTGTGGTGCCCATAGAAAAAGCCTAATTTTAGGAGAAGTTCGTTACGAGGAGGATTAATTATGCAATTATGCTATTTGACTTTCAAATTTTTTGGGTGCTGTCATGTTCTATTATTGATATCTGACATGGCAGCTCATGTTTTAACCCAAAAAATTAACAATTATGCTATTTGGCGCCCAAAAGACTTGGATGATGTCATGTCTCATTATGTGGCATCTGATATGACAACTGATATGGCAGCTAACATGTCATATTTTGACCCAAAAAATTAATTATCAAAATTTTTTATTGTTAATGTTAATGCTAATTTTAGTTTAATGTTAATATTAATTTTAATATTAAAATTAATGTTAATGTTAATTAATAATAATAATAATAATAATAATAATAATAATAATAATAATATTTATGTTAATTTGATAGTAATATTATTATTAATATTAATTTTAGTTTTAGTTTTAATATTAATATTCATGTTAATTTGATATTAATATTAATTTTAATGTTAATTTTTTTATGTCAGCTGTCATTTCATCAGCCATGTCATAGACCACATAATGGAAGATGATATCACCCAATTTTTTTTGAAAGTCAAATAGCATTTTTGTCAATTATTTGGGGGGGTGGGTGGGTTGGGTGGGTTGAATTAAATAGGAAAGCCGAATAATTAGGATCTAGTTCAGAACCTGGAGTCTGTAGCATTAGCTAGGTACAGGAAATAGTAAATTTAAGTCTAAAATTTCCTTTTTCATTATATATATATATATATATATATATATATATATATATATATATATATATATATATATATATATATATATATATATATATGGTCCGGATCGGAAGTCCCGTCCGCGGAGTTCCGTAGGAGTTCCGTCGCCCCCGACCTTTGGATCGAGCGGGAGCATGCACGGACCTCTCGATCCGAAGGTGTAGGGGGGCGGGGCTAGGGCTGTAAAACGATTCAGACAGTTCGTGTTCGGCTCGCGTTCGGCTCGGGCCAAGCTCGGTTCGAAGCTCGTTCGTGGGCAGGTCGATACCGAGCTCGGTCGATTTTTTTGTTCGAAGTGGTGTTCGAACCGAGTTCGACCATAGATTGTTCGACTCGGTCTCATTCGCGAACTGGCTCGAACTCGGCTCGGTTTCTAATATTATGGCTTTTTCTAATATATGCTATATATTTTTATGGATGTTGATAAACTTTGTCTTAGAAAATTTACTCTTTTTTTGTTATTTATATGATGGTAAATTCGTGAGGTAAAAAGTATAATTAGTTCAACAAAAAAAAATCTTTAAGACTTGAGAGTAACCGTACAACAAGTTTAATGTGGCTTTTGTTCAGTCTTGGCTCAGGCTCGTCCGAGCTCGAGAACTAAATCGAGTCAAGCTCGATCGTTTCGAGCCTATAATCAAACCGAGTTCAAACACCATTTTTGAGCTCGATCTTGAGCTCGTCTCGAATAAAGCTCGTTCGATACTTTAGTCGAACCGAGTTCGAACATAGTTTGTTCGAGCACGTTCGTTCGATTTTCAGCCCTAGGCGGGGCTCCCCCCACGGGACTTTTGATCCTCGCATATATATATATATATATATATATATATATATATATATATATATATATATATATATATATATGCCAATGACATCTAGCTCAAGTGGTTAGAGTGAGGTACATCCTCCCAAGAGGTTGAAGGTTCGAGCGACGGGAGAAGCACATTTAATTTCATGTGGAGGAATAAATGTGAGTGCGGGCTGGATGCAGTGAGACACAAGTGCTGGTACGGACCTTCGGGTCGAGCTTGATGCGGTGATATACAAGTATATGTGCAGGCATTCGGATCGAGTTTATAGGCCTTCGGGCCAGGAGTCTGTAACACAATTACTTGTTCCAATATATATATATATATATATATATATATATATATATATATATATATATATATATAAACCAAGGATTCAGTCTTGCATCTGCGTGTCATTGTTGTACGGAGAAACAACAAGAAACAGTGGAACACATCTTCTACTCTAGGGACTTACCAACGAAGGTTTGGATAGCGCTCTCTGACCGGTGCAGACTTAACCAGGGCGGTGGGAGCTTCCACGATCTTCTGGCCAATTGGGCTAACGCCTCCCACGGCCACCAGATCGTCGCAGCCGCCATCACATGGGTCATCTGGAAGAACCGGAACAAATTAAGATACGAGGGCCACCAGTACTCGTACGACCAACTCATCCGAGAGGCTCTCCAGCAAACTCTTAAAGTCAGCAGACAATACAAGCACGGCCTCGAGGTCTTCTGGCAGTCTGTACTCTCTTGATTTTGGACCTTGTTCCTTCTTTCTCGTCGCTTTTCTTTTGTTAGCGCTTACTTGTAAAGGCTTCGGCATTTTGCGCCTTTTTATGAATAAAAACGGGAGGTTTTGCTAAATAATATATATATATAAACCAAAGCTCGTGTCGAAGACACCCAGCCAGCTTTGGCCCGGAGGCCCGTGTCCATTGACACCCAGTCGACCCCTATGGGGCTCGATCCTTGACCTCATCCCCAAGTGCCAATGGTCTTAGCCACTAGGCTACAAGGCCATTGGCATATATATATATATATATATATATATATATATATATATAATGGGGTATAAAATATATATATATATATATATATATATATATATATATATATAATGGAAAAAATATATATATATATATATATATATATATATATATATATATATATATATATATATATATATATATATATTATATATATATATAATATATATATATATATAATGGGGTATAAAAAAAAAAAAAAAAAAAAAAAAAAAAAAAAATATATAATATATATATATATATATATATATATATATATATATATATATATATATATATATATATATATATATATATAATGGGGAATTCTTCAATACATGAATGTATGATACATGACAAAACAAGTGCATTGAAAAGTGTAAAAGTTGTCTCATTGACTTGAAAGTTAACTTAGTATAGCAGGTCATACTAACCTCGTAACTTATTTAAAAACTCCCTCATAGATTACCGTAATTTGGTTGTCATTGATCATTCAATATTTTCATTCTCCATCCTACATTAAGTTGTATTTAACACTAACTTTTATTTGCAGTAGCAGAAGTCATTATATACACACACACACACACACACACACACACACACACACACACACACACACACACACACACACACACACAGACCACCGCCACCGCCATCTCGCCTTTTCACTCCACCACCATCACCACAAAACCCTCTCTTCTTCTTTTCTTGAACGGTGGAAGTCCCTCCCCCCTTTTCGCCTTTTTCTTCCTTTCCATCCGCCTCCGCATCCTCCTTCTTCTCCTCCACATCTGTCCGATTTCATCCGAACTGGTACCCTTTTTGTCGGACACATGCGAGGGCGAAGCTTCGACGAGCATGAGCCTGGACCCGGCTTCTTCATCGCGGTGGCCGAAGTCGGAGGTAGACGCCGTTATAAGGGGGAGGAGCGATCTCTACTCACGAAACTTTAAGAAGGTGAAGGAGAGCGACAAGAATCGGCCGAAGGACGTCAATGCCTGCCCATACTTCCACCAGCTCGATGCGCTCTACCATAACATGCTTCCCAGCAGTGGTGGCGGTGGCAGAGCTAGCCATCTTAATTTGAGCCCATTTGCAAATCCTACATCGGTCAAGCCACCATCACTACGGCAATAGCAGCAGCTGCCGCCATTGATGAATCAAGAAGAAATGGATATGAAGAAAAATAGTGGGACGATAAAATGAGTAATGCATACCACGTTTTTTGGAGACGACAACACCGACGGCAGCAAAAATAGTAGTAATAGGGCATACATAAGAAGGTTAGCCGTGACGGTTGAAAATCTAGTATTCCAAATGATGAGGTTACGGGGACTAGTAGCAGCAAAAATAGTAGTACTAGTGGCACACGACGACAACGCTGACAGCAGCATAAACAATAGTACTAGTGGCTACGTTGCTTGATTATTTACTTGGATTTTTGTTACTTTTTGAGTTTTTTCTACTCTTTGATTAATGCCTTTATTTATTTCTTCTTCTTAATTTAGGATAATTTGGTGGAAATAATCTGTTCGATAAGCGATTTCGCTAGAGATAATATGATTATCTCCCCCAAATTGCGGTTATTCTTTACTTAAATTATAGGTTTTCTTAGTTGTCTCGACGATTTCGTGGTCGATGCTCTTTTCTTAGCTATCTCGACGATTTTTTATCCTTTGATTTTTCGGTAGCTCTAGTTTTGATACTTGCCTATTTACTTGTATTTGTTATTGTTTGATTTTATTTGTTGATTTCTTTGATCTCTCGGCGGTTCCAGTTTCGATGCTTGATTATTTGCTTAGATTTTAGTTAATGCTTGATTTTTGGTGATTTTCTTGATTTATCGCGTGGTTCCACTTCCCGTATCCAATTATTTACTGTTCATAGTTTGGGAGATGTTAAAGTTTATACTCGATTTAGATTATGTTTGTTCATAGTTTTCTCGAAGATTTCATGTCCGATGCTTGGAATTTTAGTATCTATTTTTTTAGTTTTATTTTGCGACTTGGTGGTTGATGCTTGATTATTTGACTAGTTTTTTTTGTTTTCATTTGTGTTTGATTCCTTCACACTTCTATATGATTTGGCTACATCGTAGTCACAAATTTGTACAGTTGCATATGGACATTCTAGTTATAACTTATATAAGAAATCATATGTTGCGTATAACATTTGGAGATAGAAATGGTGTATAAATCCATTCTTTGGTTGCATGTAAATTGATGTCATGGAATTTATGTTGCGGTGTTTGGTTATTGTCTTTAAGATGAGGAAAGAAGAGAGATTTGGAAACAAAAAAGGCTTTTGGCTAGCTTAGTGCTAGCACTAGGTGGCCCTCCTCCTTGCCCCCTCCCTATTGCTCCACCGTCTGAAGTCTGACCACCTGTCGGACCATTGTGTTATTTGGAAATGATGTAAATGCGAATGTTTGTGGTAGGTGGTGGTGGTGTCGGATAATAATGACGATTCCATAAATTAATTTGGAATCAATATTGTCTTAAGTGGTCGTGGTGGTGTAATTGAAGAATAATGACGATTCTATAAATTTATGGAAATAGTGCACAAAGTGTTATAAGATTAAATTTTTATTTACAACCAAGACGTCCCATAGTGGATCCGATAATATTAGTTCTCTACTGTTATTCTTACTGGTTTCAATCCTATGTACTAATTTCTTTTCCAGAATATGTCTAAACAAATGAAGGGGGTCTTCTAACTTGCAATGAACCGTCTTATGAACTGGATAGGACCCTGTTGAGGCTATAGTTATGACGGACATATTCTCTTCATACTGTCTCTCATACTATTGTCTATGACCTAACAGCTATGGGTTACATTTGTCTCAAAGTTTAGTAATTGCTAAGTTTCGTTTGCATGGAGCTAGAAAAGTTGAATTTCAATGAAATAGTACATTGGTAGAAGCTCTAAACTATCAAAACAAGAATCAGGGTTTAGCAAGAACTTTTATAATTGAAAATTTTGAACTGAAAAAGTAGTAGATTTCTACTCACCATGGCCCTTCCCTTCTATGAGCATCATGATGAGTCTAGCATATAAACATTTTTCGATCAAAGACAAAGTGCCATCCTTTCAGGTTTATTTCATGTGATGCCATTTAGAAAACTAGAGAGTGACTCTCAGACCCGAGCAACAAACACATATTTTGAGACAAGTACTAAAAATAAAACATGCGTTAAGATTCCATTGAAATATTCTTGATGTCATCGACGTACTGAATCTTTACATAAATCAAAACATATTCCAATTACAGAAAGCATATTTTTGGCATCTTTATTACGCTAACATTCTGAATTTGTACCGAAAGCAAAAAATGAAATCTCCAAGTCCAACTGTCTTTCCCAACCATATTACATTTTGAAATATTACATTCCAAAATAAAAACATATATCAAAAGATACTGAAATTGATCGAAAATCAAAGTAATCTTCTTTTTTTCCTACTTCTTCATCTTTATCTTCTTCTTCTTCTTTAAAGTCTCCTTTTAGATTACGGAATCATCAAGAGTAGTAGAATAATATATAAAAAAAAATGCAAAGTATCACCAGTTGGGGCTAGCCCCATTCACCTCCTTCATGTTTATGTTTTTTCTTTTTCTTCGTCAGCCAATTCCACCTCTAGCTGGTTAATTTTCTCCAGAATCAATTTCTAGTTGTCGGATATAGTCTTCATCTCTTTGAAGACATTCTCAAAGTTTGCAGCAACAAAATTGTATAGATCATCAACCCTGTCCTTAGTGTTTGGGATTCCATACGTTGATGGTTTTTCAGATGTTGATGGTTTGCTTGCTGCTGCTGCCCATTTTCTAAACATTCGAGTGAATGTTAGTTTTCTTATGGCGCCTTTGTTTTTGATATAAACATCCCCTACTAAGCTTGGAACAAAATGTTTACTAGCCATTGAGCATACAAATCCCCCGAAAGGGAGGGCTGTCCTTGCAGTTGGTTTTTCCACGAGATGCATCATTCTACTGAACATGTAAGAACCTATATTTATCCTTTTTTTCTTCCCCATATAATAAAAAAATTTTACTTTCTCGGGATGGATGGAAAACTCATCTCCAGTAGTTGAGTGTTTGAGATATGTAGGCATGCAACAATTTATACAAAATTTAATTGATCTTTGTAACATTTTGTAGGGTCTTGGCACCAACTGATACACCTGTAATCTCTTGAATTACATCCCTCATGAAAACATGATCAATATCTTTCATATCAAAATCAGGAACTGGATCAAATCCATAAAATTCATTGATGACAACAACATTTACCCTTATCAGTTTTTCTCTCAGAAACACCAGTTGTTCATCCTCTTTTTTTTCTTCAATTTCAGCCCTAAGATTTGAATAAAATTCTCTTACTATTGTTTGGAAGATTTTTCCAAGAGAGAATTTGTTCAGTTTCTCCAACTGATAGAATTTCAATATATCTAGGAAACCTACGTCTTCGATATCAGCCATCTTAATCGATCTTTCAGGCATAACGGCCTTATTTTTGAAATGTTTATTATAAGTCTTCTTAGATTTAGTGTTTTTTTACCTCCTCTCCGTCCTTGGACTTATTTGATGATATCTCCGCCTCTTCATCTCCTTCTTCTGATGAGGATTTAGAATCCTCAGAGTTCGCTGACGACTCTGTATCCATTGCCACCTTTACCTTTGCTTCAGTACACCTTCTATCTTTATAAGTTGAGTCTTCGTACACTGTATCGAAGATAGATTTTTCGGCCTTTGTCGTTCCTTATGATTTTTAGCCTTTTTGCAGGTGGCTCGGCTACCTCTGGCTCATAATCATCTGTGGCTGATACTTTTATGGTTGTAGGCGGTGCCGGGTGACAAAATCTCTGCGTCTGATGCCTTTACCGCTGACGCCTCTGCCACTGCCGTCGCTGTCACCTCCGCTGCTTCCGTTGCTGTCGCCACTCCCATTGCAGCCTCTGCCTGGGCTGTCTCTTCTGCCCTAGCGGCCTGTATTTTGGCTGTCGTTGCCCTTTCGGCCTCTTCCCTAGCGGCCATAATCTTGGTTGCCGCTGCCCTTGCAGCCTCTACCATTGCGGCCATTATCGCTTGCCTTTGTGGATTCTTCCCCTTTGGAAACGGTCATCGTTCATCGGCGATATTTTTGATAATTTTAAGCAGTCGTTACGGGGAGAATTTGGGGGAGAGTTTGGGACAAGAAGAGGGAAAGGTACAGTACTAAAAACGTTTAACAATCGGTTTAGTATTATATAAGAGCATCCACAATGGAAGTAGTTTCAAGTGCTATATTCCTACTTTAGTAAAATATTGTAGCACTTGAAGGCTACAGTGGACTTTAGTCAAATTTTGTAGAAAGGCAAGGGACTCTCCAGATTTGGAGAGTCCACTAGCTGAGTTATAATGACTCGCGGGCCCACCGCATTAAACTTTCTCCTCCTCCTTTTTTTGGAGTATTGCCACTTGTCAATTATGAAAGAAAAATAAGTAGAAAAAAGATGGAGTGTTGTCACTTAATTCTTTTTAAATGTGCGTTATTCTATATAATAATACAATTCGTTTTAAAATAATTTTGAATATGTGATAAACTAGATAATAATAATATAATTAGTTTAAAAATAATTTTGAATATGTGCTAGACTAGATAATAATTCAATTAATTTAAAAATAATTTAAGTTTAAAAAAATTAAACATATATTGTAGTTAACATTATATAATTCGACAAATAAAATAACATTTTGCTCCCATCCAAACTATTTCGCTTGCAGCATAAACATTTATGACCCGGTAAAGAAATATTACATGCAAGCATATTAGTCTCATAAGTTTGGTAATTTTTTAATGCTCTTCGTAACTTAAGATGTGAAGTTTAATTTGTATGGTCTAGGGGTATAGTATTTTTTTCTAGGGGTAAATAGTATATCACATAGATATAATAATTTTTGAGATCATGAAATAAAACTAAGTAATTTAATTTCCTACATTCCAAACAAACCACCATTAGAAAAACTACGTTGGGAAATTAAAATTATTATTAATATTAAAAATAAACTTAGATCACAGCAAGAACGTTTTGCTGACACCGTACAACATTTTGACTAACAATCATAGCAAAATATCGTTCTCATCCTCCCAAGGTTCCGAAACCTCCGAGGGGGCTTATATTCAACTATTCTACGACATCGGTCCAAGAGGTTATCGTCTAGATGGACGTTAAAACACCCGCGTATGTCAAGCACGCGGAGATGTTCGCAGTGGTCCAGGATAAGTGACTGTCTGTAATGGCATAACCAGCCGAACGAGAGCTCGAGGTGTTCGAGACGAGGCATCAAAACCGCCACGCGTATGTCAAACTGGGTTATCGCTTGGGTTCTTCTCAGTGTCCTTTTTAATATGGAAGTTTGAACGCTTGGGATTCTGAGACCCAAATTTTAATTTGGAAGGTTTAAACCCCTTGGAAAGTGGAAACCTATGAGTAGTTTGAGAACATATAACTTGGGAAGGGTGAAGTGGGAGGAAGGAAAAAGTAGAGAGAAAAATGAGAGAAAATTTTTAAATGGTGTTTGGAAAGGGGGGAGGGAAAATGGAAGAGAGAAAGTAAGAGGAAAATTTAGGTGGGTCCGACCAAAAAATTTTCCTTCCAAAAGTGGAAAAAAAATTGGGAAAGGTTACTGTTTTAAACCTACTAGTATATGAAACAATTTATTTTACTCCAAATAAAATTAAAATAACCGGTATTATTTTTATTATTATTTAATCCACGTTTACCAAACAAACCCTTTTTCTATAGTATCTAATTTTTTCTTTCCCATTTTCATTGATATTTTCACCAAAATAATTAAATTGAGGGTTATTTAGTAATATGGTCTCACATAATAATTGAAATTAGGGTTTAGTCCTCCAAAGTGTCCGGTGACACTTTGGAGACCTAAACCATAAACCCTTAGATTAATTGGTGTATATATTATAATGAACCTTGCGCCCTCTCTAAACTCTTGTTTTTATTCATGAACGTTATAATAATTATTGAGATGATGAAAAAAAATAAACAATTTAATTTCTTACATTCCAGACAACCACAATTTGAAAAACTATGTTCGAAAATTAAAATTGTTATTAACATTATAAATAAAGTTTGATCCCAGCAAGAACATGTCGCTGGCAGCATAAATCAAATTGACATAACAAGAGACTTGATGATATCTTCAACGAGCCTAGAAGCTATGGGTGCTAGGGCTGATTTTGACGACAAACCTGATGGGGATAGCTTTTGATTTCCATCTGCATTTATGTCATCCTCGTCATAGGCAGGGAAGGTGCTAGAAAAAGAGAGAGAGAGAATGGAATGACGTGTAGAGGAAGGAGAACATAGAACAAGTTAACATGAATCATATTGCTTTTTTTTTTGGTCATTTTCAATGACATTTTCACCAAAATATTATAATGAGGCTTGCATCCTCTCTGAAGTCTTTAATAGTAAAGTCCCCTTAATAAGTCAAGTGCTTTTTCATTTATATTGTTTTTTGTAATTTTCAATAATATTTTTATACTGATTGTTGTAGTTAACATGATCAATAATGCTAAGTTTACTACCAAATGAGCACAACCATTTGAAAAATGTAACAACATTATATAATTTTTTAGCTATGTAGTAACAAATATTAAAATATTAAATTAAGGTAGTTTTAAGAATGACATTAACAGAAAAATTAAAATTGTTAATTCAAAAACCCATCAATGATTTTTCGCTGGCAGCATAAACCAAATTGACGTAACAAAATATTTGATTGCATCGTCATCCCAGCTTCTTCGCCGGAACATTTTTCGGCGAGGGATTCCATCCTTCAGCTTTCTTCGCTGGAACATGGGAATGATTTTCCATCCCTACAATTACGGGCTACATAATGTCTTCCTATTAAGAAGAAAAAACAGAGAAGAAGAGGTCGAGGCAGACCCTCACTAGCCTCGTGAAGGGCCTCCGATATTACTCAAGGGTGCGCAAACCCGCACGATGGCATAGGCGGCGTAACCCTTCCCTTTCTCTAGAGAATCTCATTCCTCCGGAGTGACCGCAGCAGGTCAAAGTTGGGCGCCGACTCGAGAGTTTGAGAAATGACCTCCAGTGACAACCCGAAAGATGCCAGGAAGTCTCAGCCTCGGCAAGCCAATCAATGTCCTGCACCGTCTTTCGTCAAACAGGCAAGCCCCAGGACCCTCCAACTACTGAGCATTCTGGGACCGAACGTGGCGCAAAGTTGAGGACAAGGTGCAGAGGACTGATGAAGCTCGGGCCTTCGTTCCCACGGAAGATTTTTTCGGAGCCATGGAGATAATGGCACTATATATATATATATATATATATATTATATATATATATATATCATGTATATATATTATAATATATAATATATATAATATATATATATATATATATATATATACA